>JAYESD010000003.1:215891658-216315075 GCA_036927565.1 Tuctoria greenei | reverse complement strand
GAAGAAGAAGAAGAAGAAGAAGAAGAAGAAGAAGAAGGGGAGTAGTCACACCGACTACTCCCGATATCCTTTTAACTATGATCGGTTAAATTCAAATAATAATCATTATTTATCAATTCCTCTAGGAAAAGCCCCATACATTGTGGCAATGATTATTCAATGTGGAGGCAAAATATGAAGATGCATTTAATATCACTTAACCCCATCTTGTGGCATATAGTGTGTACAGGGATATATATCTCAGATGACGATGAAGAGCTCACACTAAGTCAAGAGCAAGCTATTCATCAGAATGCTCAAGCTGCGGTTGTCATAACTTCATCATTGAGCCGAGACGAGTTCACCAAGGTGGATGGACTCGAAATTTCTAAAGAGATATGGGACACATTACAAACTGCACATGAAGGCGATCGTCATGTGCGAGAGGCCAAGATTGAAATGATCGAAGGCGAATTTGGAAGATTCGCCATAGAAGAAGATGAGTCACCGCAAGACATGTACAATCGGTTGAAGACTCTCATTAATAAAGTTCGAGCCTATGGAAGCAAAAAGTGGAATGATCACGAGCTGGTGAAGCTAATTCTCAGAGCCTTCATGCCTCCTAATGTGACTCTATGTTCGATGATTAGAGAAAGCCCCGGGTACAAGAAAATGACCCCGGATGAATTGCTTGGAAAAATTATCAATTTTGAGATGATGGAAAAGAAAGCAAAACATGTCAAATAGATTGCCGACCTCACCTCGGCAAAGAAGAAAGGAGTCGCGTTGAAGTCCACTTACAAGCCCATGTCAAAAGAAGCTCGAGAAGCTCAACAAGAAGAGGACAGCGATGACGAAAGCAGCGATATAGATGAAGAGGATATGATCCTCTTTATGAAGAAATTCAAAAATATGATGAAAAGAAGACAAGGTGGTAAATAAAATGAAGGAAGACACAAAGACAAATCAAGACCTAAGTTGAGGCGCGCTTGCTATAACTGTGGTGAATACGACCACTTTATAGTTGATTGTCCTTATGAAGAAAACAAGAAGAAGACCAAGGATACAAAACCTCAGCCCAAGAAGATGTTCAAGAAGAAAAGGCAAATTGGACATGGGCACCTAGGAAAGGAGTGGGAATCCAATGATGAGTCCTCATCCGAAGAGGAAGAGGAGCTGGCTAGCATAGCCATCAAGAAGACGACCAAGAAGTCCACCCTCTTCCCAACTATTGGCGCATGGAAGGACAACGACACATGTCTAATGGCGAAGGAAGGTAAAATAAAGGTAACAACTAAATCTTCCTCATCGCATTCTTACTCTAGCGATAGTGATGCTTATAGTGATAATGAAGATATGCTTGTTGGCTTAGATAAGAAAACTGCTGCAAAAATGAAATTATTGATGGATACACTTATTGATAAGGAGGAGCTTGTTGATCGCCAAGAAGATATGATCATCGTTCAAAAGGAGGAGTATCTTAAGATCAAAAAGCTCCTTGAACTTGAAAAGGAGCGAAGCAAGTCACTAGAGCCTGAGTTAGTTTCAAGCAAGGAAGCTTGCTTGAAGTTAAGCGACTCAAATGTAATCCTTAAGGATGAACTTGCTAACTTAACCAAAGTTAACAAGATCCTTGAGGTACAAGTTGAGTCACTCAAGCAAAGTGACCCTTCATCCTCTTCAAGCTCACCTTCACACTTAAAATATGAAACTACTATTACTTGTGCATGTGCTAAAACTGACACTAACTTGAAGGATAAGTTGAACTTGACAAAGGACAAGCATCCTTCCCGTAGTGGCATATTTGACAAGGAGAAGGTCAAGTATGCACGCAGTGCATACTTGGCCACAAGACCTCCTAATGTCAAATATGGCATTGGGTAATCTTATGGTGAAAAGTAAAATGCTAGAAGCCACAAGAATAACAAGGAACACATTGCTTTTGTCAAGGGAAACTCCTCTAAAGCTAGAAAGCCTAGTAATGTTGATAAGTCCAAAAATGTTAACACATATGAACAACAACTATTATTTAGAACTTTTGACACATCATATGTTCTCATAAAAAGTAATTTTGGTAGAGTTTATGCTAAACATGTTGGGCCATGCCATGGGAACACCAAGTCTCATGGGTGGGTGCCCAAATCACTTGTAACAAACCTCAAAGGACCCAAGCAAGCTTGAGTACCTAAAACTAAGGCATAACTTGTTTTTGCAGGCCTATTCCTCCGGTGGATCAAAATGGGTGCTAAATAGTGGATGTACCAACCACATGACCGAAGAAAGAAGGATGTTTGTTGAATATGAAGTAAATGAAGATCCAAGCGAAGGCATCTATTTTGGAGACAACGGTCAAGGAAGGGTGCTCGGTACCGATAAAATTGCAATATCATCTCAACACACTCTTTCTTATGTTTTACATGTCGATTCCTTATATTATAACCTACTATCCATATCTCAATTATGTGACAAGGGTTATAATTGCTTGTTCACTAATGAGGGTGTGACCGTATCTAGAAGGAGTGATGACTCGATTGCATTCAAGGATGTGTTAAAGGGAAAGCTTTATCTTGTTGACTTCAACAAAGATAAAGCCGAACTTGATACATGCTTGATTGCAAAGACCAACATGGGTTGGTTGTGGCATAGACGGATAGCACTTGTTGGTATGAGGAATCTTCAAAAACTCTTTAAGTGCAATCACATCCGAGGTTTGAAGGATGTTGTTTTTTAGAAAGACATACCTTGTAGCGCGTGCCATGACGGTAAGCAAGTAGGAGCACCCCATCCCGCAAAGAACGTCATGACAATGACAAGACCGCTCGAGCTACTTCACATGGATCTATTTGGTCCAATTGCTTACATAAGCATCGGCGATAACAAATATGGTTTAGTAATTGTTGATGATTTTTCGCGCTTCACGTGGGTTTTCTTTTTGCATGATAAGACAGAAACTCAAGGAACCCTCAAGAAGTTTCTCAAGCGTGTCCAGAATGAATTTTCATTGAAGATCAAGAACATACGAAGTGACAATGGCACGAAGTTCAAGAACACCCAAGTTGAGGAGTACCTAGACGAAGAAGGCATAAAACATGAATTTTCAGCACCGTACTCCCCTCAACAAAATGGAGTAGCCGAAAGGAAGAACCGAACCCTCATAGAGATGGTGAGGACAATGCTTGTTGAGTACAAGACTTCGGATCGATTTTGGGATGAAGCGGTAAACACCGCTTGTCACGCCATAAATCGACTCTATCTTCATCACCTACTCAAGAAAACGTCATATGAACTACTCACCGGTAACAAGCCTAATATTTCCTATTTTTGAGTTTTCAGTTCTAAATGTTATATCTGGAACAAGAATCCTAGGACTTCAAAGTTCGCTTCAAAGTCCGATGAAGGTTTCTTGCTTGGCTATGATTCGAACTCCTACGCCTATCATGTCTTCAACAAGGTCTCTGGACTTCTTGAAGTAGCACATGATGTAGTGTTTGATGAAACTAACGACTCTCAAGAAGGGCAAGTTGATCAATGTGTGCTAGATAGAGAAGAAGCTCCATGTCAAGCGTTGAGAAGAATGGCGTTGGGCGATGTTCGACCACAAGCACCACCAAATGCAAATGAAGAAGATGGACCACAAGTGGAGGTAATTGATGAAGGGGGAGCTTCTACACAAGATCAACCTCATGAAGATCAAGGTGACCAACAAATCAATGAGAGCAACCATCTAAGGGGAGAAGAAGATGACCATGAATATTCAAGACCACAAGTGCCACATCCAAGAGTACACTAATGCATCCAAAGAGATCATCCCGTCGACAACATAATCGGTGACATCCAAGCTAATTTTTGTGAACATTACTCGTTTGTATCCTCTTTGGAACCTCACAGGGTTAAAGATGCATTGAAAGATCCGGATTGGGTGGTGGCAATGCAAGAATATTGAACAACTTCAAACGGAATGAGGTGTAGGAACTTGTCGAAAGGCCCAAGTTCAACGTCGTCGGCACTAAATGGGTCTTCCGCAACAGGCAAGACGAACACGGGGTGGTGACAAGAAACAAGGCACGACTTGTGTCCAAAGGGTATTCACAAGTTGAAGGTTTGGATTTCGATGAAACTTTTGCTCCCGTAGCTAGGCTTGAATCGATTAGAATATTACTTGCATATGCTACTCACCATGATTTCAAGCTCTATCAAATGGATGTTAAAAGCGCCTTCCTCAATGGACCCATCAAGGAGGAGGTGTACGTGGAACAACCCCCCAGATTCGAAGATCAAGAGTTCCCCGACCATGTGTTCAAACTGCGTAAGGATCTCTACGGCCTCGAACAAGCTCCTATAGCTTGGTATGAGTGTCTTAGAGATTTTTTTAATTAAAAATGGATTTAAGATTGGCAAAGCTGATTACACATTGTTCACCAAGAACTTTGACAATGATTCATTTATCTGTTAAATTTATGTTGATGATATTATATTTGGTTCAACTAACAAATACTTTTTTGAAGAATTTAGTAAGATTATGACAGATAGATTCGAGATGTCCATGATGGGAGAATTGAGATATTTCTTGGGATTTCAAGTGGGGCAACAAAAGGAAGGGATGTTCATAAGCCAAACCAAGTATACTCAAGACATACTCAAGAAGTTTGAAATGGACAAGGCGAAGCCTATAAAGACTCCCATGGCAACAAAAGGACACCTGGACCTCAATGAAGACGAACCAAACGTGGATCAAAAGGTATATATCTCCATGATTGGATCCCTACTTTACTTATGTGCATCTAGGCCTGATATTATGTTGAGTGTATGTTTGTGTGCAAGATTTCAAGCCAATCCTAAGGAGTGTCATTTGACACACATAAAAAGAATCTTGCGATATTTAGTTCATACAACCAACCTAGGCCTTTAAGATCTTAATGGTTCCAAGTTCAATCTCATTGGATACTCCGATGCAGATTATGCCGGATGCAAAGTAGATAGAAAAAGTAACTCTGGTACATGCCAATTCCAAGGTAAATCCTTAGTTTCTTGGTCCTCCAAGAAACAAAACTCCATTGCCTTACCCACGGTCGAAGTGGAGTATGTTGCAGCCGGGAGTTTTGTGCACAACTTCTTTGGATGCGACAAACTCTAAGGGATTACAGTTACAATATGAGTCATATTCCACTCCTTTCTGATAATGAGAGTGCTACTAAAATTGCCCATAACCCTGTTGAGCACTCTAGGACCAAACATATAGACATCCGACATCACTTTTTGAGAGACCACTTAATAAAAGGAGACATAGCCATTTCCCATGCCAACACCGAAAACAACTAGCTGACATATTTACCAAGCCACTTGATGAAAAACATTTTTGCGAGCTCCGAAATGAACTAAATATCCTTGATGCTCGGAACATGGCTTGAAAACTTGCATACCTGTATGCCATCTTCAAAATCCATTGATTGTATTATGAAAATCATCTCTCTCCATTTTCTCCAAAAAAAAAAACTATTTCACTTACTTGATCTTGGTGAATTATGGTCATAGCTTGATTGTTGGATGTTTACTGATCATATTCATCAAGATTATTTGTGTGCCTTGCCCCCAATTTTCTTTGTAAGCACCTTCAAATAGATACGAATGGGCTAAATGATTTTGTTCTGGTGACCACGAACTAGTCCGTGGTTACCCAGACTAGTCCGCACAATGCAAACTAGTCTGCAGTAATCCGGTAGTCCAGACTAGTCTGGTTGACCACGGACTAGTTCGATTTTTCGACTCCATAACCCTAGGGCTGCCAAAACCCTAATCTCCTTCATCCTCACAATGTTCCTCACCTTCTCTCTCCCCACTCGAGCACCCCCAAGGTGATTTGGCGATTTCTCCACCAAATCTCTTCAACTTTCCGTGGAAAACGATCTTCATCGCAAGGAGATCGAGGTCCACGGACTTGTCTGCACCAACAACACCTCCAACCTCAAGATTCAAAGAATTTTGGTAAACTTTCTACAAAACCCTAGAACCTTCGATTCCTTGTGTTATGGACCAAATAGCTTAGTTCCACTTGTTAATACATGACTCCTTGTTGTATTACATCTACCTTGAGATATTTTTGCATTGAGAAACTCCATTGAATTGCTAGTTAGGGTTTGAACAGTTGAACACTGGACTAGACCGGTCGCGGTACGGATAAGTCTGGTACTCCAGACTAGTCCGCACTTGAGCACCGGACAAGTCTGATTTTTGACTGAACTTAACCCTAAATTCCAACTACTCAATGCATTTCCTTGCCATCAATCCTCATCCACATATTGTATAATTCTCTTATCAGGACCATGTCGAGCTCCAATGATGACATCTCCGACTATGAGGTTGAAGTAGACCAAGAGTCGTTGCTTCGGTCCTCGATGGGCCAAAGCAAGAAGCAGCAACAGCGTGCTGCTGACCCGTCACACACTTTACCTCAAGTGCGGCGAAAGGTCGTGGCCAAGAAGCCTACATCCAAAGGAAAGGATGTAGCTGGCCCTAGCTCGGCAGCTTCTCGCCAAGCTAAGGGTAAAGGGAAAGGGATCGCCTCTGGCCCAATTGGACGTCTCCAGATGAGTGCACCAAGACAGGGGAACAGAGAGCCCTCTAAAGAAAGATTCAATGGAAAAGGAAGAGACATAGCTTCAAAACTCAGGACAATTGATTGTTACAATAGTTCCAGGAAGGCTGCTAATGCAAGGTTCTGGAGCAACTTCCACGCGAACTACTATAGTTCCGTGTATCTCACGATGAAGACTCCGGTGGTCAGCAGCTAGTGGATTGACTGGAGCCACTTTGAGAGGAAGAGTTGCACAACCTTGGATGAAGTGATTGTAGTATTGGTGAGACATGGTCTGAAGGATCTGTTTGCCTTCAGATACAATTGGAATGATGAAGTTATTGCTCAGTTTTATGCTACCTGCTATTTTGCCTATGGTGAAGAGGAAAGGGTGACTTGGATGACTCACGGATCCAAGATTTCTTCACCTGGAAGACACTGGCAACAATGACCTCATCATCCACAACATTGGCATCCTGGAGAAGGACAAGATGGAGTTCCTCTATGACACTTGCCTGAAATCCAATCCCCCTTCCACCAAGAACATGAAGTCATTCTTCATGGTTCTAAATAGAGTGCTCCAGAAGACAATAGCTCCAAAAGATGGAGATGTAGGAAGTGTTGAAGGTTACCTAAGTACATTGATGAAGGTGATCAGCAAAAGCAGGAAGTTTGATATCTTTGACTACATTTAGAATGATATGGTGAACATCTTCTGCACACCGAATAGTTCCTGTGGCTATGCGCCCTATATCATGTTTATGATTGAGGAAGTCACAGGAATTGAGTTCGTAAAGGATGTAGAGCACACTCCCCTGAGGCCCCAGAAGCCTCCCCAAGCCTCTCTCCCAGCTACTGCATCCCCTGTCTCAAGTGAAGAGGCTCCGAGAAGAGCTCAGGGAGATGCAAGGACTGCTCCCACTACTAGGGCCCCTCCTCAAAAAGGGTCTCCTAGTGGCATCTTAAAGTACTTGGCCGCCATCTTTGGCTCCTGCAAGAAGGCTGTGGTGAAAGTCCACAAGTTGAACAAGGCAAGGAAAGAGGATATGAGATACATAAAGCAAAATGTCAAAGCCATATGCCAAAACTTGAAGATTGAGCCTATTGGGTCTCCTGTCATCTCCAAGAACTCTCCTTCTGACTTCTCGAAGCTTCCATCCCTCTCACCTTCTGAACTTGCCTATTTTAGCGTTGGGGGCGCTGCAAGTGGTTCTCATCCTCCTCCTCCTCAAGCTGACGACAATGAAGATGACAAGCGGACCGACAGCGAGGAATGAGCCTACAGCGACTTCTAGATCCCTCCTCTCCTTCTTTTTGGTGCCTTGATGCCAAAGGGAGAGGAATTGAGGGGGAGACACTAGGTTGTAGCCGTAGATGAGAGATAAGAGCTCCATTTGCATCTTTCGATCTCTGTTATGCATTTGGATTGTAAAACTGTTCTCTATTATGTTTTTGGGTTGTAAATCTGCTATTATGCTCTTATTATGGTTCTAGTCATGTTTATGGAGTTTGTGATGATAATTTGTATAATCTATGTTTATGCTTTAAAATTGTCACACATGCTTGTTGTTGCTATGGTTATGTCGATTATCTCATTCTCATCACGAATATTGGTTACACACACTTAGTTTTGCACCCCACCATAAATAGTGCACATATGTCTTATGTTTTCATTGCTTAACTTGTTCCAAGCTCATATGTGCACAATTTATGAAAATCTGGTTTTTTTAATAATATTTGTGAAATCTCAATTGGTTGTCATCAATCACCAAAAAGGGGGAGATTGAAAGTGCATCTAGGCATCCCTTGTGGGTTTTGGTTAATTTATGACAAACAAATGAGATCCTAACCAAATTGTTGAGATGAGCGCAGGTTTCAATTGAATTATGAAGAAAGCGCAAAAATAAAGGAGAGTGAGGAATCAAGTTGAAAAGAGTTCAAGAGATGAATAGAATATTCTTTGTGTATGGAGTGTGTTCGAGAAACACACCCAAAGAACTCAAGCAAAAGAAATCACTCTCACTGCACAAATTTACATAGGTCCAGACTAGTCCGATATTCCCTGGACTAGTCCGATAACCCCTCTGTCCAGGATCACACAAGTCCTCCCAGTGCGGACTTGTTCGCACCGGACTAGTCCGATAAAGTCCGGACTAGTCCAATAATCCTTCTGATTAATATCGGACAAGTATGATATTCCACAGACTAGTCCGAAACCCTCACTGACCTACTTCGGACAAGTCCTTAGCCCCTCAAAATTTCACGACACCGGACTAGTGCGATATTATCCTGACTGGTCCGATAACCCCTCTGACTAAAATCGGACAAGTCCTCCAAGTGCGGACTTGTCCTCAATTCACTTAGGGTTTCACCACGCCATACTAGTCCGATATGTGTCGGACTAGTCCGAACATCTCCAGATATAAAACCGGACTAGTCCGTCCATGGTCGAACAAGTCTGATGATTCAGGAGACTTAGGGTTTCCCACATGCCGCACACCAGACTAGTCCGGAGTCCACCACGGACTAGTCCGAACTTTGTAAACCCTAACGGTAACCTTTGGAAACCCTAGTATAAGTAGAGGTGCACGACCCCTAATCAAATGCTCTCAACCCCTGCACCGTCACACTTTCCAAGAGCCCAGAAAACACATCTCTCCACACAATCCAATGCAGGAAAGATCAAATCCTTGAGGATTAATCATAGATCAAAGGAGAGACACGTTCTTCACGTCTTGAGCTCTTGGGTTTGATTCTCTCACACACTCTCGCTGTTTCATTGCATACTTTTCGAGTGTTTGGTGGTGTTTCAATTTGTAAATCTCGTGGAGCCCTTAATTTGTGAGAAGGCCCCTTGAACACGGTTATTTACCCCTTTGTGATTAGTGGAAGAGAATCGGCCTCCGTGGCGATTCGACGAGGGTAGGTTTGGTGAAGACCCGGTCCTCCGTGGGCTTCTCAACGTTGATGTAGATTTCCTCTATGGAATCGAACCACGGGATAAAAACCATTGTGACCTTGCTTTTGTTCTTACTATTCATTGTAATCTAGGGTTTGCTCAATCTTGTTCAACTTACATTAAAACTTTGGAACTAAAGTTAACTTGTGCCACATCTAGTTTCATTGAATCAATATACTCTATTTGTAACTCAATTTCCGCTGCATAGAGTAGTTTGATCGAAATCATTGATCAAACTTGATCAATCTAGTCTGCATACACCGGACTAGTCCGCACCCTACCGGACTAGTACGATTTCTCTGTGTTTGATCAAGTTGCTAAGTGTTTCAGGTTCCAACGAAACAATTCAAAAAGCCTATTCACCCCCCCTTCTAGGCTACATTCAATTCTATCTTCTGAAGTGTAACTTCTTCAAATGCATCTTTCCATCCTTGCCTGATTGCCCATTGGTTTAAGACATAAGAGTGCTCTTTTAATGTGATACATCTACCTATATTGCTCGGAGCCGCCCACTTTAGCTTCATATGGAAGATGGATTAGAAGTTTTTGCATTTGATTGAAGAACCCTGGAGGGAAAATTGTATCCATCTTACAAAAAAACACTGATATCTCCCTTTCCAACTTCTCCATCATTGCCCTTGTGATTTCTTTAGCACAAAATTGTCTATAAAAGTAGCTAATCTCGGCTAAAACCTTCCACACCGCATCGTCGATAGCCCCGAAACATAACCGATACAAGTCTTTCTATGATTATGTGATAATCATGACTCTTCAACCCAGTGAGCTTTCCAGTCTTCACATTCATGACTTGTCTCAGGCTAGCAGCATAACCGTCTGAGAATTTCAACCTTTCCAACCAACTCAAGACTTCTTTCTTTCTTTAGGTCGAATACATAAAGAAGCACGTGGTTTGTCACCAGTTTTGGAGAGCTCGAGAGTTAAACGGTTACAAACCTGTGCCAAATCCTTCCGATCCTTTATATTGTCTTTTGTTTCGCCCATCTTATCCAAGCATGTGCTTGTGATGCATTCACCTATGTTATGTTCCTGGTGCATGCCATCAATGTTATGCATTAGTGAATGTAGCCTAGAGGGGGGGGGGGGTGAATAGGCTTTTTGAACTTTTGTTGGAACCTGAAACACTTAGCAACCTGATCAAACACGGAGAAATCAGACTAGTCCGATAGAGTGCGGACCAGTCCGGTGTGTGCGGACTAGATCGATCAGGTTTGATCGATGATTTCGATCCAAGTACTCTATGCAGCGGAAATTGAGTTGTAACTAGAGTGTATTGCTTAAATGAAACTAGATATGGCACAAGTTAACTTTAGTTTCAAAGTTTTAAAGTAAGTTGAACAAGATCGAGCAAAACCTAGATTGCAATGAATAGTAAGAACAAAAGTAAAGACACAATGATTTGATCTTGTGGTTCGATTCCACAGAGGAAATCTACGTCCACATTGAGGAGTCCGCGGAGGACCGAGTCTTCACCAACCCTACCCTCATTGAATCGCCACGGAGGCCAATTCTCTTCCACTAATCACAAAGGGGGGTAAATAACCGTGTTCAAGGGGCCTTCTCACAAGTTGAGGGCTCCCCAAGATTTACAATTCGAAACACCACCAAACACACTCGAAAGATATGCAATAAAACAGTGAGAGTGTGTGAGAGATTCAAACCCAAGAGCTCAAGATGTGAAGAACGTGTCTCTCCTTTGATATATGTTTAATCCTCAAGGATTTAATCTTCCTTGCGTTTGATTGTGTGGAGAGACGTGTTTTCTGGGCTCTTGGAAGGTGTGACGGCGCAGGGGGTCGAGATTGATCGTAGTAGGGTCGTGCACCTCTATTTATACTAGGGTTTCCAAAGGTTACCGTTAGGGTTTGCAAAGTCCGGACTAGTCCATGGTGGACTCCAGACTAGTCCGGTGTGCGGCGTGTGAAAAAACCTAAGTGTTCAGGAATATTGGACTTGTCCAAAAACATGCGGACTAGTCCGATCTGGGCACTGGAGATATTCGTACTAGTCCAGCACATATCGCACAAGTCCGGCATGGTGAATCCCTTAGTGAATTGAGGACAAGTCCGCACTTGGAGGACTTGTCCGATTTTAGTCAGAGAGGTTATCGGAGTAGTTCAAATAATATCGGACCAGTCCGGTGTCATGAAATTTTGAGGGGCTATGGACAAGTCCAAAATTGGGGAACATGTCCGAAGTTGGTCAGTGAGTATTTCGGACTAGTCTGTAGAATATTGGACTTATCTGATGTTGATCAGAGGTATTATCGGACTATTCTGGATTTTATCGGACTAGTCCGTTGTGGACAACTCCGCACTGGGAGGACTTGTCCGATCCTGGACAGAGAGATTATCGGACTAGTTCGGACCTGTGTAAATTTGTGCAGTGAGAGTGTTTTCTTTTGCTTAATCTCTTGGGGTGTGTTTCTCCAACACACTCCATACACAAAGAGTATTCTATTCATCTCTTGAGCTCTTTTCAACTTGATTACTCACTCTTCTTTCTTTTTGCGATTTCTTCATAATTTCATTGAAACATGCACTCATCTCAACAATTTAGTCATGATCTCATTTGTTTGTCATAAATCAACAAAAACCCACAAGGGATGCCTAGATGCACTTTCAATCTCACCCTTTTCGGTGATTGATGACAACCAATTGAGATTTCACAAATATGATTAAAAGTCCAGATTTTCATAAAGAGTGCACATATGAGCTTGGAACAAATTAAGCAATGACATATGTGCACTCTTTATGGTGGGGTGCAAAACTACTTGTGTGTAAGCAATAATCGTGATGAGAATGAGGTAAAAGCATAATCATAACAATAGCAAGAATATATGTCAATTTCAGAGCACAAACATAGATTATATCAAAGTATCATCACAAACTCCATAAACATAACTTAGAAGCATAATAAGAGTCTTACAACATTAAAAACAGTCTTACACCACCAAAAGCAAAACAGAGATCAAAAGATGCAAATGGAGCTCTCATCTCTCATCTACGGCTATGCCAAATGGAGCTCTTGTCTGTCATCTATGGCTACAACCTAATGAATCCCCCTCAATTTCTCCCCCTTTGTCATCAAGGCACCAAAAAGAAGGAGAGGAGGGATCTAGAAGTCGCTGCAGGCTCATTCCTCGCTGTCGGTCCTCTCGTCGTCTTCATTGTTGTCAGCCTGAGGAGGAGGAGGATGAGAACCACTCGACGTGCCCCCAATGCCAAAATAGGAAAGCTCGAAAGGAGATAATGGTGGAAGCTTAGTGAAGTCAGAAGGAGAGTCCTCGTAGATAACCGGAGATCCAATAGGCTCAATCTCCAGCTTTTGGCAAATGTTCTTGACATTTTCTTTCACATACTTCATGTCTGCCTTCCTTGCCTTGCTCAACTTATGAAGCTTCACTTCAGCCTTTTTGCATGGCGGCCAAGTACTTCAAGATGCCACTAGGAGACCCTTTTTTAGGAGGGGCCCTAGTAGTGGAGGCAGGCCTCTTGAGATAGAAAATGGAGCAGTTGGAAGAGAGGCTTGAGGAGGCTTCTGAGGCCTTAGAGGAGTATGCTCTACATCCTTCACGAACTCAATTCCTGTGACTTTCTCAATCATAAACATCAAGTATGGTGCATAGCCACAGGAGTGGTTTGGTGTGCAGGAGATGTTCACCATATCATTTCAGATGTAGTCAAAAACATCAAACTTCCTGTCCTTGCTGATCACCTTTATCAATGTCCTCCGATAGCCTTGGACACTCCCTGCATCTTCGTCTTTCGGAGCAATAGTCTTCCGGAGCACTCTATTTACACCCATGAAGAATGGCTCCATGTTCTTGCTAGAAGGGGGATTGAATTTCAGGCGAGTGTCATAGAGGAACTTCATCTTGTCCTTCTCCAAGACACCGATATTGTGAATGATGAGCTCATTGCTGCTAGTGTCTCCAAGATGCAGCAGTCTTGCAAACTCATGATAAGTAAAAGTATACTTGGATCCATGTGTCATCCAAGTCACTCTCTCTTCTTCATCCCTGGCAAAGTAGCAGGTTGCATAGAATTGAGCGATGACTTCATCATTCCAGTTGCACCTGAAGGCAAACAAGTCCTTGAGGCCATGTCTCTCCACAGCCTCTATCACCTCATCAAAGGCTTGACAGCTCTTTCTCTCAAAATGGGTCCAGTCAATCCATTGGCTTCAGACCACCGAAGTCTTCATCGTGAGATACACGGAACTATAGTAGTCCGCGTGAAAGTTGCTCCAGAATCTTGCATCGACTGCCTTTCTGGAACTGCTGTAACAATCAATCGTCCTGAGCTTTGAAGCTACATTGCTTCCTTTGCCATTAAATCTTTCTTCAGACGGATCTATGTTCCCCTATCTTGGTGCACTCATCCAGAGAGGGCCAATCGGACCGGAGGCAATCCCTTTGACTTTCCCTTTGGATTGGTGATGAGCGGCTGAGCTAGAGCCAATCAAATCTTGAGCTTTCGAAGCTGGCTACTTTGCTGCAACCTTCCGTCGCATCCTAGGTGGGGTGGGCGACGGGTCAGCAGCACGGTCTTGCCGCTTCTTGCTTTGGCCTGTCGAGGACCGAAGCAATGACTCTTGGTCCATCTCGGCCTCATAGTCAGAGATCTCATCATTGGAGCTCGACATGGTCCTGACAAGAGGATTATACAATACATGGATGAGGATTGATGGTAAGGAAATGCATTAAGTAGTTGGAATTTAGGGTTGAGTTCAGTCAAAAATCAGACTTGTCCAGTGCTTAATTGCGGACTGGTTTGGAGTACCAGACTTGTCCGTACTGAGACAGCACTAGTTCGGTGTTCTACTGCTCAAACCCTAACTAGTAAATCAATGGTGTTTCTCAATGCAAAAATAGCTCAAGGTAGATGTAATACAACAAGGAGTCATGTATTAACTAGTGGAGCTAAGCTATTTGGTCCATAACAAAAGAAATTGAAGGTTCCAGGGTTTTGGAGAAAGTTTACCAAAATCCTTCGATTCTTGAAGTTGGAGGAGTTGTTGTTGCGGACTAGTCCATGGACCACAATTCCCTTGCGATGAAGATCGTTTTCCATGGAGAATTGAAGAGATTTGGTAGAGAAATGACCAAATCACCTTGGGGGCACTCGAGTGATGAGAGAGAATGTGAGGAACGTTGTGAGGATGAAGGAGATTAGGGTTTGGCGGCCCTAGGGTTCTGGAGTCAAAAAATTGGACTAGTCCGGATTACCGGATCTTTGCGGACTAGTAAAGTAACCATGGACTAGTCCGTGGTCACCAGAACAGAAGCATTTAGCCCATTTGTATATATTCGAAGGTGCTTACACAAAAAATAGGAGGCAAAACACACAAATAATCTTGATGAATATGATCAGTGAACATACAACAATCAAGCTATGACCATAATTCACCAAGATCAAGTAATTGAAATAGTTTTTCAGAGAAAATAGAGAGAGATGATTTTCATAACACAATCAATAGATTTTGAAGATGGCATACAAGTGTGCAAGTTTTCAAGCCACGTTTCGAGCATCAAGGATATTTAGTTCATTTCAAAGCCCGCAAAAACGTTTTTCATCAAGTGGCTTGGTAAATATATCAGCTAGTTGTTTTTCGGTGTTGACCTGGGAAATGGTTGTCTCCTTTCATTGAGTGGTCTCTCAAAAAGTGATGCCGGATGTCTATGTGTTCGGTCCTAGAGTGCTCAACAAGGTTATGGGCAATTTTAATGGCACTCTCATTGTCACAAAGGAGTGGAATACGACTCATATTGTAACCGTAATCCCTTAAAGTTTGTCGCATCTAAAGGAGTTGTGCACAACAACTCCTGGCTGCAACATACTCCGCTTCGGCCGTGGATAAGGCAATGGAGTTTTGTTTCTTGGAGGACCAAGAAACTAGGAATCTACCTAGGAATTGGCACGTACTGGAGGTACTTTTTCTATCTACTTTGCATCTGGCATAATCTGCATCGGAGTATCCAATGAGATTGAACTTGGAACCTTTAGGATACCAAAGGCCTAGGTTGGGTGTATATTCACCCATCATAGACATCTCGAATCTATCTATCATAATTTTACTAAATTCTTGACAAAAAATTTGTTAGTTGAGCCAAATATAATATCATCAACATAAATTTGACAGACAAATATATCATTGTCAAAATGCTTAGTAAACAACGTGTAATCAGCTTTACCAATCTTAAATCCATTTTCAATTAAAAAAATCACTAAGACACTCATACCAAGCTTTAGGAGCTTGTTTGAGGCCGTAGAGAGCCTTACGCAGTTTGAACACATGGTCGGGGAACTCTTGATCTTCGAATCCGGGGGGTTGCTCCACGTACACCTCCTCCTTGATTGGTCCGTTGAGGAAGGTGTTTTTCACATCCATTTGATAGAGCTTGAAATCATGGTGAGTAGCATATGCAAGTAATATTCTAATCGATTCAAGCCTAGCTACGGGAGCAAAGTTTCGTCGAAATCCAAACCTTCGACTTGTGAATACCCTTTGGCCACAAGTTGCACCTTGTTTCTTGTCACCACCCCATGTTCGTCTTGCTTGTTGCAGAAGACCCATTTAGTGTCGATGACGTTGAACTTGGGCCTTTCAACAAGTTCTCACACCTCGTTCCGTTTGAAGTTGTTTAGTTCTTCTTGCATTGCCACCACCCAATCCGGATATTTCAATGCATCTTCAACCCTGTGTGGTTCCAAAGAGGATACAAACGAGTAATGTTCACAAAAATTAGCTATTCGAGATCTAGTTGTTACTCCCTTTTGGATGTCACCGATTTTGTTGTCGACGGGGTGATATCTTTGGATGCATTGGTGTACTCTTGGATGTGGCGCTTGTGGTCTTGACTCTTCATGATCGTCTTCTACTCCCCCTTGATGGTTGCCTTCATTGGTGTGTTGATCATCTTCGTCTTCTTGAGGTTGATCTTGTGTGGAAGCCCCCCCTTGATCATTTACCTCCACTTGTGGTTCATCTTCTTCATTCGCATTTGGAGGTGGCGCTTGTGGTCGAACATCGCCCAACGCCATTCTTCTCAATGCTTGATATGGAGCTTCTTCTCTATGTAGCACACATTGATCAACTTGCTCTTCTTTAGAGCCGGTAGTTTCATCGAACACTATGTCACATGCTACTTCAACAAATCCGGAGACCTTGTTGAAGACATGATAGGCGTAAGAGTTCGAATCATAGCCAAGCAAGAAACCTTCATCGTACTTCGAAGTGAACTTTGAAGTCCTAGGCTTCTTGTTCAAAATATAATATTTAGAACCAAAAACTCGAAAATAGGAAATATTCGGCTTGTTACCGGTGAGTAGTTCATATGACGTTTTCTTGAGTAGGCGATGAAGATAGAGTCGGTTTATGGCGTGATAAGCGGTGTTAAACGCTTCAGCCCAAAACCAATCCGAAGTCTTGTACTTATCGAGCACTGTCCTCGCCATCTCTATGAGGGTTCGGTTCTTCCTTTCGGCTACTCCATTTTGTTGAGGGAAATACGGTGCTGAAAATTCATGTTTTATCCCCTCCTCGTCTAGGTATTCCTCAACTTGGGTGTTCTTGAACTCCGTGCCATTGTCACTTCGTATGTTCTTGATCTTCAATGAAAATTCATTTTGGGCATGTTTGGAAAACTTCTTGAGGGTTCCTTGAGTTTTTGTCTTATCATGCAAAAAGAAAACCCACGTGAAGCGCGAAAAATCATCAACAATTACTAAACCGTATTTGTTACCGTTGATGCTTATGTAAGCAATTGGACCAAATAGATCCATGTGAAGTAGCTCAAGCGGTCTCGTTGTTGTCATTAGATTCTTCGCGGTATGGGGTGCTCCTACTTGCTTCCCGGCTTGGCACGCACTACAAGGCTTGTCTTTCTCAAAAACAACATCCTTCAAACCTTAGACGTGGTCGCCCTTAAGGAGTTTTTGAAGATTCCTCATACCAACATGTGCTAGCCGTCTATGCCACAGCCAATCCATGTTGGTCTTTGCAATCAATCATGTGTCAAGTTCGGCTTTATCTTTGTTGAAGTCAACAAGATAAAGCTTTCCATTTAACACACCCTTGAATGCAACCGAGTCATCACTCCTTCTAGAGACGGTCACACCCTCATTAGTGAACAAGCAATTATAACCCTTCTCACATAATTGAGATATGGACAGTAGGTTATAATATAAGGAATTGACATGTAAAACATGAGAAAGAGTGTGTTGAGATGATATTGCAATTTTACCGGTACCGAGCAGCCTTCCTTGACTGTTGTCTCCAAAATAGAGGCCTTCGCTTGGATCTTCATATTCTACAAACATCCTTCTTTCTCCGGTCATGTGGTTGGTGCATCCACTATCTAGCACCCATTTCGATCCACCAGAGGAATAGGCCTGCAAAAACAAATTACGCCTTGGTTTTAGGTACCCAAGCTTGCTTGGGTCCTTTGAGGTTTGTTACAAGTGATTTGGGCACCCACACATGAGACTTGGTGTTCCCATGGCGTGGCCCAACATGTTTAGCATAAACTATACTAAGATTACTTTTCATAAGAACATATGATGTGTCAAAGGTTCTAAACAATAGTTGTTGTTCATATGTGTTAACATTTTTGGAATTATCAACATTATTAGGCTTTCTAGCTTGAGACGAGTTTCCCTTGACAAAAGCAATGTGTTCCTTGTTATTCTAGTGGCTTCTAGCATTTTGCTTTTCACCATAAGAATACCCAATGCCATATTTGACATTAGGAGGTTGTCAGTACCCTCCGTACCAGATACCCCTTGGGATTGCAAAGATCACAAGGAAACTCCATCTACCAGATTTGAAGAGCTTTGAAGGCCCCACATGTCAGGTGTAACCGGACCTGCTTCCCCGACATGGTTAGTCCCAGGGCCGCCGCGTGGATCATAAGACCGGAGCTATCACCCACACATGGGAAGCTCTGGTCAGAGTACCAGTATGACACCCTCAGACCTAACCCCAGACAGAGAGAAGCTACAGTACTGACACGTGTCCAGTAGCACCGGACCTACTCGTCCACGACGGTAAGCTCCAATGCTGCCATGTGGCGACAGCCGAACCTTCAACTTCAACAATTAGGCTGGTGGACCCCCCAATGGCTCCAGAACTTCAAGGAGAAATCAAAGACTTCAAGACCCGATTAAGTGTCATTAATACCACATTAATGACACACGATCAGATAGCCCTTAATACTGGTAAGGGCACTGTTAAGGCTCGTTACCAGGCTATTAAGGGCAATTAACCTCATTAATTGTGTATCAAGTATGTGTAACCGCCAGGGCCACCTGTCGGGCCAGGCTAACGGTGTAACGATCAGTCCTGTACTATAAAAGGATTGGTCGACGATACACAAGGGACGGTTCCAGACCACTACTGAACTCCCTGAGCTAGACGAGCTTCTTCTTCTGGAGCTTCTTCTAGACTCACACGCTTAATACATCACCAACACACCCCGTGGAGTAGGGTATTACACTCAGGCGGCCTGAACCACGTAAATCTCTGTGTACACTTGCCGTTAACCTTCTTGAATCTCTGAGCGCCCATTACCGAACCATAACTCCTTGATCTGCCTAAACTACCTTTGGTAGATCAAGGAGTTATGGTTTGATAATGGGCGCGCAGAGATTCAAGAAGGTGAACGGAAATTGTACACAGAGATTTACGTGGTTCAGGCCGCCTGAGTGTAATACCCTACTCCACGGGGTGTGTTGGTGATGTATTAAGCGTGTGAATCTAGAAGAAGCTCCAGAAGAAGAAGCTCGTCTAGCTCAGGGAGTTCAGTAGTGGTCTGGAACTGTCCTTTGTGTATCGTCGACCAGTCCTTTTATAGTACAAGGACTGGTCGTTACACCGTTAGCCTATCCCGACAGGTGGCCCCGGCGGTTACACATACTTGATACACAATTAAAGAGGTTAATTGCCCTTAATAGCCTGGTAACGGGCCTTAACAGTGTCGTTACCAGTATTAAGGGCTATCCGATCGTGTGTCATTAATGTGGTATTAATAACACTTAATCGGGTCTTGAAGTATTTGATTTCTCCTTGAAGGTTCGGAGCCATTGGGGGTCCACCAGCCTGATTGTTGAAGTTGAAGGTCCGGCTATCGCCACGTGGCAGCACCGGAGCTTACCGTCGTGGACGAGTAGGTCTGGTGCTACTGGACACGTGTCAGTATTGGAGCTTCCCTCTGTCTGGGGTTAGGTCCGGGGGTGTCATACTGGTACTCTGACCAGAGCTTCCCATGTGTGGGTGATAGCTCCGGTCTTATGATCCACCGTGTGGCCCTGGGACTAACCATGTCGGGAAGCAGGTCCGGTTACGCCTGACATGTGGGGCCTTCGGAGGTCTTCAAATCTGGTAGATGGAGTTTCCTTGTGATCTTTGCAATCCCAAGGGGTATCCGGTACGGAGGGTACCGACAGTGGCCCCCTTGGCTCACCTCCGGGAGAGACCTTCTGGATGAAGTCATTTCACCAGAGGTGGGTCCATTCTTCGGTTTCTGAGCCGTGTCTTCAAGGGTCTTTGGTCGTGCCGTTGGCGATAGTTCGTAGTTAAACTTTCGCCGTGTGGCGTATCTAGAAGGCGGCATGTGAGATCTCAGCGTGCGGATCTCACGCAATTGAAGGTCGCTGATTCCGATACGAAAATTGTATCGGTTCCGCACGCCCTGTCAGGCCGCCGCCTTCGGGTTTCCCACCTTTCATGATGACAACCGTTCGCCTGGGGTAAGAACCTCGACTTGATCGTCGGGGTGGCCCCGGGCCTGCTTGTCATTGGTGGGGTGAAATTTTTTACTGGTATCGTTGGCTCCTCTGCGGTTTCCATCCAGGCGTTGCGGGGGATTACTTAAGAAGGAAAGCACGCACCGTCTGGGGTTCTTTACGCCTTTCAATCGATGTTGCGCTCAAACCTTCCAAACTTTTGGTTGCCTTTTCTCTCATGCCTCGTTGTGCCACGATGGAGTTGGGTCTCCGCCAAAGCTGACTGAAGACCGATGACGATTTGAAGAAGGTTCGAGCCCTCATGGGATGGTCCCCTGACTTCTTCAACCACTTGGTCCGCGCCGGCAAGCTTCTGTTTGAGAAGGAACACGCCGGCAACATGTTGTACTTCTCCGCGTACGCCATGGTGGGACTGATCCCACCTTTCTCCTCTTTCTTCTTGATGCTGCTAGACTTCTATGGTCTGCAGCTGTACCACCTTGGCCCCCACTCCATTCTGCTGGTGTCAATCTTTGTCCACTTCTGCGAGATGTGGGTGGGCATTCCCCCCTGCATTGAGATTTTCCGCACCTTCTTCACTGTCCAAACCACGGGCAGGAGTGACGAGTACCTTGGCTTCTACTATTTTGTGAAGTGCAAGAAGTTCCCATACATGTACTTGCGGTCGTTCCCTTCTGGGAAGTGGGATGACTGGAAGAAGGATTGGATTGTCATTAGGGTGGAGGAGCACGAGAAGCTGGAGCTGCCGGAAGGCCTCCCCAACATCGACACTGCAGTTTGGAGTGAAGCTCCAGTGTTGTCGGATGCCTTCAACCCTGCTCTGACCAGGATCCGCCTGTGCGTGGAAGGAGGGGTGACTCCCCAGGCGGTGTTTTGCAACTTTCTGACCAACAGGTGGGCTCCGTTGAAGAGGAGGGAGAAGTTGGCTTGGGCCGTCTATAGTATGCTGGACGACGACCGGATCGAGACCGGTTTGAAGTCCAACATGGAGGGTGTAACTTTGGAGTTCCACCTCAAGAAGTTCCAGCACGACATCGACGTCGAGGGCGATGACTTGGCTCCACCGGCAGCTTTCCTCCCTTTGAACATGGAGGCAGAATTCAGTAGGGAGTTCCAGCAAACGATGTCGGTGCTTGACGACCTTGGTGACGTTGAGAGGTGCTCGACCACTGGGTTGGCGATCTCCGAAGCTCCGGAAGGTGGCTCCGTTCCCTCCAATAAGCCAAGAACCGAAGTTGTCGGCAAGGGCAAGGAATTGGCCGAGCCCTCGAGCCGTAAGAGGAAGCATGCCGACAGAAGGTCCGCCAGGAATACTTCTTCCGCGGTGTCTCCTTGTCCCTGGAGGGGGAGGTCTACAACGGCAACATCTACTCCAGCAGCGGCATCTTCCCGGGGTGCTAGCTCTGGCCAAGTGACTCCGGTACCAGGGCCGACTGAGGGCTCCGGGTCCGGAGGTCCTTCCCGGTCGAGGGGGGCCTCGACCAGAGCAACGCCGAAAGCAGCAGCAAGCTCCGGAGGACCCTCCAGGACTACCATGCCAGTGGCGGCTGGGGCCAGTCCGGAGCATCTGGAGAAGAGGTTCCGTGCTAACTGGTGCGGAAGCCTTCCGAGGTAATTTTTGACTTTTTACCTCAGTCAGTTGTTTTATTGTTAATTGTATTTTGAGTCTCTTCGTCCTTCATCCACAGCGTGCCCAAGAAAAGGGCTGAAGCTCCGGTCCTTGCAGCAGCAGTTGAGGCTGTGCAGGCTGAAGCTCTGGCTCCGATTCCAACGCCGCCCCAAGAGGTGGCTGAGGCTGCGGCAGCCCCGATGCTGGCTGTCGTGGTTTTGGACGACTCATCCCCAGAAGCTCCCGTGGTAGCGCCAGACCACGGGAATGAAGATGTACCAGCAGCGCCATCCCCAGAGGTTGAAGCTCCGGGCATGGATGCTCAGATGTTGGATGCTCCGGCTGCAGAGCCGGAGGTAGCTGCGATTCCGGCCCCAGGGTCGGATGTTGTGGAGGCCCCGACAGTCGATCCGGTGGTTGATGAGGTCCCGGCAGTAGAGCCGGGTGTTGATGAAGCTCCGACACTTAAGTCGGTTGTTGAGGAAGCTCTGGCGATAGAGCCGGTTGCTGAAGAAGTTCCGGCTGTGGGGCCAGCCGTTGAGGAGGTTCCGGCGTCCGAGCTAGTTGCCGCGGAGGTGTCGGCGCCTGAGCCTTTAGTGGTCGAAATGCCAGCGCCCGAGCCCATGATGGTCGAAGCGCCAGCACATGAACTAGAGGCAGAGGAGGCGCCTGCGCCAGAGCCAGAAGTATCTTCTGCTCCGACTGAACCTTCAACACCCACTCCGGAAGTGGTGATACCGGAGGTGCCCGCTGTTGAGCTAGAGTGCCAAGATGAAGCTGCTGGCCCCCCGCCTTAGGGCCCAGTTGTTGATGACCTGGCGACTGGGCCTTCAGAGCCAATTCCGAAGGTTGGAACTTCGGCTGCAAGTACTTCCATGGCGGCAGCCGAGGCTATCCCGGAGGACGGTCCTAGTGCCGTGGAAGCTCAGGGGACTGCTCTCGTAGAGTGGGACTTAATTTTTGTTGCTGAAGATCCGCTGGAGCCAGCGGAGATGACCCCAGCTGGTCCGGACCCGATCCCCCTATCGTTGTCCATCGACAACGCCTGCTCCAGTCTTTGCGAGGTTCAACTGGCCTTCTACCACGATAGCAAGGCCCTCGAGGAGGAGCGCCAAACTCTTAGGAGGTGGCGAAACTGACTCCATTTCGAGACCAAGCTAGCGGAGTCGAGGCTAGCTGACGACAAGGAGTGGGTACAAAGGGAGAAGGTCCGCTTGGAGTACTGGGGTAAGTTGTTGGATGAGACGGAAAGCATGACGCGGACCCTCGACAACCAGTCCCGGGCCATATATGAGGAGGCCAAGGCTGCAAATAGCACAGCTGATGGATGCCAGGAAAGGCTCGCCGCCATCCACGATAGTCTCGTCAAGCGTCGGGAGGCTCTTGAAGCGCGGGAGAGAAGGCTCGAAGATGAAGAGTAGAAATTCTTGGAGCTGCGGGACAACCTCGTGAAGAGGGAGGAAGAGCTTGTCCAGAAGACAGCTTTGGCTGACAAGAGCCTTGAAGAACGCACCAAGAAATTGGAGGAGCATTGCAAGGAGCAAGAGAAGAAGGCCTGGGAGCGAGGGCAAGATCTCTACAAGCAGGAGAATGCCATCGCCGCCAGGGAGAAGAAAGTACAGGGCCGAGAGAAGGATCTGGTCCACTGCCGGAATGAGATCCACCTTCGGGAGGAAGAGCTCAGCAAACTCGAAAGGCAGGTTGCTGAAACGATTCAGCAGAATGCCAAAAAGGTGGAGCGTCTTGCTCGGGAGAGCTTGGATCTTGCGGCGGCCAAAAGATCCTTGGCGGAGATGCGTGGTGCAAGGGTTGCAGAGTCCCAACAAGTTTGGGACTTCCTGGGCAAGACCAACAACGCGCTGGCACCAATGTGCTTCAGTCCCGTGCGTCTGGATGATCCGGAGTCGGAGCTGGACTAGGTGTTGGAGGCGCTGGGTTCTGCAGGCAACAAGCTCACCAAGATGGGTGATGTCATCGCGGACCAATTGGAAACGGAGGGTCAGTCCCTGGCAAAGAACATCGCTGAGTTTGTGCTGACGTGCTACACCAACCAGGACCCTCAATTCCCTCTGGACCCGGTGCTTGAAGGCCCCATCGAAGGAGAGGGTGGAGCTGCCCGATCCAGCGTGTCGGAGGTGGCCCAGAAGGTCGCGCAGTTCTTCCATAGGGTCTAGGACCATCTCTCTGTAGCTCCCGCTTGTATTCTCTCTTCTTCTTCTCCAATTTTGTAATCTCTTGTCTCCAGATGAATGAAATCCGAATTTTGGTGAATTCGAATTTCATTTTATGTCTTCAACACCTTTGTCTCACTTGGCCCCTTGGTAGACGTACACAATTTGATTGTGAACATGTACCAAGAGGATGTAACAGTTGTTGAAGACTTGTGTGCTTCGAACTTGTAGAATGTAGGTCCGAAGTCTTGGATAGTGTAGGCCCCCTGAGGCTGTCGGAGCTTAGTGGCTCCAGCATTGACCATCACCGGAGCTTAGTTGCTCCGGCAGTAGTCTCCATCAATGCGTAAAGCATCGATGGTTAGTCCTCTTGGGTGTCGGAGTTTGGTAGCTCCGGCAATGACCTCCATCAACACGTGTTGTGTCAATGTCAGACTCTACTTTAGAGTCTTTCCACCATCATCACATTGACGGCTTGCCCCTTAGCTTTACCAGAACTGAGTAGTTCCAGTGATGCTCGATGTCAATGTTTGAACATAGAGCACATGCCGCCTAGAGGATATCGTAGCTTATTTATTTTTCCTGCACACTAAAGCCAAGAAAAACAGTAAAATCCATTTCCTATCTATAACTTCATTGCGGCTTACTGTTCCCAAGAAAGTTTTAGGTCGAACATAATCCTAAATACAATCAAGAGCACCGTCTTGCTTCCTTCAGGTCCGATCATTTCTGGACTCGCCTTACTTCGTCCTGCTGGGGTGTAGGTAGAGTGGCGTACTTAGGGTGCATGACCAGGCTAAGTCGATAGCACACTCCGACCCTAGATTGGCTTGGCGGCATTCAGACAAGTAGGCCATCAACAATGTTTGAACCTGGAAGGATAGACAATGCAACTCGAATAGTACATGAACTGGTCGAGCTAAAGTTTCTTAAGAACTGCACAACTTTGTTATAGACAAGAAAGAGAAAAATAAAAAATATTGAGCCTGTACAAAGTAAATGCACGTGGAGTCTGTTTTCACACAATGATGTCTTTCATTATAGGTTCGGGGTACAGGGGAAACAAGTACACTCTTAGGGTACAGAACCAGGCTAAGTGTGTTTCGTTTCTCATTTGACCCAAGGTAACTAGCTACACTTTTAGTTCTGAGACTGTGACAAGTGTTGCATGGACGTTGCGAACCTAGCAGGGTAGGTCCGGCTGCCCTCTCTGGGGAGGTACCTGACTCTGTACAATGATTCTATAACATACACCACATGTAATTACAGACTCACCTCCGTAATATTAAGCGTAGACCTTACGGAGGTGCTCAATGTTCCAAGTATTTGGGAGTGGTGTCCCATCATCGGTTGCCAAGCGAACGCATCAGGGACGGGATACTTTAATCACTCGGAAGGGTCCCTCCCAACTGGGGGAGAGTTTGTTTAACCCTTCTCTGGATTGTATTCTCCGTAGAACCAGATCGCCTTCCTCGAGTTGTCGGTTGTGAACATGCCATTGGTGATAGCGCTGAAGAGCTTGGCGGTATCGGGCATTCCGAACAGCTGCTCGGCACCTTCCCTCTTCAAGGAGGTCAAGATCTTCACGCCGGAGCTGGTCCTGCGTGGCTTCATCGGAGGTCTGGACCCAGAGCGACCCCAAGGTGATTTCCGGAGGAAGGACTGCTTCATCTCCGTACACCAGGAAGAAGGGTGTCTCTCCAGTTGACCGGTTTGGAGTTGTCCTATTGGCCCATAGAGTGGGTGGAAGCTCTTCAATCTAGTTGGCTCCATGTTTTTTCAGGCGCTCATATGTGCGCATCTTGAGTCCTTTCAGGATTTCTGCATTTGCCCTCTCGGTTTGTCCATTGCTTGCCGGGTGAGCTACGGAGGCATAGCTGACTTGGATGCTGAGGTCTTCGCAGTATCCTTGGAAAGCAGAGCTTGTGAATTGGGTCCCATTATCTGTTATGATTTTGTTTGGCACTCAAAATCTGCATACTATGGACTGCAAGAAGTTGATAGCTGATTGCTTGTTTATTATCACAACTGGAGTTGCTTTCGGTCATTTGGTGAATTTGTCAATGGCAACATACAGGAACTTGTAAACTCCTACGGCTCTTGGGAAAGGTCCTAAGATGTCCACCCCCCACACAGCGGAAGGCCATGTAGGAGGTATCATTTGTAGAGGCTGAGCTGGTGTGTGAATTTGCTTTGCATGGAACTGGCATGCTTCGCATTTCTTCACCAGCTCTGTTGCATCCTGGAGCACTGTAGGCCAGTAGAAGCCATGCCGGAAGGCTTTACCGACCAGCGTGTGAGAAGACGTGTGGTTCCCACACTCGCCTCCATGGATTTCTGCGAGAAGCTCGCAGCCTTATTCCCTTGTGATGCACCGCATTAGGACGCTGTTGGCATCGCGCCGGTAGAGATCCCCTTCTACTAGCGTGTATCTTTTAGCCAATCTGACTATCCGGTCAGTGGATACATCATCGTCGGGAAGGATATTGTCTTTCAAGTAGCTCCGAATCTTCGAGATCCATGCATCAGAGCTTGCTTGAGCATTTGAGTCTTGCGTGCTGGGTTGCTCGGAGCTTCCGATAGCACCTACGACCCTTGATGGCTGCCATGGTAACAGGGCCATCGGGACCGCCAGCTTCGGGATGCTGGTCTTGCCCCCTTCGCTCAGTTCGGCAGGCTGAGTTGTGGGTTTTGACAACCTCCGGACGAAGGTTACTTCAGGAGCTGGAGCTCCGGTTGACGCTTTCGTCGAGAGTTCATCAGCTTCAGCATTATAGACACGCTGGACATGGTGGAGATCTAGACACGCTGGACATGGTGGAGATCCAGGACTTCAAAGTCCTTCTGAAGCCTCTGGACTTCAAGGAGATAAGCAGCTAGTTGGGGATTGTTACAGGAGCATTCACCCTTCACCTATTTAATGATGAGCTGTGAATCTCCCTTGACCAACAGCTACTTGACACCATATGATAGTGCCACCTTTAGTCCACAAATGAGTGCTTCATACTCCGTCATGTTGTTGGTCGCCTTGAGGTCAAGGTGGACCATGTATTTTACCTTCTCCCCAGTTGGAGCGAGGAGAAGGACTCCAGCTACGGCCCCCTGCTTTTGCATGGAGCCGTCGAAGTAGAGGGTCCAGTGAGGCTCGGTGAAGACCGGAGCCTTGAGTTCCGGCTTCTGCTCACTAGAGCCCCCAAGGTTTGATGGAGAGGGGGTCCATTCCGCCACGAAATCTGCCAATGCTTGACTCTTGATCGCTTGTCTTGGGACGAATTCAAGATCGAATTCGGCCAATTCCGCTGCCCACTTTGCAATGTTCCCAGTAGAGTTGGGATTATGCAAGATCGCACGCAGTGGGTAAGAGGTCACCACTGAGATCTTGTGAGATTGGAAGTAATGGCGAAGCTTCCTGGAAGCGATGAGAACTGCGTAGAGCAGCTTGTGCACCTCTAGGTATCGAGGATTGGCATCATGTAGTACTTCGCTGATGAAGTACACTGGGCGTTAGACTGTCCGGACCCTCCTGGAGGGGCCTAGAGCTTCCTCCACATAGACCCAAACCCTCCCGGAGGGGTCCGGGTCTGCTTCAGGGACCTCCGGGTCCTTGCTGGAGGAACCTGGAGCTTATATCAGAGCGACCCGGACCCTCCCGCAGGGGTCCAGATCTTCTGGAATAACTCCCTGTAGATCCAAGTCTGGGGGCTGGGACCCAGACTCACCTTCAGGAACCTCCGGACCCTCCCGGAGGGGTCTAGATTCCTGAGATTGGGATGGTTCTGGTCTCTCCACAACCAGGACCATGCTGACAACCTCGTCGGTTGCTAAAATGTAAAGCAGTAAGGGCTCACCAGGGTTCAGAGCTACCAACGTTGGTAGAGTGGTGAGGAGCTGCTTTAGCTCCTGGAACGCCTTTTCTGCTTCTTCAGACCATTGAAATGGTCCGGGCTTCCTCAATAGCTTGAAGAAGGGTAGCGCCCATTCCGCCAGTCTTGAGATGAACTGGGTGAGGGCGGCTAGACATCCAGTCAGTTTCTGGACATCTTTGATGCGGGCTGGTGGCCGCATCTCCTCTACGGCTTTAATCTTTGCCAGATTTGCCTCTATGCCCCGGTGGTTTACTAGGAAACCGAGAAGCTTTCCGGAGCTAACCCCGAAGACACACTTGTCTGGGTTTAGCTTTGTGCGGGTGACCCGCAGCTTGTCGAAGACAGCTTGCAAGGTGTCAAGGAGTGACTCCTTGTCCTTGATCTTGATGACGATGTCATCAACATACACTTCCACTACGTCTCTGATGAGCTCTCTAAAGGTTTGTACATAGCTCGTACAAATGTTGAAGCTGCATTCTTGAGACCAAATGGCATGGCAGTATAACAGTACAATCCATCTACTGTGATAAAAGAAGTATGTTCTTCATCTTCCCTACACATTCTGATTTGATGGTACCCAGAATATGCGTCTAGGAAACATAGTAATTCACACCCAGAGGTGGAATCCACTATCTGATCTATTCTAGGTAATGGGAATGGATCTTTTGGGCATGCCTTATTCAGTGTTGTGTAGTCGATACACATCTGAAGCTTCCCGCCAGCTTTGGGTACAACGACTGGGTTTGCCAGCCATTTTGGATGGAAGACTTCTCGGATGAATCCAGCTTCGAGCAACTTCTTCACTTCTTGTCGTATGAAGTTCTGTCGCTCTACATATTGCTTCTGAGGCATCTGATATACAGGCCGAGCGTCGGGATAGATCTTCAGATTATGCTCGATCACTTCCCTAGGGATCCTAGGCATTTGTGACAGTTGCCAGGCAAACACGTCGACATTAGCCCGGAGGAAAGTGATGAGTGCGAGTTCCTATTTGTCATTCAGACCTCCCAATATACGGGTGGTCTGAGCGGCATTAGAACCGATTTGGATGACTTTGACGGGGATGTCGGTGTCACCGCTTGGTTGCATGCGAGGTGCGGAGGTTGAGCCTTGTTGACGAATGCTCGGGGGTTTTGGAGCTTGTTCTTGCCTGGATTCTTCCTCCTGCGCTGTAGCAAGCGCATGAAGTTCTTCCAGAGCAGTCACTCCGACAGTACGATCTCTGCGGGTCTGGAGAACGCCAACTAGTGTTGGCATCTTCAACACCAGATAGCCATAATGAGCAGCAGCCATGAATTTGTACAAGGCGGGCCTACCCAGAATGGCGTTGAAAGGCAAGTTGATCTGAGCGACGTCAAAGATCAACTTCTCAGTGCGATAACTCTCCCGAGTCTCGAAGGTCACGGGGAGAGTAATGGCACCGAGTGGTGTTATGGCCCCCGGACCTACTCCGGAGAAATGTCGGGAGGGGCGAAGGTCCGAAGGTCAGAGCTGAAGCTTGACGAAAGCTTCGAAGCTTATGAGGTTCAGCCCCGAACCTCTGTCCACCATTACATGGTGGAGTTGAATGTTATTGATGGTAGGTGATACCATCAAAGGTAGCTAACCAGCTCCGATCATGTTCCGAGGGCAGTCTGAAGCATCAAAAGCGATGGTGGTGTCCATCCACTTCTGATGAGGCTCCGTCCTGGCTGTAGGAGCTACTGAGGCCATGTCCCGTCGCATGGTCTTGAGGACACGGCAGGAGGTGATGTCCCACAACTACCAAAGATGGTGTTCATGGTCTTCCGACGCTCATTGTCGGAGACATCAGAGTCGTCATCGACGGAGGTGTAAACAGCCTTCAGGACCTTTTTAGGGTCCTGGAAGCCCAACTCCTCTTCAGCCGGAGCTTCGTCGACTTTCTGTTTTCCTTCCATCTAACGGAAAGGAACTTCTTCCCGGCGCTTGTGGTAGCGCTCGACAAGGTTTTGGACCTCCCGGTAGTCCTCCAAGTTGTGGCTATTCGACTTGTGGATAGGACACCACACTTTGGAGTTGCCACCATCTTCAGAGGACGGCCGAGTCAGCGTGACGGTGCATCGGCGTCGGTCACTGCATCAGCGAATAACAACAACCCTGAACACGCGCTTCATGCAGCGCGTGCTCTCCTCCAACGTCCACCACCTCCAGGTGCATCCCAAGGTGCGATGGAGCAGTGGAGGGCTGATGTGGAACATCTGGTTGCAGCAGCAGCCGACCGCATCAGCAACCAAGGTCCTCCTCCTTCGGGGCGGGCCCCATCGCAGCGCCGGACCGTGTCTGGTAGACTTGGTCCGCATGCTTCCCAAAATAGGAGGCGTGCTGCGTCACAGCAAGTTACGTCGTTGCCTTCTGGGGCGCGACGTACTCATACGGTAACAAGGCTTTCAACTCATGACCTCCGAGCAGAGCTTGATTGCCGTTACCGTCAACAGGACGGTCGTGTCCATATCGAGCGTGCTCGCGAAAGGCGAGAGGCTCGAGACAGTCCTGCTCCTGAGGGAGTAGGAGGAGGCTGTTCTGCACTGGCCATGCATCTACGCATGGTCAGATGGCCACAAAATTTCCGGCCTCACCTGCCGGAGAAATTTGATGGGACTGTTAATCCCGCTGAATTTCTCCAAATTTACACCACCGCAATCCTTGCGGCCGGAGGTAACGAGGTCTTAATGGCCAACTACTTCCCAGTGGCCTTGACTGGGACCACCAGGTCTTGGTTCATGAGCCTTTCTCACAACTCTATCAATAGTTGGGAGGAGTTGTGCCAACAATTCACCGCCAATTTCGGGAGTTCATACACCCGACCAGCACCGAACTAGACCTTTTTGCAGTTGTGCAGAAGGGGGGAGAATCCCTTCAATCATTCATCCAGAGGTTCTCCCAGGTACGAAACACCATTACTTCTATCTCTAGCACTTCTGTTATCGTGGCATTTAGACAGGGCATACGAGATAAGAAGATGTTGGAGAAGCTGGCGGTCAAGGAGATCACCAGCATCACGGAGCTCTTCAGCTTGGCAGACAAGTGTGCTAAAGCTGCGGAGGGCCGTGAAATGCACTCCAAACCACCTCCGGAGGATGGAAAAAAATCCTCCAAAGGCGAAGCCACTACCTCCATGAGTGAAAAAAAGAAGAAAAAGTCCAACGGAAAGAAGAGGCCGTCAGCCGACACATCTACCGCTGCAGCTGCAGCAGCTCCGGGTGGCCGGGGGCCATGCCCCGAGAAACGACCTATGCTGTTCTCTAAAGACGGTGGCAACTCCAAAGTGTGGTGTCCTATCCACAAGTCGAATAGCCACAACTTGGAGGACTGCCGGGAGGTCCAAAACCTTGTCGAGCGCTACCACAAGCGCTAGGAAGAAGTTCCTTTTCGTCAGAGGGAAGGAAAACAGAAAGTCGACGAAGCTCCGACTGAAGAGGAGTTGGGCTTCTAGGACCCTAAAAAGGTCGAAGGCTGTTTACACCTCCATCGACGACGACTCCGACGTCACCGACAACGAGCGTCGGAAGACCATGAACACCATCTTCGGTGGTTCGTGGGACATCACCTCCCGTTGTGTCCTCAAGACCATGAGGCGCGAAATGGCCTCGATAGCTCCTACAGCCAGGGCGGAGCCTCATCGAAAGTGGATGGACACCACCATCACTTTTGATGCTTCAGACTGCCCTCGGAACATGATCGGAGCTGGTAAGCTACCTTTGATGGTATCACCTACCATCAATAACATTCAACTCCACCATGTAATGGTGGACGGAGGTTCGGGGCTGAACCTCATAAGCTTCAAAGCTTTCGTCAAGCTTCAGCTCCGACCTTCAGACCTTCGCCCCTCCCGACTTTCTCCGGGGTAGGTCCAGGGGCCATAACACCACTCGGTGCCATTATTCTCCCCGTGACCTTCGGGGCTCGGGAGAATTATCGCACTGAGAAGTTGATCTTCAACGTCGCTCAGATCAACTTGCTTTTCAACACCATTCTGGGCAGGCCCGCCTTGTAAAAATTCATGGATGCTGCTCATTATGGCTACCTGGTGTTGAAGATGCCAACACCAGTTGGCGTTCTTCGGATCCGCGGAGATCGTACTGCCTGAGTGACTGCTCTGGAAGAACTTCATGCGCTTGCTATAGCGCAGGAGGAAGAATCCAGGCAAGAACAAGCTCCGAAACCCCCGAGCATTAGTCAACGAGGCTCAACCTCCGCACCTCGCATGCAACCAAGCGATGACACCAACATCCCCGTCAAAGTCGTCCAAATCGGTTCCGATGCCGCTCGGACCACCTGTATATAGGGAGGTCTAAATGACAAATAGGAACTCGCACTCATCACTTTCCTCCGGGCTAATGTCGACGTGTTTGCCTGGCAACCATCACAAATGCCTGGGATCCCTAGGAAGTGATCGAGCATAATCTGAAGATCTCTCCTGACACTCGGCCTATACATCAGAAGCCTCGGAAGCAATCCGTAGAGCGAAAGAACTTCATACAAAAAGAAGTGAAGAAGTTGCTCAAAGCTGGATTCATCCGAGAAGTCTTCCATCCAAAATGGCTGGCAAACCCAATCATTGTACCCAAAGCCGGCGGGAAGCTTTGGATGTGTATCGACTACACAACACTAAATAAGGCATGCCCAAAAGATCCATTCCCATTACCTAGAATAGATCAGATAGTGGATTCCACCTCCGGGTGTGAATTACTGTGTTTCCTAGACGCATATTATGGGTACCATCAAATCAGAATGTCTAGGGAAGATGAAGAACATACTTCTTTTATAACAGTAGATGGATTGTACTGTTATACTGCCATGCCATTTGGTCTCAAGAATGCAACTTCAACATTTGTACGAGCTATGAACAAAACCTTTGGAGAGCTCATCAGAGACGTAGTGGAAGTGTATGTTGATGACATCGTCGTCAAGGTCAAGGACAAGGAGTCACTCCTTGACACCTTGCAAGCTGTCTTCGACAAGCTGCGGGTCATCCGCACGAAGTTGAACCCAGACAAGTGTGTCTTCGGGGTTAGCTCCGGAAAGCTTCTCGGTTTCCTGGTAAACCACTGGGGCATAGAGGCAAATCCGGCGAAGATTAAAGCCATAGAGGAGATGCGGCCACCATCCCGCATCAAAGATGTCCAAAAACTGACTGGATGTCTAGCCGCCCTCAGCCAGTTCATTTCAAGACTGGCGGAACGGGCGCTACCCTTCTTCAAGCTATTAAGGAAGTTCGAACTATTTCAATGGTCTGAAGAAGCAGAAAAGGCATTCCAGGAGCTAAAGTAGCTCCTCACCACTCTACCAACCTTGGTAGCTCCGAACCCTGGTGAGCCCTTACTGCTTTACATTTCAGCAACTTACGAGGTTGTCAGCATGGTCCTGGTTGCAGAGAGACCAAAACCATCCCAAGCTCAGGAATCTAGACCCCACCCGGAGGGTCCGGAGGTTCCTGAAGGTGAGTCTGGGTCCCAGCCCCCAGACTTGGATCTACAAGGAGTTATTCCAGAAGATCTGGACCCCTCCGGGAGGGTCCGGGTCGCTCCGATATAAGCTCTGGGTTCCTCCAGCAAGGACCCGGAGGTCCCCGAAGCAGGTCCGGACCCCTCCGGGAGGGTCTGGGTCGACGTGGAGGAAGCTCCGGGCCCCTCCGAGAGGGTCCGGACAGTCCAACGCCCAGTGTACTTCATCAGCAAAGTACTACATGATGCCAAGACTTGATACCTAGAGGTGCACAAGCTGCTCTACGCAGTTCTCATCGCTTCCAGGAAGCTTCGCCATTACTTCCAAGCTCACAAGATCTCAGTGGTGACCTCTTACCCACTGCGTGCGATCTTGCATAATCCCAACTCTACTGGGAACATTGCAAAGTGGGCAGCGGAATTGGCCGAATTCGAACTTGAATTCGTCCCAAGACAAGCGATCAAGAGTCAAGCATTGGCAGATTTCATGGCGGAATGGACCCCCTCTCCATCAAACCCTGGGGGCCCTAGTGAGAAGAAGCCGGAACTCAAGGCTTCGGTCTTCACCGAGCCTCACTGGACCCTCTACTTTGACGGCTCCATGCAAAAGCAGGGGGCCGGAGCTGGAGTCCTTCTCCTCGCTCCAACCGGGGAGAATATAAAATACATGGTCCACCTTGACTTCAAGGCGACCAACAACATGATGGAGTATGAAGCACTCATTTGTGGACTAAAGGTGGCACTATCATATGGTGTCAAGCAGCTGTTGGTCAAGGGAGATTCGCAGCTCATCATTAAACAGGTGAAGGGTGAATGCTCCTGTAACAATCCCCAACTAGCTGCTTATCTCCTTGAAGTCCAGAGGCTTCATAAGGACTTCGAAGTCCTGGATCTCCACCATGTCCAGCGTGTCCATAACGTTGAAGCTGACGAACTCTCGATGGAAGCGTCAACCGGAGCTCTGGCTCCTGACGGAACCTTCGTCCGGAGGTTGTCAAAACCCATAGCTCAGCCTGCCGAACTGAGCGAAGGGGGCGAGACTAGAATCCCGAAGCTGGCGGTCCCGATGGCCCTGTTACCATGGCAGCCATCAAAGGTCGTAGGTGCTGCCGGAAGCTCCGAGCAACCTAGCACGCAAGACTCAGATGCTCAAGCAAGCTCCGATGCATGGATCACGGAGATCCGGAGCTACTTGAAAGACAATATCCTTCCTGACGAGGATGTATCCGCTGACCAGATAGTCAGATTGGCTAAAAGATACACGCTAGTAGAAGGGGATCTCTACCGGCGCGGTGCCCACGACGTCCTAATGCGGTGCATCACAAGGGAAGAAGGCTGCGAGCTTGTCGCAGAAATCCATGGAGGCGAGTGTGGGAACCACGCGACTTCCCGCACGCTGGTCGGTAAAGCCTTCCAGCATGGCTTCAACTAGCCTACAGCGCTCCAGGATGCAACTGAGATGGTGAAGAAATGCAAAGCATGCCAGTTCCATGCAAAGCAAATTCACACACCGGCTCAGCCTCTACAAATAATACCTCCTACATGGCCTTTCGTTGTGTGGGGGATGGACATCTTGGGACCTTTTCCAAGAGCCGTCGGAGGTTACAAGTTCCTGTATGTTGCCATTGACAAATTCACCAAATGGTTGGAAGCAACTCCAGTTGTGACAATAAACAAGCAATCAGCTATCAACTTCTTGCAGTCCATAGTATGAAGATTTGGAGTCCTGAACAAAATCATAACAGATAATGGGACCCAATTCACAAGCTCTGCTCTCCAAGGATACTGCGAAGACCTCGGCACCCAAGTTAGCTACGCCTCCGTAGCTCACCCGGCAAGCAATGGCCAAGCCGAGAGGGCAAATGCAGAAATCCTGAAATGACTCAAGACGCACACATATGAGCGCGTGAAAAAACATGGAGCCAACTGGATTGAAGAGCTTCCGCCCACTCTATGGGCCAATAGGACAACTCCAAACCGGTCAACTGGAGAGACACCCTTCTTCCTGGTGTACGGAGCTCAAGCAGTCCTTCCTTCGGAAATCACCTTGGGGTCGCTTCGGGTCCGGACCTCCGATGAAGCCACGCAGGACCAGCTCCGGCGTGAAGACCTTGACCTCCTTGAAGAGGGGAGGTGCCGAGCAGCTGTTCGGAATGCCCGATACCGCCAAGCTCTTCGGCGCTATCACCAACGGCATGTTCACAACCGACAGCTCGAGGAAGGCGATCTGGTGCTACGGAGAATACAATCTAGAGAAGGGTTAAACAAACTCTCCCCCAGCTGGGAAGGACCCTTCCGAGTGATCAAAGTATCCTGTCCCGGATGCGTTCGCTTGGCAACCGAGGATGGGACACCTCTCCCAAATCCTTGGAACATTGAGCACCTCCGTAAGTTCTACGCTTAATATCATGGAGGTGAGTCTGTAATTACATGTGGTGTATGTTATAGAGTCATTGTACAGAGTTGGGTAGCTCCTCCGGGAGGGCAGTCGGACCTACTCTGCTAGGTCTGCAATGTCCACGCAACACTTGTCAAAGTCTCAGAACTAGAAGTGTAGCTAGTTACCTTGGGTCAAACGAGAAACGAAACACACTTAGCCTGGTTCCGTACCCTAAGAGTGTACTTGTTTCCCCTTTACCCCGGACCTATAATGAAAGACATCATTGTGTGAAAACAGACTCCACGTGCATTTACTTTGTACAGGCTCAATATTTTTTGTTTTTCTCTTTCTTGTCTATAACAAAGTTGTGCAGTTCTTAAGAAACTTTAGCTCGACCAGTTCATGTACAATTCGAGTTGCATTGTCTATCCTTCCGGGTTCAAACATCGTTGATGGCCTACTTGTCTGAATGCCGCCAAGCCAATCTAGGGCCAGAGTGTGCTATCGACTTAGCCTGGTCATGCACCCTAAGTACGCCACTCTACCTACACCCCGGCAGGCCGAAGTAAGGCGAGTCTAGAAACGATCGGGCCTGAAGGAAGAAAGACAGTGCTCTTGATTGTATTTAGGATTTTGTTCGACCTAAAACTTTCTCGAGAACAGTAAGCCGCAATGAAGTTATAGATAGGAAATGGATTTTACTGTTTTTCTTGGCTTTAGTGTGCAGGAAAAATAAATAAGCTATGATATCCACTGGGCAGCTTGTGCTCTATGTTCATACATTGACATCGAGCATCACTGGAACTATTCATTTCCGGTAAAGCTAAGGGGCAAGCCGTCAACGTGAAGATGGTGGAAAGACTCTAATGTAGAGTCTGACGTTGACACAACACGTGTTGACGGAGGTCACTGCCGGAGCTGCCAAGCTCCGACACCCCAGAGGACTAACCATCGATGCTTTACGCATTGATGGAGACTACTGCCGGAGATACTAAGCTCCAGCGATGGTCAATGCCGGAGCCACTAAGCTCCGACAGCCTCAGGGGGCCTACACTATCGAAGACTTCGGACCTACATTCTACAAGTTCGAAGCACACAAGTCTTCAACAACTGTTACATCCTCTTGGTACATGTTCACAATCAAATTGTGTACATCTACCAGGGGGCCAAGTGAGACAAAGGTGTTGAAGACAGAAAATGAAATTCGAATTCACAAAAATTTGGATTTCATTCATCTGGAGACAAGAGATTACAAAATTGGAGAAGAAGAAGAGAGAATACAAGCAGGAGCTACAGAGAGATGGTCCTAGACCCTATGGAAGAACTGGGCGACCTTCTTGTCCACCTCCAACACGCTCGCTCGGGCGGCTTCACCCTCTCCTTTGATGGGGCCTTCAAGCACCGGGTCCAGAGGGAATTGAGGGTCCCGGCTGGTGTAGCACGTCAGCACAAACTCAGCGACGTTCTTCGCCAGGGACTGACCCTCCGTTTCCAATTGGTCCGAGATGACATCGCCCATCTTGGTGGGCTTGTTGCCTAAAGAACCCAGCTCCTCCAACGCCTGGTCCAGCTCCGGCTCCGGATCATCCGGACGCACGGGACTGTAGCCCATTGGTGTCAACGCGTTGTTGGCTTTTCCCAGGAAGTCCCAAACTTGTTGGGACTCCACAAACCTTGCACCACGCATCTCCGCCAAGGATCTTTTGGCCGCAGCAAGCTCTGAGGTCTCCCGAGCAAAACGCTCCACATCTTTGGTATTCTGTTGAATCGTTTCAGCAACCTGCCTTTCGAGTTTGCTGAGCTCTTCCTCCCGGAGGTGGATCTCATTCCGGCGGCGGACCAGATCCTTCTCTCGTCCCTGTGCTTTCTTCTCCCTGGCGGCAATGGCATTCTCCTGCTTGTAGAGATCTTGCCCTCGCTCCCAGGCCTTCTTCTCCTCCTCCTTGCAACGCTCCTCCAATTTCTTGGTGCGTTCTTCAAGGCTCTTGTCAGCCAGAGCTGTCTTCTGGACCAGCTTTTTCTCCCTCTTCACGAGGTCGTCCCGCAGCTCCAGGAATTTCTGCTCTTCATCTTCAAGCCGTCTCTCCCGCGCTTCAAGAGCCTCCCGGTGCTTGACGAGACTATCGTGGATGGCGGTGAGCCTTTCCTGGCATTCATTAGCTGCGCTATTTGTAGCCTTGGCCTGCTCATAGATGGCCCGAGACTGGTTGTCGAGGGTCCGCTTCATGCTTTCCCTCTCATCCAAAACCTTACCCCAGTACTCCAAGTGGACCTTCTCCCTATGTACCCACTCTTTGTCGTCAGCCAGCCTCGACTGCGCTAGCTTGGTCTCGAAATGGAGTCGGTTGCACCACCCCCTAAGAGTTTGGCGCTCCTCCTCGAGGGCCTTGCTGTCGTGGTAAAGGTCAGTTGAACCTAGCGAAAACTGGAGCAAGCGTTGTCGATGGACAACGATAGGGGGATCGGGTTTGGACCTGTTGGGGTCATCTCCGCTTGCTCCAGCGGATCTTCAGCAACAAAAATTGGGTCTCACTCTACGAGAGCAGTCCCCTAAGCTTCCACGGCACTAGGGTCGTCCTCCGGGATAGCCTCGGCCGCCGCCGAGGAAGTACTTGCACCCGAAGTTCCAACCTCCGGAATTGGCTCCAAAGGCCCTGCCGCCAGGACATCAACAACTGGGCCCTCAGGCTGGGGGCCAGCAGCTTCATCTTGGCACTCTGGCTCAGCAGCGCGCACCTCCGGGATCACCGCTTCTGGAGTGGGTGTTGAAGGTTTGGTCGGAACAGAAGCTACTTCTGGCTCCGGCGCAGGCGCCTCCTCCGCCTCTGGTTTAGGTGCTGGCGCTTCGACCATCATGGGCTCGGGCGCTGGCGTTTCGACCACCAAAGGCTCAGGCGCTGACACCTCCGCGGCAACTGGCTCGGACGCCGGAACCTCCTCAACAGTCGGCTCCACAGCCGGAACTTCTGCAGCAAACGGCTCTACCGCTGGAGCTTCCTCGACAACCGTCTTAAGTGACAGAGCTTCATCAACACCCGGCTCTACCGCCGGGACCTCATCAACCACCGGCTCGACTGCCCGGGCTCCCACAACATCCGGCTCTGGGCCCAGAATCGCAACTCCCTCCGGCTCTGCGGCCGGAGCGTTCAACATCTCAGCATCCATGCCCGGAGCTTCAACCTCCAGGGCTGGCGCTGCTGGTACATCTTCATTCCCGTGGTCCGGCACTACCACGGGAGCTTCTGGGGATGAGTCGTCCAAAACCACGACAGCCAGCGCCGGGGCTACCGCAGCCTCAGCCACCTCTTGGGGCGGCGCTGGAATTGGAGCCGGAGCTTCAGCCTGCACAGCCTCAACCGCTGCTGCAGGGACCGGAGCTTCAACCCTTTTCTTGGGCACTCTGTGGATGAAGGACAAAGAGACTCAAAATACAGTTAACAATAAAACAACTAACTGGGGTAAAAAATCAAAAATGACCTCGGAAGGCTTCCGCACCAGTTAGCACGGAACCTCTTCTCCGGACGCTTTGTACTATCCCCAGCCGCCACTGGCGTGGTAGTCCCGGAGGGTCCCCCGAAGCTTGTTGCTGCTATTGGCGTTGCTCTGGTCGAGGCCCCCCTCGACTGGGAAGGACCTCCGGACCCAGAGCCCTCAGCGGCCCTTGTACCAGAGTCACTTGGCCAGAACTAGCACCCCGGGAAGATGTCGCTGCTGGAGTAGATGTCGCCGTTGTAGATCTCCCCCTCCGAGGAGAAGGAAACGCCGCGGAAGAAGTATGCCTGGCGGACCTTTTGTCGGAATGCTTCCTCTTACGGCTCGAGGGCTCGGCCAATTCCTTTCCCTTGCCGACAACTTCGGTTCCTGGCTTAGGGGCGGGAACAGAGCCACCTTCCGGAGCTTCGGAGATCACCAACCCAGTGGTCGAGCGCCTCTCAATGACACCAAGGTCGTCAAGCACCGGCATCGTCTGCTGGAGCTCCCTACTGAATTCTGCCTCCATGTTCAGAGGGAGGAAAGCTGCCGGCAGAGCCAAGTCGTCGCCCTCGACGTCGATGCCGTGCTGGAACTTCTTGAGGTGGAACTCCAAAGTTACACCGTCCATGTTGGACTTCAAACCAGTCTCGATCCGGTCGTCGTCCAGCATACTGTTGAGGGCCCAAGCCAACTTCTCCCTCCTCTTCAACAGAGCCCACCTATTGGTCAGGAAGTTGCAAAACACTGCCTGGGGAGTCACCCCTCCTTCCACGCACAGGCGGATCCTGGTCAGAGCAGGGTTGAAGGCATCCGACAACACTGGAGCTTCACTCCAAACTACAGTGTCGATGTTGGGGAGGCCTTCCGGCAACTCCAGCTTCTTGTGCTCCTCCACCCTGATGACAATCCAATCCTTCTTCTAGTCGTCCCACTTCCCAGAAGGGAACGACTGCAAGTACTTGTACGGGCACTTCTTGCGCTTCACAAAATAGTAGAAGCCAAGGTACTCGTCACTCCTGTCCGTGGTTTGGACAGTGAAGAAGGTGCGGAAAAGCTCAATGCAGGGGGGAATGCCCACCCACATCTCGCAGAAGTGAACAAAGATTGACACCAGCAGAATGGAGTGGGGGCCAAGGTGGTATAGCTACAGACCATAGAAGTCTAGCAGCATCAAGAAGAAAGAGGAGAAAGGTGGGATCAGTCCCACCATGGTGTACGTGGAGAACTACACCATGTCGCCGACGTGTTCCTTCTCGAACGAAAGCTTGCCGGCGCAGACCAAGTGGTTGAAGAAGTTAGGGGACCATCCCGTGAGGGCCTGGATCTTCTTCAAATCATCATCGGTCTTCAGTCAGCTCTGGCGGAGACACAACTCCATCGCGGCACAGCGAGGCAAGAGAGAAAAGGCAAGCAAAAGTTTGGAAGGTTTGAGCGCAAGATCGATTGAAAGGCGTAAAGAACCCCAAATGGTGTGTGCTTTCCTTCTTAAGTAAGCCCCCGCAATGCCTGGATGGAAACCGCAGAGGAGCCGACGATACCAGTCAAAAATTTCACCCCACCAATGATAAGGGGGCCCGGGGCCACCCCGACGATCATGTAGAGGTTCTTACCCCAGGCGAACGATTTTCATCATGAAAGGCGGGAAACCAGAAGGCGGCGGCCTGACAGGGAGCGCGGAACCGATTCGATTTTCGTATCTGGAACTGGCGACCTTCAATTGCGTGAGATCCGCACGCTGAGATCTCACCTGCCGCCTTCTAGATACACCACGCGACGGAAGTTTAACTGCAAACTATCGCCAACGGCACGACCAAAGACCCTTGAAGACACAGCTCAGAAACCGAAGAATGGACCCACCTCCGGCGAAACGACTTCATCCAAAAGGTCTCTCCCGGAGGTGAGCCCAGGGGGGCACTGTCGGTACCCTCCGTACCAGATACCCCTTGGGATTGCAAAGATCACAAGGAAACTCGATCTACTAGATTTGAATACCTTCGAGGGCCCCACATGTCAGGCGTAACCGGACCTGCTTCCCCGACATGGTTAGTCCCAGGGCCGCCACGTGGATCATAAGACCGGAGCTATCACCCACACATGGGAAGCTCCGGTCAGAGTACCAGTATGACACCCCCGGACCTAACCCCAGACAGAGGGAAGCTCCGTTACTGACACGTGTCCAGTAGCACCTGACCTACTCGTCCACGACGGTAAGCTCCGGTGCTGCCACATGGTGCCAGTCGGACCTTCAACTTCAACAATCAGGCTGGTGGACCCCCCAACGACTCCGGACCTTCAAGGAGAAATCAAAGACTTCAAGACCCGATTAAGTGTCATTAATACCACATTAATGACACACGATCAGATAGCCCTTAATACTGGTAATAGCACTGTTAAGGCCCGTTACCAGGCTATTAAGGGAAATTAACCTCATTAATTGTGTATCAAGTATGTGTAACCGCCGGGGCCACCTGTCGGGACAGGATAACGGTGTAATGAACAGTCCTTGTACTATAAAAGGACTGGTCGACAATACATAAGGGACGGTTCCAGACCACTACTGAACTCCCTGAGCTAGACGAGCTTCTTCTTCTGGAGCTTCTTCTAGACTCACACGCTTAATACATCACCAACACACCCCGTGGAGTAGGGTATTATGCTCAGGCGGCCTGAACCACGTAAATCTCTGTGTACACTTGCCGTTCACCTTCTTGAATCTCTGCGCGCCCATTACCGAACCATAACTCCTTGATCTACCAAAGGTAGTGTCGGGAGATCTGCCGGATCCAAACACCGACAGAGGTCTTGTGGTCAAGTATGCACTGCGTGCATACTTGACCTTCTCCTTGTCAAATATGCCACTTCAGGAAGGATGCTTGTCCTTTGTCAAGTTTGACTTCTCCTTCAAGTTAGTGTCAATTTTAGCACATGCACAAGTAATAGTAGTTTCAGATTTTAAGTGTTGAGAAGGTGAGCTTGAAGAGGATGAAGGGTCACTTTGCTTGAGTGACTCAACTTGTACCTCAAGGATCTTGTTAACTTTGGTTAAGTTAGCAAGTTCATCCTTGATGATTACATTTGAGTCACTTAACTTCAAGCAAGCTTCCTTGCTTGAAGCTAACTCAAGTTCTAGTGACTTGCTTCACTCCTGGAGCTTTTTGATCTTAAGATATTCCTCCTTTTGAAGGATCATCATATCTTCTTGGCGATTAGCAAGCTCCTCCTTATCAATAAGCTTCTCCATTAAAAATTTCATCCTAGAAGCAGTTTTCTTGTCTAAACCACTAAGCAAGTATTCATTTTCATCACAACTATCATATTCACTAGAATCATCACTATCACTGGCAAAGGAATACGAGGAGGAAGATTTAGTTGTTACCTTTATTTTACCTTCCTTCGCCATTAGACATGTGTCGTTGTCCTTCCATGCGCCAATAGTTGGGAAGAGCATGGATTTCTTGGTTGTCTTCTTGATGGCTATGCTAGCCATCTCCTCTTCCTCTTAGGATGAGGACTCATCATTGGAGTTCCACTCCTTTCCTAGGTGTGCCTGTCCAATTTGCTTTTTCTTCTTGAACATCTTCTTGTGTTGAGGCTTTGTATCCTTGGTCTTCTTCTTGTTTTCTTTATAAGGACAATCAACTATAAAGTGATCGTATTCACCACAGTTATAGCAAGCGCGCCTCAACTTTGGTCTTGATTTGTCTTTGTGTCTTCTTTCATTTGATCTACCACCTTGTCTTCTTTTCAGCATCTTCTTGAATTTCTTCATAAATAGGATCATATCTTATTCATCGATGTCACTACTTTCATCGTTGTTGTCATCTTCTTCTTGAGCTTTTCGAGTCTGTTTTGACATTGGCTTGCAAGTGGACTTCAAAGCGACTCCTTTCATCTTTGCCGAGGTAAGGTCGTCAATATCTTTGACATCCTTTGCTAGTTTCTCCATCATCTCAAAATTGATAACCTTTCCAAGCAATTCATCCGGGATCATTTTCCGATACCCGGGGCTTTCTCTAATCATCGAGCATAGAGTTACTTGCGAGGCATGAAGGCTCTGAGAATTAGCTTCACCACCTCGTGATCATTCCACTTCTTTCTTCCATATTCTCGAACCTTTTTGATGAGATTCTTCAACCGATTGTACATATCTTGCGGTGACTCATCTTCTTCTATGGAGAATCTGCCCAATTTGCCCTTGATCATTTCAATCTTGGCCTCTCGCACATGACGATTACCTTCATGTGTAGTTTGTAATGTGTCCCATATTTCTTTTGCAATTTCGAGTCCATCCACCTTGGTGAACTCGTCTCGACTCAATGATGATGTTATGACAGTTGCAGTTTGAGCATTCCGATGGATAGCTTGTTCTTGGCTTGGTGTGAGCTCTTCATCGTCATCCGGGATATCTATCCCTGTACACACTATATGCCACAAGTTGCGGTTAAGTGAGATTAGATGCATTTTCATATTTTGCCTCCACATAGAATAATCGTTGCCATCAAAGAAGGGAGTTTTCCTCGAGGAATAGACAAGTAATAATTATTGTTTGAATTTAATCGATCATAATTAAAAGGATATCGGGAGTAGTAGGCGTGACTATTCCCCTTCTTCTTCTTTTCATCCTCGATCTTTATCTTCCCTTTAGAGAATGTCTTCTTCCTTAGGAGTGCCTTGAGTTCAAGCATCTCCTCATCATCATCCTCGCAGTCTTGGATTGCGTCGAGGAGCTTCTCCATCTTCTGAGCCTTTTCATCATCAACCTTCTCTTAGTTGAAATTCTTGTGCACATCCTTCATGTCCGACATCTTCTCTTCGAGCGATTAGTCTCTTTTGAAGAGTCCTTCTCTGATACCAATTGAATGTAGCCTGTAGGGGGTGAATAGGCTTTTTGAACTTTTGTTGAAACCTGAAACACTTAGCAACCTGATTAAACACAGAGAAATTGGACTAGTCCGGTAGAGTGTGGACTAGTCTGGTGTGTGCGGACTAGATCGATCAGGTTTGATCGACGATTTCGATCCAAGTACTCTATGCAGTGGAAATTGAGTTGTAACTAGAGTGTATTGCTTCAATGAAACTAGATATGGCACAAGTTAACTTTAGTTTCAAAGTTTTAACATAATTTGAACAAGATTGAGCAAACCCTAGATTGCAATGAATAGTAAGAACAAAAGTAAAGACAAAATGATATTATCCCGTGGTTCGATTCCATAGAGGAAATCTACGTCCAAGTTGAGGAGTCCACGAAGTACCAGGTCTTCACCAACCCTACAATCGTTGAATTGCCACGGATGCCGATTCTCTTCCACTAATCACAAAGGGGGGGGTAAATAATCGTGTTCAAGGGGCCTTCTCACAATTGAGGGCTCCCCAAGATTTACAATTCGAAACACCACCAAACACACTCGAAAGATATGCAATAAAACAGTGAGAGCGTGTGAGAGATTCAAACCCAAGAGCTCAAGACGTGAAGAACGTGTCTCTCCTTTGATCTATGGTTAGTCCTTAAGGATTTGATCTTTCTTGCGTTGGATTGTGTGGAGAGACGTGTTTTCTGGGCTCTTGGGAGGTGTGACGGTGCAGGGGGTTGAGAGTGATCATAGTAGGGTCGTGCACCTCTATTTATACTAGGGTTTTGAATGTAGGCCTAGAGGGGGGGTGAATAGGCCTTTTTGAATTTTCTCGGTTCCTGTAGCACTTCAACAACAAGGTCAAAACCAGATATATCGGACTAGTCCGGTAAAGTGCGGACTAGTCCGGATTTCACGGGCTAGGTTGATCAAGTTAGGTCAATTTGATTGTTTCGTTGGTGTTTGCAGCAGAAATATAAACTTTAATAACAGTTCAATAGTTGTATGTCAAGTTCTATTGCAAGTATGATTCTTGTTCAACTATTTAACTTGAATTCAACAAAATGAATCAAACCCTAGATAATGTTGATCAACTAGAATGATGAACACAAACGATCAAGACACAAGATTTATCCCGTGATTCGGTTACCACGAAGGCAACCTACGTCCACGTTGAGGAGCCCACAAAAGGATCGGGTCTTCACCAACCCTTCCCTCGTCGGATCGCCACGAAGGCCAATCCTCTTCCACTAATCACACAGGGGTAAATCACCAAGTTGAAGGGGCGATCTCACAAATTGAGAGCTCCCTTGATTACAAGTTTCAAGACCACCAATAACACACTTCAAAATATACAAATTGAGATACAAGAGTGTGTTAGAGATTCAAACCAAGAGCTCAATCGTGTGCCAAGTGCCTCTCCAATGATCTAGAAGTGATCTTCAATGGATTGATTGACTTTGCACATAATTTCGTGGAGAGAGATGGTTTTTGAGGCTCTTGGGAGGTGTGACGGCGCTAGGGTTCGAGAGTTTGGTGAAAGTGGGCCGTGCACCTCTATTTATATGGGGTTTCTAAAAGTTACCTTTAGGGTTCAGAAAGATCGGACTAGTCCGTGGTGGTCACCGGACTAGTCCGGTGTGCTGTGTGTAGCAAACCCTAAGTGTCCAGGAATATCGGACTAGTCCGGTTGAAAACGGACTTGTCCGATTTCGCTACTGGAAAGCTTCGGACTAGTCCGATTGTCATCGGACTTGTCCGGACCTGTGAAACCCTAAGTGTTTAGGATGACAAGTCCGCACTTGGAGGACTTGTCCGATTTAGATCAGTGTGTATATCGGACTAGTCCGTGTAGACACCGGACTTGTCCGAAGTGGATCAGAATGAATATCGGACTAGTCCGGGTCACAACGGACTTGTCCGATTTTGTGTGACTTGTGCATTGTGTTAAGGACTAGTCCGCATTGGAGAGGACTAGTCCGAAGTGGATCAGAAAGATATCGGACTAGTCCGGCTGATATCGGACTAGTCCGGTCCTGTATAGCTTTGTGCATTGTGTGTGTGTGTGATTAAATGAGATTGAGCTCTTGGGTGTGTTTCCTTAACACACTCCATACATATTAAACTACTAATTTCTTCTCCTTGAGCTCAAATTCATTTTCCTTCTCAATTTCCCTCTTTTTGGCACTTTGCTCATTTTTCATCATTTTCCTGCATTCATCGCAACAAAAGGATTAGGATCCCAATTGCTTGTCATAAATCATCCAAAACCCACAAGGGAGTCCTAGATGCACTTTCAATCTCCCCCTTTTTGGTGATTGATGACAACCAATTGAGATTTCACAAAATGAGGTATAAAATGAGATTTTCATAAAGTATGCACATATGACTCAAAAATACATCAAGCAACAAGATAATTATCCATATGTGCATTCTTTATGGTGGGATGCATACTAAGAGCATGAATGCATTAAGAATGACAGAATTTGCATTGATCAACTAATATCAAGTGAATATGGCATTTCAGGAGCAAAAATTCAGATTTCATCACACACTTGCAAATTAATTGAGCAATTTAACACAGGACCAAACATGATATGAAAATAGTGTTAAACAAATACCATCACAATTAAAAATACATAGAGAGCTCTCTCCTCGCATCCTATTCAGCTAAAGCTAAGACTAGAGACTCCCCCTCAATCTCTCCCCCTTTGGCATCAAGACACCAAAAAGAGAGAGAGGAAGGTCCTAGGGCTTCACTCTTCGCTGTCAGTCCTCTCGTCGTCTTCATCGTCTTCATCGCTTTCCGCTTGACGAGGTTGAGAGGGAGGAGGAGGAGCGGAGCTGCTCGAGCCCCCAATGCCAAAATAGGCAAGCTCGGAGGGAGTCAAGGGGCTGAGCTCGGTGATGTCCGGATCAGAATCTTCAGAAAGTACTGGAGATCCAATTGGGTTGATCTCCAGCTTCTCACTCAGCTGCTTCACATTGGCTTTTATGTACCTCATGTTCTCCTTCCTCTTCTGATTTAGCTTGTGAAGCTTCACTTCAGTTTTCTTGCACGAGGAGAAAATTGCAGCCAAGTACTTGAGGATCCCACTGGCGGATCCTTTCTTAGGGGCTTCCCTGGAGGGAGGAGGAGCCCTAGCAGCTTCTTCTTGCCTTGCCGGTGCCTCGGGGCTTGAGGTTGGCGATGGAGCAGCCTGGACACTCACTGGCTGAGGCTTCTGAGGCCTCAGTGGAGTGTGCTCCACATCCTTCACAAACTCGATCCCTGTGACCTTCTCAATCATAAACATCAAGTAAGGGGCATAGCCACAGGATCGGTTGGGGGTACTTGAGATATTGACCATATCATTCCAAATATAGTCTGCAACATCAAACTGTCTCTTCTTGCTTATGACCCTCATTAGGGTCCGGAGGTAGCCCTATACACTCCCTGCATCCCCATCCTTGGGGGCAATTGTCTTCCTGAGGACTCTGTTGAGGACCACAAAGAAAGGCTTCATATTCTTTGTGGAGGGAGGAACATACTTAGAGTTGGGCTCATACATGAACTTCATTCTGTCCCTCTCAATGACCCCTATGTTGTGGATGATTAGGTGGTCATGTCCTCTAGAGTCAAGGTGCAGCAGGCTGGCAAACTCTTCCTGAGTAATAGAATACTTGGATCCATGAGTCATCCAAGTCACACTTTCTTCGTCTTCGCTTGAGAAGTGGCACGTTGCATAAAATTGTGCTATTACTTCATCATTCCAGTTGTGTCTGAAGGCAAAGAGATCCTTCAGACCATGTCTCTCTGCAGCTGCTATCACTTCATCAAAAGCTGCACATTTCCTCTTCTCAAGGTGGGCCCAGTCAATCCATTGACTGCGCACCATCGGGGTCTTCATCGGCAAGTAGACCAGCTTGTAGAAATCAGCATGGAAATTTGACCAAAATCGGCCATCAGCTGCTTGCTTGGGCCTTGCATAGCAATCAACACTTCTCAACTTCGCAGCCACATCGCTACCTTTGCCAGTGAATCTTTCCTCATTGGGGTCCCGGACCCCTTCTCTGGGAGTATGCAGCTTCAGGGGCCCAACAGGCCCTGTGGCAACCCCCTTGCCCTTCCCTTTAGCTTGTCGAAGGCCGCTTGTAGACGGAGCAGCCTTCGAGGCAGGCTTCTTGGCAAGGACCTTCCTCCGAACCTGGAGAGGGGAAGGAGCAGGCTCGGAAGGTCTTTCTTGGCGTTTCTTTCCAAGACCCGCCAAGGACCGAGGTGCCACCTCGTGGTCCAACTCGGCCTCGAAATCGGAGATTTCGTTGTCGGAGCTCGACATGATCTGAGAATGAGTGATCAAGAGAAAGGACAAGTTATACAAGGTATTGGTGAGGTAAGATGGCAATGGAAAGCATTAGGGAATTAAAGAATTAGGTTTTGGTTCAGAAACAACGGACTTGTCCGGTGCACAGGCACGGACTAGTCCGGGGGACCGGACTTGTCCGTACCTGGACCGGACTAGTCCGGTGTTCATCTACAAAAACCTAACAGACTGGACAAAAATTGATCCCTAAGGTAAAACTAGTCTAGCATACACATAGTACATCAACTAGACATGTAACTAGTGAAGAATGCTAGGCCAAATGATAGGCAATAGAGAAATTTGTGATTTCTTAGGGTTTTGAAGAAAATTTACCAAGAAATCAAAGGAAGCTTGAGATTTTGGGGGTTGGAGGCCGGACTTGTCCGCTAACTTCAATCCCCGAGTCTTCAAGCTTGATCTCCGCCCAAGATTGAGGCTTTTCGACGGAGGAATCAAGGATTCGCCTTGGGAGCTCGAGCGCAAGAGAGAGAAAGCTTGGGGGCGAGTGTGGGGTGAAGGGATTAGGGTTTGGTGGCAGCTAGGGTTATGGACACGAAAAATCGGACAAGTCCGGACATGACTGGACTAGTCTGAAGTCATCCAGAGACCTATATCGGACTAGTCCGTGGTCTGTCGGACTAGTCCGGCCTGACCGGCACTCTGCGGACTATTCTACAATGGCGGACTAGTCTGGGTAACCACGGACTTGTCCGTGGTCACCAGGAAGGAATTGCATAGCCCATTCATATATATTTGAAGGTTCAATAATAGAGAATAGAGAGGCAAAACAATTCAAATAATCTTGATGAATTTGACCAGTAAGCAAACAACAATCATACTATGATCAAAAATTCATCAAGATCTAATGATTGACATAGTTTTTCGAGAGAAAAAAATGAAGAGGGATGATTTTCACAATTCAATCAATATTTTGAAGCAATCATACAGGTATGCAACTTCTCAAGCCACACTCCGAGAATCAAGAATGTTTAGCTCATTTCGGAGTTCGCAAAAACGTTTTTCATCAAGTGGCTTGGTGAATATGTCGGCCAATTGTTTTTGGGTGTTGACATGAGAGATGGATATGTCTCCTTTCATGGAATGGTCTCTCAAGAAATGGTGTCTTATGTCAATGTGTTTAGTCCTAGAGTGCTCAACTGGATTGTGGGCTATTTTAATGGCACTCTCATTATCACAAAGGAGAGGAATACGGTTCATATTGTAACCGTAATCCCTTAGAGTTTGTCGCATCCAAAGGAGTTGTGCACAACAACTCCCGGCTGCAACATACTCCGCTTCGGCTGTGGATAATGCAATGGAATTCTGTTTCTTGGATGACCAAGAAACTAAGGATCTTCCTAGGAATTGGCAAGTGCCGGAAGTGCTTTTTCTATCAACTTTGCACCCGGCATAAGCTGCATAGGAATACCCAATGAGATTGAATTTTGAACCTTTTGGGTACCAAAGACCAAGGTTGGGTGTATGAACTAAATATCTTAGGATTCTCTTTACGGCTGTCAAATGACATTCCTTAGGGTTGGCTTGAAATCTTGCACACAAACATACACTCAACATAATATCTGGCCTACATGCACATAAGTATAGTAAGGATCCAATCATGGAGCGATATACCTTTTGGTCGACGCTCGGTCCATCTTCATTGAGATCCAAGTGGCCATTCGTAGCCATGGGAGTCTTTATGGGCTTTGCCTTGTCCATGCCAAACTTCTTGAGTATGTCCTGCGTGTACTTGGTTTGGCTTATGAATGTTCCCTCCTTTTGTTGCCGCACTTGGAATCCCAAGAAGTACTTCAATTCTCCCATCATTGACATTTCAAATCTGTCTGTCATAATTTTACTAAACTCTTCACAGAAAGATTGGTTAGTTGATCCAAAAATTATATCATCAACATAGATTTGGCAAATAAAAAGATCATTATCCAGATTTTTCGTGAATAGTGTATAATCTACTTTGCCAATCTGAAAGCCATTATCAATTAAAAAATCTCTAAGACACTCATACCAAGCTCTAGGAGCTTGTTTGAGGCCATAGAGAGCCTTACGCAGTTTATACACGTGGTCGGGGAACTCTTCGTCTTCAAATTCGGGTGGTTGCTCCACGTACACCTCTTCCTTGATCGGTCCGTTGAGGAAGGCGCTTTTCACGTCCATTTGATACAGCTTGAAATCATGGTGAGTAGCATATGCAAGTAATATTCTAATTGATTCAAGCCTAGCTACTGGAGCAAAGGTTTCATCAAAATCCAAACCTTCGACTTGTGAGTAACCTTTGGCCACAAGTCGTGCCTTGTTTCTTGTCACCACTCCGCGTTCGTCTTGCTTGTTGCGGAAGACCCACATGGTGCCCACAATATTTGCATTGGGTCTTTCCACAAGTTCCCAAACTTCGTTTCTCTTGAAATTGTTCAACTCTTCTTGCATTGCCACCACCTAGTCCGTATCCTTCAATGCATCCTCAGTCCTGCGGGGTTCCAAAAAGGAGACAAATGAGTAATATTCACAGAAATTTGCTATACGAGATCTGGTGGTTACTCCCTTTTGGATGTCGCCGATGATGTTGTCGATTGGATGATCCCTTTGAATGCATTGGTGTACTCTTGGGTGTGGCACTTGGGGGGTCGTATGTTGGTGATCATCTTCTTCTCCCCCTGAGTTGTTGTCCTCGTTGATTTGTTGATCATGTTCATATTCCTGTGATTGATCTTGTATCGAGGCTCCCCCTTGATTGTTGATCTCCTTTTGTGATTAACTTTCCTCTTGTATTTGTGACGATGACTCTTGTGGTCGTAATTCGCCTAGAGCCATCCTCTTCAATGCTTGATAGGGGGCTTCCTCTTTACCTAATTCACATTGATCAACTTGCTCCTTTTGGGAGCCATTAGTTTCATCGAACACTACGTCACGTGCCACTTCAACAAGTCCGGAGGCCTTGTTGAAAACACGATAGGCGTAAGTGTTCGAATCATAACCAAGCAAGAAACCTTCATCGGACTTCGAAGCGAACTTTGAAGTCCTGGGCTTCTTGTTCAAAATATAGCAAGGAGAACCGAAAACTCGAAAATATGAAATGTTCGGTTTGTTACCGGTGAGTAGCTCATAGGGGGTCTTCTTTAGTAGTCGATGAAGGTAGAGTCGATTTGTGGCATGGCAAGCGGTGTTGATTGCTTCCGCCCAAAATCGATCCGAAGTCTTGTATTCATCGAGCATTGTTCTTGCCATCTCTATGAGCGTTCGGTTCTTCCTCTCGGCGACTCCATTTTGTTGTGGAGAGTATGGTGCTGAAAATTCGTGCTTGATTCCTTCCTCATCAAGGTACTCCTCCACTTGTATGTTCTTGAACTCTGTGCCGTTGTCGCTCCAAATACTCTTGATTGATAGTGAGAACTCGTTTTGCGCTCGCTTGAAGAATTTCTTGAGTGTTCCTTGTGTTTTTGACTTGTCATGCAAAAAGAACACCCAAGTGAAGCGGGAAAAATCATCAATAATAACTAAACCGTATTTATTACCGCCGATGCTTATGTAAGCAATTGGACCAAACAAGTCCATATGAAGTAGTTCGAGCGGTCTTGTCGTTGTCATGATGTTCTTCGCGGGATGTTGTGCTCCAACTTGCTTCCCTGCTTGGCACGCGCTACAAGGCCTGTCTTTCTCAAACACAACATCTTTCAAACCTCGGATGTGATCGCCCTTGAGGAGTTTTTGAAGGTTCCTCATACCAACATGTGCCAGCCGTCTATGCCACAGCCAACCCATGTTGGTCTTTGCAATCAAGCATGTGTCGAGTTCGGCTTTATCCTTGTTGAAGTCAACAAGGTAAAGCTTTCCCTTCAACATACCCTTGAATGCAACAGAACCATCACTTCTCCTTGAGACGATCACACCCTTGTTAGTGAACAGGCAATTATAACCTTTGTCACATAATTGAGATATGGACAGCAGGTTATAATCTAAAGATTCAACGTGTAAAACATGCGAAAGAGTATGTTCAGAGGATATTGCTATTTTACCGGTACCGAGGACCCTTCCTTGACTGTTATCCCCAAAGTAGATGCCTTCGTCTGGGTCCTTGTTCACTTCATACTCCACAAACATCCTCCTTTCTCCGGTCATGTGGTTGGTGCATCCACTGTCTAGCACCCATTTGGATCCACCGGAGGAGTAGGCCTGCAAAAACAAATTACGCCTTGGTTTTAGGTACCCAAGCTTGCTTGGGTCCTTGGAGGTTAGTAACAATACATTTGGGCACCCACACATGTGATTTTGTGTTCCCGTGGCGTGGCCCAGCATAATAAGCATACACTTTACCAACATTATTTTTCATTAATACATAAGAAGCATCAAAGGTTTTAAACAAGAGTTGCTGTTGATTATGGGTCGGACTAGTCTGTGTGACCGGACTTGTCCGGAGGACCGGACTTGTCCAGACCACAACCGGACTAGTCCGGTTTTCATGAGAGTTCAGGTTTTTAGTTTTCGAGTTACCAGGTTGTGAGGGTCCTCCCTTCACAAAGATAATCCTTTCCTTGTTATTCTTATGATTTCCAGCTCTTTGCTTTCCATCATAAGAGTAACCAATGCCATACTTGACATTTGGAGGTCTTTGGACCAAATATGCACTACGTGCATAGTTGATCCTCTCCTTGTCAAATATTACACATTGGGTAGGATTTTTGTCCTTTGTGGAGGTAGAATTTTCCTTCAACCTAGTGTTAATTTTATCACATTTGCAAATATGAGCGATATTAGTTGAAGTGGGTTGAGAAGGTAGGCTTGAAGAGGAGGAAGGTTCACTAAGCTTGAGTGACTCAACCTGCACTTCAAGGATCTTGTTGACCTTGATTAGGTCATCAAGTTGATCCTTGATTGCAACGTTTGAGTTGGTTAACTCCAAGCAAGTTTTCTTGCTTGAAGCTAGCTCAAGCTCTAGTGAGTGGTTTCTCTCCTTTTCAAGAACTAGAAGATTGTCAAGTTCGACATGCTTCTCCTTTTGGGAGATAATCATGTCTTCTTGACGATCAATTAGCTCTTCCTTCTCAACAAGTTGGTTAAGCAAGAATTTCATTTTAGCAGCAGTTTTTCTATCTAAACCAATTAGCATATCTTCATCATCACTATCTAGATCATCATCACTTGAGTAAGAATGCAAGGAAGGAGTTTTGATGTTTACCTTGCGTTTACCTTCCTTAGCCATGAGGCAAGTTCCATTTGCCTTCTTTGCACCGAGCGTTGGGAAGAGTGTGGGTTTCTTGGACATGCTTTCAATGGCTATGCTAGCCATTTCTTCTTCATCGGACGATGAGGACTCATCGTTTGAGTCCCACTCCTTTCCGATGTGTGCTTGTTCAGCTTGTTTCTTCTTCTTGAAGAATTTCTTCGGTTGAGGCTTGGACTCTTTACTCTTCTTCTTGTTGTCCTCATACGGGCAATCGACTATAAAGTGATTGTACTCACCACAATTATAGCATGCCTGCCTCATCTTCGGCTTTGTCTTCTCCTTGTATTTTCCTTCACTCGATTTTGTTCCTTGTCTTTTCTTCATAATTCTTTTGAACTTCTTCATGAACAAAATCGTATCTTCTTCGTCCAGCTCGCTGCTTTCATCATCGCTGTCCTCCTCAAGTTGTGCTTCTCTTGCTTCTTTGGATAGAGGCTTGAGTGAGGACTTTAGGGCAACTCCCTTCTTCTTGGCTGATGTGAGGTCGGCTATTTCTTTTACGTGCTTGGCTTGCTTCTCCATCATCTCAAGTTGATGATTTTGCCAAGCAGTTCATCCGGAGTCATTTTCTTGTACCCGGGACTTTCTCGGATCATAGAGCAAAGTGTGACGTTGCGAGGCATAAAGGCTCTAAGGATGAGCTTTACAACCTCGTGGTCATTCCACTTTTTGCTCCCATATGATCGAACCTTGTTCACAAGAGTCTTCAGTCTGTTGTACATGTCCTGGGGAGACTCATCTTCCTCAATCGCGAACCTTCCTAGTTCGCCTTCAGTCATTTCAATCTTTGCCTCCCGCACATGCCGATCACCTTCATGTGTTGTCTGTAGTGTGTCCCAGATTTCTTTGGCAATTTCCAATCCGTCCACCTTTGTGAATTCATCTCGACTTAGAGATGAGGTGATAACGGTTGCGGCTTGGGCATTCCTGTGGATGGCTTGTTCTTGACTTGGCGTGAGCTCTTCATCGTCATCGGGGATGTTTATTCCTGTGCACACAATATGCCATAAACTTGGGTTAAGGGAAATCAAGTGCATCTTCATATTTTGCCTCCACATGGAATAATCACTCCCATCGAAGTGTGGGGCTTTTCTGAGAGGAATAGATAGATAATGACTGCTGTTAGAATTTAAACGGTCATAATTAAAAGGATATCGGGAGTAGTCGGTGTGACTACTCCCCTTCTTCTTTTCTTCGACTTTAGATTTCCCTTTGGAAAGCGCTTTCTTTCTAAGGAGTGCTTTCAGCTCCAATGTCTCCTCATCATCATCATCGAAGTCTTGAATGGCTTCGAGATACTTTTCAAGCTTTTGGTGCTTGTCATTGTTCATTTCTTCCTGGTTGTTGATTTTCTGGACTTCCTTCATGTCCGACATGATCTCTTCGAGTGGTTGCACTCTTTCTTTAAGAACCTGCTCTGATACCAATTGAATGTAGGCCTAGAGGGGGGGTGAATAGGCCTTTTTGAATTTTCTTGGTTCCTGTAGCACTTCAACAACAAGGTCAAAACCAAATATATCGGACTAGTCCGGTAAAGTGCGGACTAGTCCGGATTTCACGAGCTAGGTTGATCAAGTTAGGTCAATTTGATTGTTTCGTTGGCGTTTGCAGCGGAAATATAAACTTTAATAACAGTTCAATAGTTGTATGTCAAGTTCTATTGCAAGTATGATTCTTGTTCAACTATTTAACTTGAATTCAACAAAATGAATCAAACCCTAGATAATGTTGATCAACTAGAATGATGAACACAAACGATCAAGACACAAGATTTATCCCGTGGTTCGGTTACCACGAAGGCAACCTACGTCCACGTTGAGGAGCCCACAAAAGGACCGGGTCTTCACCAACCCTTCCCTCGTCGGATCGCCACGAAGGCCAATCCTCTTCCACTAATCACACAGGGGTAAATCACCAAGTTGAAGGGGCGATCTCACAAATTGAGAGCTCCCTTGATTACAAGTTTCAAGACCACCAATAACACACTTCAAAATATACAAATTGAGATACAAGAGTGTGTTAGAGATTCAAACCAAGAGCTCAATCGTGTGCCAAGTGCCTCTCCAATGATCTAGAAGTGATCTTCAATGGATTGATTGACTTTGCACTTAATTTCGTGGAGAGAGATGGTTTTTGAGGCTCTTGGGAGGTGTGACGGCGCTAGGGTTCGAGAGTTTGGTGAAAGTGGGCCGTGCACCTCTATTTATATGGGGTTTCTAAAATTTACCGTTAGGGTTCAGAAAGATCGGACTAGTCCGTGGTGGTCACCGGACTAGTCCGGTGTGCTGTGTGTAGCAAACCCTAAGTGTCCAGGAATATCGGACTAGTCCGGTTGAAAACGGACTTGTCCGATTTCGCTACTGGAAAGCTTCGGACTAGTCCGATTGTCATCGGACTTGTCCGGACCTGTGAAACCCTAAGTGTTTAGGATGACAAGTCCGCACTTGGAGGACTTGTCCGATTTAGATCAGTGTGTATATCGGACTAGTCCGTGTAGACACCGGACTTGTCCGAAGTGGATCAGAATGAATATCGGACTATTCCGGGTCACAACGGACTTGTCCGATTTTGTGTGACTTGTGCATTGTGTTAAGGACTAGTCCGCATTGGAGAGGACTAGTCCGAAGTGGATAAGAAAGATATCGGACTAGTCCGGCTGATATCGGACTAGTCCGGTCCTGTATTGCTTTGTGCATTGTGTGTGTGTGATTAAATGAGATTGAGCTCTTGGGTGTGTTTCCTTAACACACTCCATACATACTAAACTACTAATTTCTTCTCCTTGAGCTCAAATTCATTTTCCTTCTCAATTTCCCTCTTTTTGGCACTTTGCTCATTTTTCATCATTTTCCTGCATTCATCTCAACAAAAGGATTAGGATCCCAATTGCTTGTCATAAATCATCCAAAACCCACAAGGGAGTCCTAGATGCACTTTCAGGTTTCCAAAGGTTACTGTTAGGGTTTGCAAAGTCCGGACTAGTCCGTGGTGGACTCTGGACTAGTTTGGTGTGCGGCGTGTGGAAAATCCTAAGTGTTCAGGAATATCAGACTTGTCTGAAAACATGCGGACTAGTCCGATCTGGGCACTGGAGATATTCATACTAGTCCGACATATATCGAACTAGTCCGGCGTGGTGAATCCCTTAGTGAATTGAGGACAAGTCCGCACTTGGAGGACTTGTCCGATTTTAGTCAGAGAGGTTATCGGACTAGTTCGGATAATATCAGACTAGTCCGGTGTCGTAAAATTTTGAGGGGCTAAGGACAAGTCCAAAATTGGGGAACTTGTCCGAAGTTGGTCAGTGAGGATTTCAAACTAGTCCATGGAATATCATACTTGTCCGATGTTGATCAGAGGTATTATCGGACTACTCCGAACTTTATCGGACTAGTCCATTGCAGACAAGTCCGCACTGGGAGGACTTGTTCGATATTGAACAGAGAGATTATCGGACTAGTCCGGAGAATATCGGACTAGTCTGGACCTGTGTAAATTTGTATAGTGAGAGTTTTTTCTTTTGCTTGAGACCTTGGGGTGTGTTTCTCCAACACACTCCATACACAAAGAGTATTCTATTCATCTCTTGAGCTCTTTTCAACTTGATTACTCACTCTCCTTTCTTTTTGTGCTTTCTTCATAATTTCATTCAAACATGCGCTCATCTCAACAATTTAGTCAAGATCTCATTTGTTTGTCATAAATCAACCAAAACCCACAAGGGATGCCTAGATGCACTTTCAATTAGAATTAAGAATTTTGCATACCGTAGCTCCCACAACACACATATATGAGTCGAATTGATGCATTCACCTATGTAACCAACAAAATATCCAGTACGATCTCTATCAGGCACTAGCTTGTTCAACAGTTCAACAATCTCTGACATGTAGAGACGTTGTGGTAGTCCTTTTTTGATAATGGTATCATTTCTGATGGCACTCCTCTGTTGCCTAAACATGAGATTGGGAGGTAACCAACGTCTATGGCAATCAAAGTTGCATATCTTGCCACCATGACTTAGACGAAAACATTCCGTGTCCGAAGCATATATCGAACATGTCAAACAACCATGAGTGCTCCAGTCAGAAAACATCCCGTATGCTGAGAAATCATGAACAGACCACAAGTATGCAGCTCGAAGGTTGAATTTATGTTTATTGTAATAGTCGTACACTTTGATTCTATTCGTAACATTTTCAACTCTTCAATCAACAGCTTCAATATCATGTTCAGTCGTAAACCATGATGATCCGGTCCAAACATGATAGGATAAAGGAATATGAAATCATACTTCATACAAAGAGATGGTGGTAAGGTGTATGAAATAGCGAACACGGGCTAACAAGAGTATGGTGTGGCGTTTGTACTAAATGGTGAGAAGCCATCAGTCACAAACCCGATGCGAATATTTCTCGTATCATTGACAAAATCTAGATTGAAGTGGTCAAGCGTCTTCCATGCCTCAGCATCGAACGAATACACCATCATTCTCACGTACACCTTCTTTGTGCCACCTCTATGTGTCTGGCTGTTCATTTTGAGAGAAACAAGCATTTCAACCAACGTGTGATAGGTAAGTAGTGAAGTTGCTTTAATGCGACTTGAGTCATTACTTTTGCACCTTCGTCATTAACAAATTTGAAAATCTCGCTTTACCACATTTTAAGCACTTGTTCTCGTTGGAATGCTCTTTTTAGGAAAGCATGCAGTTGTACGAGAACACATCAATCTTCTTATATTTCACACCAAGACCAAAAATCAATTTCTTAGACTGATACGTATTTTTAGGCATTTTATGGTACTTTGGAATGATATCGATGATCAATTTGATGAGATCGTTGTAGCAGTTATTGGAGAAGAAATGATTATACTTAATTGCCATAAGTCTAGTCATGAAAGTGAGGAGGATCACTTCGGTGTCTTCGTGTAGCGGCTCTTCTGAAGCTTTGAGAAGTGTGAAAAACACTTCGACCTCCGTTGTAGGAGGATCCACCATCAATTCAGGATTTATGGCTTCAAGCATCTCGTCCATCCTATCGACCCCCGTGTTGTCGGCCTCCTCATGATCTTCTACAACTTGAGAAGGTGTCTCGCCGTGAAAGGTCCACACCTCATAATGTTGCATGAAACTGTTTCGACACAAGTGGAATGTCAACGTCACATTATCGAAACACTTTGAATTCTGGCATCTGCTACCTGGGCACCACACCTTACTATTATTTGACAACAAAAAAGCTCATTGTATAAAAGCATCCGTCTTGGTGAACCACTCCTTTGAGTGACTCCCATCCTTTTTCCAACAAGTATGCATCCAAGTGCGGTCTTTAGCCATGTTTGAGGGTATACATTCAAAGCAGACCAATCATTATTAGTTTAATTTTTATGTTATGTTACGATCCTACAACTAGGCAGATAGGTCATAAACCCATCCAAGAGTGACCGAGTGAACGTATTTATGACAAGATACGAGGTCCGAATCTGGACGAAATTTCGGCAGCATAACCCTGCTGTTCTCCAACTACATGCCCAAAAATTGTGCAGCAGAGAACATTAGGGTTACACTGTCAAAATCACATCCAGATCCAGACCTCGTACCTAGCTCGTAATAAGCACGCTCTCGGTCACTCTCAGGCTGTCCAAAAAGGGACAACTCTGAACCTGCATGCGGAGGAAAGAACGAGAGAGGGGAAAGTTGGTCAGAGATGAATGTTCCACATCCAAGTCCACCGTCCATGCGCGGATGTTTGGCATCCCCGGTGTCGCCTTTCGCCTCATTACTCATCTTGACGCATAATTTATGACTACAATCGTCTTTACAACACGACACACATAAATGCGTTCGTGCTGTGTCGGGTCGGGCTGTGCCGGACCGGACCGACTCGAAACCTGTTTATTTACATATAGTAAGTAATCAATAAAAAACATCAAACAACTACTCTAAATAATTTAAATATCAATAAACAATAAATATCAATTAATCAAGGCAATAAACAATCTAAACAAGAATATCAATTAATTTAAATATCATTTAATCTAAAAAAGACACTAATCAACTCTATACAACATTAATCATTATACAAGAATATCATCTTAACTAATGAATCTAAACAATAATACAAGAAAATCATATAAACAAGATATTAATAAACTAAACAACACACTAAACAATTAACCTAACTAAACAACACACTAAACAATTAATCTAATTATCAATTAACTAAGCAAGACACTGATCAACACAAGCAATTAATCTAACTAATTCAACACATTAACAGAAAAATAAAATTGCAATGGCCATGGTGGAGGTCGGCGTGGGGGAAGGGAGGAGCACAATGGGGCGAGGGGAGAAGGATGGTGGGGGGCAGCGAGGAGCTTGGTGGAAGGGGGATGGAAGGAGCTCGGTGCGGGGGAGGGGAGGAGCACGATGGGGCAGCGAGGAGCACGGTGGGGGCGGGGCCATGGTGGGGGCGAATCGATTGGGGGGGGCGAGGTTGGGGCGGCTTGGTGGAGGGGGGGGGGGGATGGTGGCGGCAAGGTGGGGGTCAAAGGTGGCGGCGAGGTGGGGGCGCTTACGATGGCGGCGGCATGCCGGCGTACCTCGAAGACGGTGAGCGGCACCAAGGGTGGCGGCGACGACGCGGCCACAGGCGAGGCAACGGCGCACGCTGTGCATATGGTGGCGGCACTAGGGCAGCGACACAACGACGCTCTAGGCGACGGCGATGCTAGCTAGGCGGCGACGTGGAGGCGCGGCGGCTCTAGCGAGGCGTGGGCGCGAAAGCGAAAGCAAATGAGAGGAGGAAGATGGAGCAAGGCGTGTCGGGCTTGGATGTAAACCCTAATTGACGATGGTTAGAAAATTAACAACAACCCACCATCGTATTTATTGTGTTATTTAAGACAGCCATCGGTACCCTCATAAATTAGTCCTAGTTAACAACGATTTAGGTCAACAGTCGAAAATAAGGCTCTTATTTTTGACGGCTTAGGTCAGCCGTCATTAACAATTTTACAATCGTCGATAAGTTTGAACGTCGTTTATCGTTGATTTTCCTATAGTGTAGATCCTCCTTGCGTCCCCCTCTCCCACTCTGCTGCCGCCTTCATCGTCCTCTAGGTCCGACCTCACGTTTTTGCCCTTGGCCTTGTTCCTCTCCAATGCGCGCGACCTCTCTGCCTAGCATCAAAAATCCTCTGCATCTCCTTGTGGAGCGGGAACTACCTCGTGAAAGGGCAGCAGCACTTCCGCGGTGCCCTTGGACCTGGTGACGAGGTTCTTCCACTTGGACTTGCACTGGTCAATGGTGCGCGTGAAGCCCTACGCGGTGAGACGCGCCGAGACGGCCCCCCAGAGTGCCTTGGTTTGCTTGGTTGTGAGGAAGCAAGAGTGGTCGAGCTCAACGTGGATGATGAGGAACGCCGACATCTCGACTTGTGACCACTGCGGCAAGCGCTCGTAGTTGAGGGGTGAGGAGGACAGTGGATCGGGCAGGTGGCTCGAGCCGATCGCGGGGACGAGTCGACGACACGAGTTTTTTTGGATATATATATATATATATATATATATATATATATATATATATATATATATATATATATATATATATATATATATATATATATATATGCGTGCTTTGAGATCTTTACTATTTGTTAGGTGTCGTGAATCCGCAAGGGTATGCACAGTGGTGGAGATGCATACGGTATGTAGAAAATTGGGTTTGGCTGCTCAACCTGAATAGTTTTTTTTTCTGCTCAACCTGAACAGTTTATCTTTTTTTTTCCCTCTCAAAATTGAAGGACCTGATCAGGCCCTTGCGGAGGGGCGTGCTGTCGGTGCCCCCGCATAGGGCCCCATTTTCCAGGGGCCCCTTTTCCTCCTCTGTAGTTTATATGTCCAGTTTATCTCTATCGATCCATTCATCAAAGCCATCCATGCTGCCCACGGATCGGGCGTAGACCAGGCGGAATGGCTATGTGGACAGGCATTTCACTCGGGCCCGCATGGGTCAGGCACCATGCTGCTTAGGCGCAGCCCAGTGGCCGCCGGATCCGCGGCGCTCCGAGTCTCTGGAGTCCTGATCGAAACAAAACGATACAATCTTTTTTTTTTCAAAAAAAAAAAACGCATTCTGACTTCTTGCGGCCTTGCTGGTCGCTCTGCCGGCCATAGGATCGTAAACTACTCGTCTATCGCTCTCTGCCAAAGGACCAAGTCGCTTAGAGGAGACGCGAGATGCTGCAAAGTTGATCAGATCCCGGAGTCTATCATACAATTATTTTCTTCATTATTTTATGAACAACAAGTAAATCATAACAGAGATTTTAATCTATTTTTTTACAATTACACAAAAAACTTACTGATTTAGTCATAATATCACTTGAGAGTAATTTTTGGAGAAGGTTAAATATTAGCATACAATTGAAGATTTCATTTCAAAGAATACTAAAAGAATGAGTCTATTTGAATAAACATTATGCATAAAGAGGCAAAAGTTGAATAATATTTATGTTCCTTGATATAATCTATTGTTATGTAAGATGTTATTGTAATATATAGATTTATGATACTATTTTTTAATAAAACTATAAACAATTTCAATATTTCTTACGGGCTCCAGATTTTGCCGTCTCGGTCCTGGACGTGATCACGCAGTTCTCATTTTCTTACAGTTTTAAAAATTAGAATTTCAGCACCCGTCAAATTACTTACGGCGCAGGAAAGTTTGAACCGCGAGAGCTCGATGCTTGTCTGCTGACGAAGAAGACGTGCAGTGCAGCAGAGAGGTACCTGATGACCAAGTCTATGAGATCAGGAGCAAAGCGACCACCCTCCTGAACAGATGACCTCGGGAAGCGAATCTCAATTGTCGTCACCGCATTGATCACGGGCCGTTTGTTTATTCAGGACACAGCGTCGCAGACGCGTAGAACACAGTACACTCCTAGTACGACTGAGCTGGCGGCTGGCGCACATGTATAATAAGTAGCGGTCTCTTAAAAATGAAGATCACAATTGTTAAGGAAGATATCCGTACTTAGGGCATGTTTGGATGATGGCTAACTTGACTAAGCCTAAGCTTAGCTACTTGCCACACTTGTGGCTCGCCTAAGCTAGCTAATGTTAGCATGTGTTTGGATTGCTACCATAACCTAAGCTTAGGCGTGCTTAAAAAAGTTTGGCATGTGTTTGTTTTGTTACCATGACTAAGCTTAGGCAAATAGCTAAGCTTAGGCGGTTCATTTGAGCGCCACAGTTGAGACAATTTTTTGTTAGGCAATGGAAGCAAAAGTTGCCTAACTTTTGTGGCACGCTTAACCTTAGTCAACAACCAAACGCCCGCCTAAAACAGTGTGACATGTCTAACATTAGGCTTAGGCAAGTTAGGCATTGAACCAAACAGACCCTTAAAATCGCAAGTCAGCAGAGGCGTTTCTTGTTGGGGGAGTTGCTAAATTTCAGTAGACTGGAATTAGTGTATTCTTTCAGTCTACGTCCTGAGGTCATCGGATCTATACCAACGGCTGCAACTTATGTAGCTGATATATCAATAATTTTATAGTTAATATGTAATCTTACAAAATTAGAAAAATAACAAGAGTATAAATCTGGAAACACGTCTGATGATTCAGTGCATAGTTTAAAAAGATATGTTAATTTCAGACACCTGAAAATCAGAATTATTTTAAGAGAAATTTAGCGTTGATGATGAGATATAGGCTAATGAGACTGAGCACAGCAGTGCCGCTAAAAGTACCGCTATCGGCCTTTAGCGGCCACGGCAGGGCGCAACGGCCACACTAAATGGATCGCTATTTCCCGGTTTGCCACAGCCTCATGCCAAATGTAGCAGCATCTGCACCCCTATGTGGAGAGAGAAGGAAGGGAGGAGAAAAAAAGAAAGAAAAAAGAAATAAAGGGAGGAGAAATGAATAAAATATGTAAGAAATAGTATGGAGCTCAGAGGTGAATGAGCGGAGTAACGAAACTGCAAAGAAAGAATCTTTTTAGAGTTGGAATATAGAGATGAGATTAGAGGTCCACATGAAAAAAGTAGAGGACGCGAAAAAAAGAGTGATCGGTCAGTAAGTCAAAGTTTCCCTGTTTCCTGGGGCACGCTCGCTCCTGCTCGGGTGCCCTTTCTCCCGTGCAAAAACTGATCGTCCGGCATGGTGATGAAACCGTCACATGCATGCTGATCAGGAGAAGGCGTAGCGTTGTGTGCAGAGTAGAAAGTCCAAACTTCATCTGAAGTCTCTTTAAAATCGCAAAAATAATGTTTTTTATTTATTACTCTCTCTATTCATAAATATTTAGCATTAAGTTGTTTAGTTTAATGTTAGACTATATATATCATAACGTGAAATTTTAGAAGCAGAGAGAGTACTAATTAATTTTACTACATTGGAAGGAAGAATATTCGCGAAAATTATGAGTTGGATGTCCAAAATATTTGCTACGGGCCTCGCTAATATTAAGGAAGCGGAAACGAACGGACGGACGGATGCGCCAGCGGCAGTCGTCGGACGGCGCCGGTCCTCTCCTCTCCTCTCTGCGTTCTGCGACGGTCGCCTAGGCCACGAGCGCCCTCCCCGACCCGGGACAGGTAGCTGCCCGCGCCTTGTGGGCCCCGCCGCGGATCATGGGCGGCCCCGCAACCTCGTCACCCTCCGCGCCCCACTCGTCATTGAAGAATAGATGGCAAGTGTTCCCGCGTCCCACTCGTCAGTGAGTGGTAGTTCGTGGAGGCGCTAGTAGACGTGAGAACTGATTTGAACGCGTCCTCCATCCTCCCTTCTCTCCCTCCGCTTGCCCTGCCTTCTGTGTCTCGCCTCCGGTCTCCTGCCAAATTGATGCGCTCCGTTTATAAATACCCACATCTTCAGACCCGGACCGCCGCCTCCGCCTACGCTAGGGTTCCGCGCCGAGGGGGAGCCTGCATTGCCGATCCAGACCGCCGCCTCCACCGCCAGCGCGTTGAACGGTACGGCCTCTACTACCCGCCCGATGATTGTTCCTTAGGTTCAATTGCTGGGTCGACGCTTGTGCGGGTGCGAGGACAGGTTTCCGTGGCGCCCGCGGTCGCTGCTTGCTCTGGGTGGCGTGTGTTTCTGCGGGCGAGTTGTTCACCTTGCGTTCGGCGTCGCGAGATTTTACAGCCCGTCGCAGAAACCATTTCTTTTGCGGCGCATGCGGGAGTCGCACGCGCACCGTCTGAGTGATCTCTCTTCCGTCCGGAGATTTCCGGGTGAATTATCTGAGTTTCTCGTGCCTGGCTCCGATCGATTCAGCGCGTGACAGGGGACTGCGCTCGAGCTGTTCTTAACGATGGGGAGAAACCCCGCGACTGTTGTTTTGCAAGTAGTACGGTCCATGTGCTTGTGGGGAACGTGGAGTGGTTCCCTTCCGATCTCATGTTCTTCCTTTGTGTGCCGCCCGTTGATATTTTTATTTTTGAGAGGAGCCCAATGCTAACTTGGTTGCACATGAGCTGCGCCTGTCGTGCGTCGCCGTTTGGTTTCCGCTACCTTATTTTTTCTCCGATTTTTGTGTTCTTTTTACTGTTTCGTTTGATCGGTCCCAGATGGAGTAACTCCAGTTGGTGCGTTGTTTTCCAGAAAAGTTAAGGAAATTTGATACGTGCCTTTGGTCGTTCGTTCGTAACTTTCTCTTCGAACTGGACCCCACGCATGCATGAGAAGGGAAGTCTGCAATAACTATACAGGCTGAACCAATTTTTTCGCGTTCCAGTCTATTCAACGAAGTTTTCTTTTGAACTAATCCGGTTCGTAAGCAAATATTTCTGTGGAAAATGCTACAGTCCCATGGATGAATTATTACTAGTGTATAACACACAGCATGAACTCATCTTACTGGTGCTAGAATCTTTGTTTAAAAATTTTAGCAAGGGGGAACGGGCTACGGCCCAGTTGAGTTGGCCAGCGCAGATAGTTTCTGCCTGTGCCACCAGGGTTCGATCCCTGTACTCACTCTTCTTCTTAATGAATTGATAGTGCTCCTGCCTTTGATGTTTGGACCATGTCTTCATAAAAATTTTAGTAAGGAATTACCAAACCGTACTTTACATACTATTGCTAGTGCAAAGAATGTTTTATATTCTATCAAGTGATCGGCTGTTCTCCAGCCTCTCATGCTCCCAAAAAAGGTTTGAGTTGTTGGTGGATAGGAGCCACCTTTCAAATGACCCTTACATATTTTCTCCTATGTGTGCATCCATTTTCTTAACCATAAATTTACTATTGTTTTTTTAGTGTTCTCGGACAGCTTATGGAGCTACTACGGAATCCCTTCAAGGGAGTTATCGCCGATGTCAAAGGAAGAGCAGCATGGTACACGCATGATTGGGTTGCAGGGTTCCGTTCTGGCTTTAGGTCAATTTTCTTTAAACTACTCGTACTCGTTCAGTTAGCGTGTCTCTCCTCATTTTGCTGCTTAATCACTAGCTTCTTTTCTTGCTGGAAATGGACCATCAGGATATTGGCACCTACCATGTATATCTTCTTTGCTTCTGCTCTTCCTGTCATCGCCTTTGGAGAACAACTGAGCACGGCAACAAGTTAGAATTTATCCTCGTGCTGCTATGCTACTTCGGCTTGGATTCGCCACAAACGTAACAAGTTATTTCGTATCTTTTAGATGGTATACTCACAACAGTTGAAACTTTGGCATCTACTGCGATATGTGGCATCGTGCATTCAATTCTTGGAGGGCAGCCGTTGTTGATTGTTGGAGTTGCCGAACCAACTATTATCATGTACACGTATCTTTACAACTTTGCCAAGAAGCAGGAAGGTCTAGGGGAACGACTATATTTGGCGTGGGCAGGATGGTAATGAATGAAATACATTACATCTTACTCCGTATTAGACCATTTGCAGAGGCATACTGTAAAGTCTACTAGATAAGTGTAAATTTAGAAGATTTAGAAGAAGATACTGAAAAAGTAAAGGAAGATAGGTGTATAAAGATGCTTTAGAGGATGCCTCTGCGGATACCCTTAACCTTTTTTGATAAGTTAAACTGCTTTTTCCCTCCATATCAACAGGGTTTGCATCTGGACTGCTGTCATGCTGTTTCTTTTGGCGATGTTAAATGCTTCCAATGTTATTAGCAGATTTACAAGGGTTGCGGGAGAACTTTTTGGGATGCTGATCACTGTTCTATTCTTACAACAAGCCATCAAAGTACATGAATATAGTAGATCCCATATTCCCTTATATATTAATTCCTTCCTTGGAATAATCACTTGACACAATACATGTCAAATTCAGGGGATCATACGTGAATTTAGCGTGCCTGAAGAAGCAGATAGCAGTTCACCAACATACCAATTCCAGTGGCTGTACGTCAATGGCCTACTTGGCGTCATATTTTCAATTGGATTGATGTACACTGCACTGCGGACCAGGGGGGCAAGGTCATGGCTCTACGGCGCAGGTTGGTCACTCATTTCTATACATTGGTATATCTAAAGTACATGTTACTCCACATCATAATATCAACGGCAGCCATTCAATTGATTTAGCTAGTGTTCGGTTCACTCACTAAAGTTAGTAACACATTAACACTTCTTAGCTAGACTGCACGACTGTTACCTGAATGTTAGCGCTTGGATTTGGACTGGACCACGTTTGAGTTTGGTTCTTGGGCTGACCTTCGGCCATGGTTGATTTGTGTTTGGTCTGAGCAACATCAAGTTGTTTTGATAAAACTTCAGATATTTTGTTACTCACTAATTTTAATTTCCTTTCTAAGTACTCAGGCAATTATACTTCTGTAAGTTTTGGTCGTTGAGATCTTTTTCAAATTTACTTAAATCAATATATTATGTATGCTAAACCGTTTAATAAGTGTTTCAGAAGTTCATCTATCCCAAGTGTAGGGCTTATTCATATGCACTGACCAAATGTCCTGACTTACCACTTTACAGGGTGGCTTAGAAGCTTCATTGCTGATTATGGTGTCCCACTTATGGTGATTGTGTGGACAGCATTGTCATACACACAGCCAGGCAGGGTCCCTTCAGGAATCCCCAGGAGGCTTTTCTCTCCACTTCCTTGGGACTCAAGTTCATTGCGACACTGGACCGTAGCGAAGGTAACAATTCAGTTATCTGTGATTCTGAAATGTAAAATTGCAAGGTCTATAAATTGCAGCAGTCGAGAGTTTGTTAACAATAATTCTGAATTGGTTGCCTGCTATTACCTTTCAGGATTTGTTTTCTGTCGCTCCAGAGTACATATTTGCTGCCATTGTGCCTGCTTTGATGGTTGCAGGACTTTATTTCTTTGATCATAGCGTGGCTTCGCAGTTGGCTCAGCAAAAAGAGTTTAATTTGAAAAAGCCTTCTGCCTACCATTATGACATTCTGGTTCTAGGATTACTGGTACGTGATATTTATGCCTTTCTTCTGCCATACAAATTGTTCGTTCAAAGTGGACATTGGGTTGTAACTCTTAAGTTTTTCCTTGTTCTCGTGTTATTATAATCTTGTTTGCTTGACAAAAGTATGTCAATCCATTTGTGTTCCAGCAGTGCAGAAATGTTGGAATTTTTAGTCAAAAGATACTATCAAAATATATTTCCTTCTCTCATATATATAAATGGCTAGGTCCTGCTGTGTGGTTTCATTGGCATACCACCATCTAATGGAGTACTTCCTCAGTCTCCCATGCACACAAGAAGTCTTGCTGTCCTCAAGAGGCAGGTTTGTGAAGTTAAAGACTGATTTGTGCCTCATTTTTTGTGGTAGTTGGCTTTGCTCATACGTTCCTCTTTAACTGCAGTTGTTACGCAACAAGATGGTTGATAGTGCCAAAAAGAGCATGGTGAACCGTGCTAGCAGTTTGGAAATATATGGCAAGATGCAAGAAGTTTTCATTGAAATGGACAACGTACAGAATGTAAAGCCTTTTATTGTTTGTTGCGATACTCATTTTATTCTGATTTTCAAGCAAACAGTATTATTTCCTAATTCTACCAACCTTTTTGTTATGAAAGGAGCGATTAGAATGCAATCAGATGTTTGGTGCAATCGTGCAAGCAATCATCCTCAACCATTGGATTTGTATCCTATGGTCAGTGCATCTTTTTATTTAACCTCCTCAATTTGATGAAGGGCGTTAAATAAAAACGGGCAACAACCTTAGGATCTAACAGTTATGGATTCTTAATTGCACGATTGTACGAAAACTCTAATTGCATTCTACTTATTACCCATTGTTGTTAGTAGTTGGATTTTTACTCTCATTGAAGAGAGGATGACACTAGAGAGTTGGAGCAATTTTTCTTGTCTATTCCTCACACAATGCCATTCCAACCCAAGGGGTTGAGGCTACATATTTATAGCAGCCCAAGGGCAGCCAACCAGCCAAGCATATGCCTTCTTGCTAGTCCAAGATGCCATGCAAGGTGCTGTCCTAAAGATGCTAACAACCATCCTAAAAGCAGTCAAGATGCTGCTGTCCTAACTGCTGTCCTAAAAGCAGTCAAGATGCTGTCCTCTAGTCTAAGATGAGTACAACAAGGACCAAAGACCAAAGGACTAAGGTACAACAAACTAAGGACAAGGGTACAAGGGACTAGGGGACCAAAGACCAAAGGACTACAATACTTATTCCATCATTCTCCCCCTAAGTCTTGTACGTCGTCTTCTGGGAGGGTTGGACCATCCCGATCCTGGAGCAAAGTTCAATGAACTTGAGCCTCCCAAGGGGCTTGGTGAGCAGATCCGCAAGCTGGTCCTTGGTGTTGATGTAGATCGCCTTGATGCTACCTTCCTCCAAGCAGCCTCGGATGAAGTGGTACCTCACCCGGATGTGCTTGCTCCGTTCATGAAAAACGGGGTTCTTTGCCAGGGCCAGAGCAGACACGTTGTCCACCCTGAGCTCCACCGCTCCAGTGTCTCTGCCGAGTAGATCACCAAGCAGTCGAACAAGCCAGAGCGCCTGAGTCGAAGCGGTGGAGGCCGCTATGTACTCGGCCTCGCAGCTGGACATGGCCACCACCCGCTGCTTGACCGACTGCCAGCTAACGAGGCACTTGCCGAAGAAGAAGAGGATCCCGCTCGTGCTTTTGCTGGTGTCGATGTCGCCGGCGTGGTCGCTGTCGCTGTACCCGACAAGGTGTGCCTCTCCAGGACACCTCGAGTAGTGAAGGCCGTGATCAAGAGTCCCCGCAACGTAGCGGATGATCCTCTTCACAGCCTGCTGGTGCTCCGTCGTCGGTCGCTGCAGGAACCGACTAACGTAGCCGACGGAGAATGCCAAGTCCGGCCGTGTGTGGGCGAGGTAGCGAAGGCTCCCCACAAGACGCCGGTACTGTGTAGCGTCCACCTCCTCCGCCGTGCTGTCGCGGCTCAGCTTCAGCCTTTCCTCCATCGGAGTGAGGGCTGGGTTGCAGTTTGTGAGCCCAGCTAGCTCAACAATGCGCCTGGCGTAGGCGGTCTGTCGAAGTGTGATCCCGGAGTCGGCCTGGTGCACCTCAATTCCTAGGTAGAAGGAGAGGGATCCCAGGTCACTCATCTGGAAAGTGGCTTTCATCTCTTCCTTGAACGCTGCCACCTCCGCCTCCTTGGTGCCGGTGATCACCAAGTCGTCGACGTAGACACCCACCAGTAGGGTGTTTCCTCCATTGCCCCGCCGGTAGATGGCCGCCTCGTGTGGGAACTGCCCGAAGCCCATCCTCTTGAGCGTGGAATCCAACTTGGCATTCCACGCCCGTGGTGCCTGCTGCAAGCCATAGAGGGCCTTGCGCAAGCGCAACACCTTGCCCTCCTTGCCAGGGAGCGCAAACCCTGGCGGCTGGTGTACATAGACCTCCTCCTTCAAGTCGCCGTTGAGGAATGCCGACTTGACGTCCATGTGCTGGACACGCCAGCCTTCTTGAGCAGCCAGCGCAAGGAGTCGCACGGATTCCATCCGTGCCACGGGGGCAAAGGCATCGTCGAAGTCGATCCCCTCCTGCTGCACGAAGCCGCGTGCCGCCAAGCGAGCCTTGTGCTTGACGATGGCGCCGGCTTCATCCCTCTTCAGCTTGAACACCCACTTAAGGGTGATCGCACGGTGACCGCGAGGGAGGTCAGCAAGCTCCCAAGTGCGGTTCGTCTCAACCGCATCCATCTCCGACTGCATCGCGGCACGCCATGCCGCGTGTTTCTCGGCCTCCGCGAAAGACCGAGGCTCGCCGTCGTCGCACGCAAGGTGCAACTGTGCCTCCGAATCTTGATCATCCAGATCGTGAGGGGCCAGTCCCGGCACCGGCTGGTCGCCGAGAATGTTCTCCATCTTGCGATACCACAGCTGCTCGCCGTCGTAGCACCTGTCGAGGCGCTCCTCGTCGTGGGAGAGCGGATTGACAAACTCCACTGGGTCGTGCTCGACACAAGCTGGTGACGGAGTGGACGTGGCCGGAGGGGTGGCCGTCGATGCTGGAGTGCGTGGGGTCGCCGGCTGAGGTGGAGGTGGACGCTCTGGGGCAGGGGTAGACACGCTCGGTGGAGAAGAGCTGCCTACTCCCCCAGCTCCCTTGGAGTAGACGTAGTCGACGATGAAGTCGTCGTTCGTCGAGGTCGAACTATCGTCCACCGCCTTGTCCCATGCCCATCCTCGCCCTTCGTTGAACACAACGTCGCGCGTCGTGCGCACACGCTGTGTCTCTGGGTCGAGAATGCGGTAGGCCTTCGAGCCCTCCGCGTAGCCAATGAACACCCCGGGGGTGCTCCTGTCGTCAAGCTTGCCGATCTGGCCAAGCTCCTTGGCGAACGCAAGGCAGCCGAATACCCGTAGATGAGAGACCGCCGGCTTGCGCCTATACCAAGCCTCGTACGACGTCCTGCCGTGGAGGGCCTTGGTGGGCGAACGGTTGAGGATGTAGACGGCGGTCACCACCGCCTCTCCCCAAAAGACAGCCGGCATTCCCCTCTGCTTGAGGAGGGCCTGAGTCATCCCCACAACCGTCTGGTTGCGCCACTCGACGACGCCGTTCTGCTGCGGGCTGTAGGGCGCGGAGTAGTGGCGCTGAACACCCTCATCCGCGCAATACGACGCGAATTCAGCCGCCGTGAATTCGCCGCCGTTGTCGGTGCGCAGCACGCGCAGCTTGCGGCCGCACTCCGCCTCCGCAGTGGCCTGCGCACGCCTGATGGCGTTCGAAGCCTCTCCTTTGCTGCCAAGGACCACCACCCACATGTAGCGGGAGAGGTCGTCGACGAGCAGCAGGAAGTAGCGTCGTCCTCCTGGTGTAGCCGGTGTCACCGGGCCACACAAGTCCCCGTGAACGAGCTCGAGCCGCTCCTTGGCTCGAAAGCTCGACTGCTGGGGAAAAGGAAGCCGCCTCTGCTTCGTCACCACGCAGACGTCGCAGAGCTGCTCCACGTGGTCAAGGCATGGCATGCCTCGCACCATCTCCTTGGCACTGAGCTGCTTCAGGGCCTCGAAGTGAAGGTGCCCAAAGCGCTCGTGCCACTGCCATGCCTCGTCCTCCCGACGAGTGGCAAGACAGACAGGCTGTGCTACCTGCACGTGAAGGACATAGAGTCGATTGGTGCCTCTAGTTACCTTGGCAAGAAGGCGACAATGGCGATCCCAAATCCTCATGACTCCGTCCTTGATCTCCACGCGCGAACCACTCTCATCCAGCTGTCCCAAGCTGATGATGGAGTTTCGCAACGCGGGGATGTAGTAGACTCCGACGAGCAGCTTGTGCTCACCGGACTTAGCGCTGAGGAGGACGGAGCCAACACCCTTGATCTCCACGCCGGAGGCGTCACCAAACTTGACGGAGCCTCGGACATTGGGATCAAGCTCGGCGAAGAACTCCCGTCGACCGGTCATGTGATGGGTGGCGCCGGTGTCGAGGCACCACCCGTCAGTCTTGTCGTTGCTGGAGCCGTCGCCGAGGAGAGCGTGTGCTCTCGGCTCATCAAGATGAAAGAGAGCCGTTGCGGTCAATGCCGCTAGAGATGGCTTGATGCTTCCATGTGCCATGAGCAAAGCTGGCTCCTCCTCCACCTGGGCGACGTGGGCCTCCTCCACTTGTGCGACGTGGGCCTGACCACGTCGTGGCTGTCGACACTCCCTGGCCCAATGACCAAGCTTGCCACAGTTGTGGCAGGTGTCGTCTCGTGCCGGCTTGTGGTTGCCGGCGGCACCGCCCTGGGCACCTCCGCGGGCACTTCCTTGCGCCCCGGCCTGGGCGCCTCCGCGCCCCTTGCGCGGCTTGCCGCGCTTGCGGCCGCCTGTCGAGAAAGAGGACTCCCCCTTCTTCCGATCACCCTGGCTAGCCTCCCACTGCCCGCGAGTGAGATGAAGCTTCCCGCCAATGGTGATAGGCCCCGAGAGAGGCTGTGGTTCGTCGCTGTCGACGACCTTGAGGCGACCTATCGCCTCTTCGATCGACATCGTGGAGAGGTCCAGCAGAGACTCGATCGAGCGAGCGATCTGCTTGTACTTCTCGGGGATGCAACGGAAGAGCTTCTCGACAGCTCTCTCCTCGTCGTAGGTGTCGTCGCCGAACTGCTCCAACTTCTGCAACAAAGTGTTGAGACGGAGAGCAAAGTCATCGACGTCCTCACCTGGCTTAAAGGCCAGGTTCTCCCACTCCTTGCGAAGCGCCTGCAGCGTGGTCTTGCGGGCGCGGTCGCTGCCGATGCGTGCCGTAGCGATGGCGTCCCAAGCCTCCTTAGCAGTCCTCTTCTTGGAAAGCGAGAACTGCATCTCGGGCGGGACTGCAGCAATAAGGGCATCCAGCGCCCGTCGATCCTCGTAGTAGTCGACGTCGCCGTACCGAACTGCTTCCCACATGTGTCGCACCTGGAGCCGCACCCTCATCACCGCGGCCCACTCCACGTAGTTGGTCTTGGTGAGGGTAGGCCACCCACCGCCGGGACCGACATCCCTGACAATGGCCTGGACCCCATGGTGTCCATGGTACCGATCTGGGGAGGGAGAACCGCGCTGCCTGTAATGGCCGCGTTCTCCGTCGACTGTGCTGCCGCCGCCGGGAGCGCCACCGGCACGTCCGCGCCGGCCTGGGCTGCGGCTATCGCGCCCTTGGGGACGCGCGGCTACTCGATGCATCTCCTGTGCTCGCGCCACTTCCCTTGCCAACTTGAGCTCATCGTCGACGCCGCCGTCGACAGAGCCGCTGGAGCTACTGCCGCGCAGAGCCTCCAGCTCTGCTGCCGCTGCACGCGCTACAGCCGCCGCCGCCGCTGCTTCCACTTCCGCCCTCGCTGCTGCCAGTTCCGCCGCCGCCAACTTTGCCGCTAGTGCCGCCGTCGCCGCAGCCTCTGCCGCCGCTCGCTCGCGCTCCTCCGCCGCGGCGACCTCCGTCTGCCGCGCGCTCGAGGCGACCGAACGCTGAGACTGTCCGTCGGACATCGCGCACTAGTGGGGAGCTGGTGTGTGGGGAAGAGGGATGAGCTGGGGCAGCCGGTGTTCCTGCTACCGGTTGCGGACAGGGAGAGGCGCGGGAGGGAGATGAGCAAGAGATGTTTAGGCTACAGGACAGAACGGCTCTGATACCAAGTGTTAGTAGCTGGATTTTTACTCTCATTGAAGAGAGGATGACACTAGAGAGTTGAAACAATTTTTCTTGTCTATTCCTCACACAATGCCATTCCAACCCAAGGGGTTGAGGCTACATATTTATAGCAGCCCAAGGGCAGCCAACCAGCCAAGCATATGCCTTCTTGCTAGTCCAAGATGCCATGCAAGGTGCTGTCCTAAAGATGCTAACAACCATCCTAAAAGCAGTCAAGATGCTGCTGTCCTAACTGCTGTCCTAAAAGCAGTCAAGATGCTGTCCTCTAGTCTAAGATGAGTACAACAAGGACCAAAGACCAAAGGACTAAGGTACAACAAACTAAGGACAAGGGTACAAGGGACTAGGGGACCAAAGACCAAAGGACTACAAGACTTATTCCATCAATTGTGAATGCTGTTGCATCACAAAGCTTATGTTATTTGGCTGCATCTTTGCTTTCATAATTAGACCAGCCTTTAATGTACTAGATGGTTTTGCATTAAAAAAAATAGGCGTCCGAATGGGAATTAAAGTTTACTCGAGCCTAGATGATTGGGTTGTTGAGCGTGTGCACGTGCAACCTACACATCCCACCTGGAAAACTTTGAAGTAAAATAGCATAATGCTCAAAATGTTATCTTTCAGACTGATTCAATTGACAACGAGTTGAAGGGCCTGAAGGATGCTGTTCTGCAAGGTGATGAAGAAGGGAGATTGGCTGGAAAATTTGACCCGCAGATACATATAGAGGCCTACTTACCTGTTCGAGTAAATGAGCAGAGACTGAGTAACCTGCTGCAGTCTGTACTGGTTGGTGGTTGTGTTGCAGCTATGCCAATCATCAGGATGATACCCACATCAGTTCTCTGGGGCTACTTTGCTTACATGGCCATTGATAGTCTACCAGGGAACCAATTCTGGGAGAGGATGCAGCTTCTGTTCATGGCATCGAACCGACGCTACAAGTAATCCCTTTATTTTTATATATCTGCTCATCTGTTCTGAATTACTAAACTTAAAGAAATAGACAAACGCAGTACTAAAAGCTCCCACACAATGTGGGCTCTTGAGAATGGATTTGCTAGGCAGTATTTCCCTTGTTTAACTTGTAAAGAGGTTGATTCAAACCTAGGACTTTTAAGACACAAGTGGACAGACTCTACACTATGGCGGACCCACCCTTCTGAATATCTAAACTTACTGTACATGAGTATAATGTAGCCTGTGTTTTCCTCCCGGATGAATCATACAACTTGCTGCATATGTCAGTTGCAAGACGGCTGGCGCTATAAACCAGTCCTGGCTTTCCTCATCCCTGGTTGCTGCCGGAACCGGACGACCACAACAACCGGGGGCGACCGCAATGAATGTGGTGCCGGGGCCGGCGTTTCACTTTTCTCCATCCCTCTTCTCCTTCCATGTGGTCAATGTTGCTAGAAATTTTTTTTCTCTTTTGTTTTAGTCATGTATGTGTATCATTATGTGCCTATACACTTCTAATATGGTCCAACATCGTTGAAGATTGTATTTGGCTGTAACTTTCATCGAAGTCAAGACCAATATGGTCGTAGCTTCTTTTGGAGCCAAAGCCGGGATTAATACTGCTAGACTGCTAGCTGTGCACTAACAAGTGGTTGTAACCTCTGCAGGGTTCTGGAAGGTCCTCATGCATCTTTTGTGGAGTCGGTCCCTCCAAGAACAGTATCTGGCTTCACGATCTTCCAGTTTCTCTACCTCCTGATATGTTTTGGCATAACATGGATACCAATAGCAGGGATCCTGTTCCCAATGCCTTTCTTTCTTATGATTCTCATCAGGCAGTATGTCCTCCCAAAGTTTTTTGATCCAAATCACCTGCGGGAATTGGATGCAGCTGAGTACGAAGAACTTCAAGGGCTTCCCCAGGAACACACACTGGTACAAATCATCTAACTTTCCCCAAAACTGCATTCCTCGGTGAAGACTATGTTTTGATTCGAAATACTTTGAGTCATTTATAACTTGCCCTTCTTTGGTTAATCTGAATTTTGATTCATTGCAAAGGAGGATGATTTATCTGATGTCGCAAGTTGCCGTAGCCGTGGCGATGCTGAGATATTGGACGAACTCACAACCAATCGTGGAGAGTTAAAGCACAGAACTTCGTCAAGCCTACATGAAGAAAGGCACCATCAGGTAATAAAGAGCATGTGTGATATTGCAACGTGTACTTGGGACCATAGATGATTTAGTGTGTTAGATTAACGATTAATCTTCTGACCTTTTTGCTGGCTTCGAATAGGAGCCAAGCGAGTGAAATTTTGAGCTCTTTTTCTTTGCTTTGGAAGAACTTGTCAAGTACCACGCATTTCAATGGTTCTAAAATAGGCCGATTTTCATGGGTGCAAATTCGCAGTCATCTACTTTTTAAGTTAAGCTCATTTTGCTCCCTTTCTCTTTCTTTTGTTGGAGAGAGGGGGGGGGGGGGGGGGGGTGGTTCTGCGCCAAATTCAAGCTTTGACAGTGCCAGCTTCACCCAAATTGCAGGTTCATCAAAATGCCGTTCAGCCAAGTTTGTGAAGATAGAAAAAGTGGCATGAAGTTTCGGGCTTTTCTGTGGAGTATACTGTGGTGTTAATCAATGTACTATTGTACGTGGGTTTGTTACCCAAACGAATCTGTGTGGAGAGTGTAACGTGTAAAATACAGGTTAATTATCATGAAACAAGTTATGAAAGGGGTGGGGGTTAAGATGGGAGAGCAGATGCAGGATGTCCTTAGATATGAAAGTGGAAAAAATTGCTGAACGGGGAGTTATTAGCTCATTAGATTGTAATTGCACTTTTGTGGTGTTCTACTTGATCGCCAATGTATCAAGTGATAGTGGTGAGTCTACTGAGAGCTTTTTTGATTCGGCTAGATATTATGGCCTTTAGCTTTTATAAGATAGAGCTAAAACAGACAGATGCTCAACTAGATTGAAATTGAGGGCACTGCGGTCCTATTTCACGCAAACAGACATCTGAATTAAGTATGTATACTGTTACAAAATATTTGACACGTGATCATTTGAACGGCAACTGCCGTGCCGCTGTGCGACGTGCCTCCTCGTCGTGCGCCCTCGCCATCAGACACGTTCGACCATGAAACATGTATAAAAAGAGATTGAATGAATGAATTAAGGAAATTGGTCATACTTCTTGTGTCTCTCTCAATTACATTTCTAACACGTTATCAGCACGCTCTACCGAGCAAATCAAGAGAGATTCAACCGAAGGAGAACGAATTCAAGGATAAGATGCGATCCTCTTCCTAGACGATCCTTCTTGTCGAGGCCGCCGTTGTTGTGGTTGGCACCACAACTTCAACCCTGCAAGAAAACATCACAACAGTAGTCAAAGCCACCATGGCAGCCATGGGAGTCGGCGCCGTCGCCGCTTCTGGAGGCCGGCGGTTGTCTCTTCAAATCGGCCACCACCGACGCCATCCGCCACTGCGCAAGTCCACCAAAGACATGAGCACCCTCCTTCTCCTTCTCCCGAGCGACCCTCGGATCCCGATGCCCTTCGATGGGGTCGCCAAGAGGGGTCGGATGTCATCCACGGTCCGAACCAGGTTGCATCGAACCCAAACCCTTCGTCATCGGGCCGTTAGGGGGAGGAAGGAGGAGAGCAAGATGGCAGCCGTGGTATTTCTATGGTCACCGATGTCGAGATGCCACCGGCAACTCGTCGCACAACAAGAATTCGCATCGACCCGAGAGGCCGATCCCGAGGACCTTTGGCATCAAGGACTTCACAACCATCATCGGCGTCGTCCTCAACAGCGGATGTGCAAGCAACTCCGCTGGCACCACCTTCCTCCATCGCCGCCCACGTCCCCCTACCGGAAGTCCTTCAAGAAGGAGCCAGACCTTCGAGACCTGACTCATCACCGGCGCTCACTAGCCCATGTGGCAATTAGCTTCTTCGCCGCTTTGCGCACCTCGTCGGCAAGGCCCGGACACCTAGATTTGTGCACTCGAACGCCGACCATAGTCAGTGAACAATGGAAGGGAGGAGGTGTGGCATTGGCAAGGTGGAGCACCATCGCTGAGGAAGAGGAAGACGGTCAAAGCAAAGCAAGTGAAGTGCGGCAGAGGGAACGAGGTGGTGCGGCTACAGGGTAACCCTAATGCTCGCCGCCCAAACTCCCCTCCCTTATCCACTCGACCCGCACCAGGCCGCGCCGCTGTTGGCTGTTTGCTGGGCCGGCCACATAGGCCAGCAGCCAGGCTGCCACATGGGTCGCCGATCGGGCTGAGTCACCAGGCCGCATAGCCACACCCATGGGCTAAACAAAATTGGCAGCAGGTCTGGTTTCTTTTAAGAAATCGGCCCACTACTATTACTATATTTGTTTAATATTTTATTAATTTGCATTTTATTTTAGTTTAAATTTGAATTTGAGTTTAGTTTAAATTTCTGCAAATTTGTGTAGTCTTGTAAATTAAATGTGAATATAGTTATGATTATGACAAGTGTTGCATTGCAATATATTTTCTTGCAATATTTAGATTGAGTTCACAAAATTTGGCTAAAATTAAAATTTTTGCCGAATAAATTTAGAAATTCAATTAGCAACACATTGTTGAAAATTACTTTTGTTAAGGATATTATTTTAAAAAATTTGATCCAAAAGTAATAGAATTTTGTTTACTATATTTCAAATATTAACATGTACCATCATTCAAGCTAATTTTAAAAATTTTGGCTTATGATGAGACAATATGATTACACATAAAATAACAAGAGATTTGATTTATCTTAATTAAGCCATTTTGTAATATTTGGCTTAATACAAACATAAATCATCCCTTAATAAAACGAAGTGTATAGGTCATATTCATTAATTATTCTTGAATATGATATATACCTAGGATTATTATTTTTGTTAAGCTAATTTTTATAATTGGCTGGACATAAATGAATAATCCTAAGTTTTAACTTTATGATTAACACACTTATTACAACACCACCATGATGATTTTATTAATAAAATCTTGGTTTCCTATATGTAGGAATCAATGGCTCTCGAGTTTGAAGAATTTACTCTTGATGGTCACAACTACCCTACATGGGCTCTTGACATCAAGATAAGCTTGGCTTTTTGTGGAATCATGCTTGCACTTACTCTCCTGCATAAAGATATCTAGCATTTCTGGATACATACAAGTATCAGCCACTTTATATCATCTGGAATCACCTTTAACCCGACTTAAAGTCAGAATATGTGATTGGGAAGGAACCTCATAGTCTTTGGGTGGTATTAAAAGTCGTTAAGAACAACAAAAGGCAATATTATTGCTAGAGGCCAATCATGAATGGACTCAAGTTCGTCTTCAAGACTTTAAGTCTATAGAAGACTATAATCATGCTTGTCGGTACCCTGCGGACCAGGTACCCTCTCTTACCAGAAGAAGATGTGTTGAGTCCCACTTCCCAGGAAAGTGGAACTTCGGAGGCGAACACGTGTCCCGCAGTGCCAAACCTACCTCCCTGCTAAGGGTGGCTCCAACGGTCCCACGTGTTCCATAGTGCCGGACCTGCCTCCCTACTAAGGTTGTCTCCAGTACTGCCACGTGTCTTGTGGTGTGGATATGCCTCCCTGCAAAGGGAAGCTCCGATGCTGCAATGTGTCCCGCGGCGCCGGACTTGCCTCTCCGCTAAGGGAAGTTCCGACGCTGCTACGTGTCACGTGTTCGAACCTACCTCTCAACGGGAAGAACTCCGGGATCTCCAATGGTGCGGACATTCAAGAGGCTATAAATCAGCCATTACAAGGCCTGGTTAACGCATCATTAATTCCACATTAAGAACGCACAATCAGAGGACCATCAAGCATGGTAACACTGCCATCAAGGCACATTATCACAGTAATAAACCGCTGTTAAGCACCCTGATCGTATGCAAGGTGTTAATCACTACAGGAATAACGGTCACTTACGTCGGCCAAAGCCGACGTAAGTAAGGCTTAAACCGACGTAAGTAACTTAATTACGTCGGTTTTCCCTTAATTACGTCGGCTTTCAGCCGACGTAGGCATTTGGACGTAATTAAGGTGACTTACGTCGGCCACCGACGTAAGTTAACTTAATTACGTCGGTCTGCGGAAGCCGACGTAAGTTAACTGTCGAGATGGGCCTTGGGCTGGGCCTGAGAACTTACGTCGGCTTGGGAAAGCCGACGTAAGTAAAGTGCTGTAACTTACGTCGGCCAGGGAAAACCGACGTAAGTTAAGTGGTTTAACTTACGTCGGTATGGCCTGACCGACGTAAGTTAACCTGGGCTAACTTACGTCGGCCCGCCCATAGCCGACGTAAGTTAAGTTTTCGATTTTTTTTTAAAAACAGAAACTGACTACCTCGCTCGATGGCGAGAACACAGAACAAACAAATAACTGACTACACAGCATAACAGTTTCAATATATAGTTCAAAACATCAACAACAACACAATTTGCAAAATAAATTCCACCGGGCTACACGCTAGCCCCTCCATTACCTCCGGGATCTTCTCGGCGCGTTCGGGATCCCTGCAAAAGAAACATAATCACTAGTAAGCATCAATGTCAACTCAGTGATAACATAAGAGGCCAAGAACATCAGTGACAAAAGAAGGAAGCATGATGTAGTTTCAAATGAAGTAATGTACTATATCACTAGTTAAATGGAAGCACTAGCCCTTTGTTAACTCGGTGAACATCAGTTTCGACATAAGAAGGAAACATCAGTGATAATCACTAGCCCTTTTGTTAAATGGAAGCACTGACAACTTATGCACTATATACTAATCATTTCTACCATGGTCAAAAACTACTAAAGCTTGATTAGATACACTTAACTTCCTCACCACTACAGGAATCAATATCTGACAAGTCATCAAGATCTACCTCTATGTTGTACCTCCTTATCTCTCTATGTAAAATACTAAAATGGATACAAAAATATTAAGGAGAGTTTATCACCTGCTCCGGTGTCTACACGCTAGCCCCTCCACTGCCTCCGGGATCTCGACGCGTTCCGGAACCCTGCAAAAGAATCATAATTAGGATAAATTAGAAGTCCATAAAACAACTAGTCAATAGTGTGAGTAACACATTTGCTAAATTAAATGTGATGCAAGTAACTTCTTTAACATAATGAAAAGGGAATGAAACTCCTAGGTATAGACAAATTACCTGCTCTGGTGTCTGCTGCGGCAGAAGCGTAGGAATCTCGATGTCCTGATCGCTTTGTCGAGCAAGAGCCTGCCATTGCAAGATATTAGCAGATATATGTTATTAAGTGCTGTGAAATTTAACTACGGTACTTTAAATTACTTACCGCCATCGTTGCTTGCATCTGGGCCATCATTAAGGCCGTCCTCTGCTGCTCCTCCCTCGTCCTCTCCAGCTCTGCCTGAGTTTGCGTCAGCGACTCCCTCATGGCCTGGAGCTCCAGCTGGGTCTGCGAGAGACGACCACTGGTCCCAACGGTCGAAGCCTGCGATGATGAAGCGTCTCTCAAAGGTCGCGTCGACCTCGAGTCGACAACTCCATCGAAAATGGCAAACCTGCAAAAGAATGAAAACACTAAGTAGAAGATTAATTGAAAAAGAAATGAAACACACGAAGAACTCACTGTCCGTGGGCCTTCCCGCCTCTGCTTGCGTACGCGGCTTGGGGGTCGATCGGCGCGTTTTCCCAATCGTAATCCGCACCGTGTATCTTCGTGACCTCCTGCGCATACTTTGTCTACAAAACAAATAAATCTTGTAAGCATGTCAATAATAGTATTAGTTACAATGAAATTGATGAATTTCGAAAACTTACCAGTCGGTCAGCTGCGACCTGACTACACTGCCCTGGGTGAGAAGGGTCACTTCCCTTGTGACCTCTCTTCCAAACCTGGGTCGGGGTCGGCTCATGACCCATCTCTCGCTCCTGTACATCCGTGTTAGTGAGATAAATAATATATTAGGAACACATAAATAAAATAAAAAGGTACTTACCATGCGTTTAGCCAAACGCAAGTAGCCGTCGCCGCCATAGTTGTGCTCGCCCTCGGACCCCATGCGGCACTGTCTAGCCTTCGTGGACTTGTTGATAAAAGCGTCGCTAGCACAGTACCGACAGAGAGCTAAGTACGCCTCGATGTTACCCTGTAACCAGGAAATACTAACCTGCACATATTTCATTTTCATCAATGCAGTTAACATACGTAGATATTGTAAATATTTAACAATATTAAAAACTTACCTCCGCGTACTACTCCTCTGTCAAGTAGGAGTCCGAGTCCTTCCTAGAGACACCTCTTTGCTGCTCCTGCTCCTGCTCCCGGGGGTGCCGCTTGTAGTACGCATTGACGGCCTGAATTCGGGCGTACGACAACGCCGCCGTCGTGAGCTTCCGAGCGTTGTAATGGAACATGCATCTCGCGTGGTCCTCCATGCCCGGTTCCTCTACTTGGTACCTCAGCTTTAAGCAAACAAATATTTAAGTGATATGCAATTAAGAATTCAAACGAGTTGAAAAAATGAAACAGTTAAACTTACCATAAAATCGTGCCACACGGCTCCCTGAACCGTGCCGTGCACCGGGTGAGAGACCCGAGCGTAGTCATCCCATGACAGGGCAGGAAAACCGTCAATTACACCGGGGTAGTGCAACTTGACGATAGCACCGAGGACACTGTTAACCTGCCTGTGGTGCTTCTCGGCCCCCATGAACGAGAAGTCGTACCAACATCTACAAAATATATTAAATCATTAAGTAAAGGAAAACAACATCTAATATTTAATATACTATATACATCCACCTATATTGGTTTCAGATATCTAAGTGATCTTTCAATATGATACATCCACCTATATTGCACGGGACCGCCCACTTTCGCTTCCAATGGAAGATGAATTAAGAGATGTTGCATTGGATTGAAAAATCCCGGAGGAAAATTTTTTTCCATCTTACACAAAAGTACCTGAACCTCCTTTTCCAATTTAGTCATCATCTCTGGCGTGATTTCTTTAGCACAGAGTTGCCTATAGAAGTGGCTAAGCTCGGCTAACACCTTCCACACTGCATCGTCAAAATAGCCTCGAAACATAATAGGCAGAAGTCTTTCCATGATAATGTGATAATCATGACTCTTCAACCCAATGAGCTTTCCCGTTTTCACATTCACGGCTCATCTCAGACTAGCTGCGTAACCATCTGGGAATTTCAACCTTTGCAACCATTCGAGAACTTCTTTTTTCTCTTTAGGTCGAAGACAGAAAGGAGCACGTGGTTTACCACCATTTTCGGAGAGCTCAAGAGTTTGACAGTTACAAAGCTCAGCAAGATCCTTTCGAGCCTTTAAATTGTCTTTTGTTTTGCCCGTCATGTCCATGCATGTGCTTATGATACATTCGGCCATGTTACACTCTTGATGCATAACATCAATGTTGTGCCTTAGAATCAGCAACTTCACATACGGTAACTCCCAAAGTCCACATATGTGAGTCCAATTGTGTTTGTCTCCATAACCTTCGAAATATCCAGGACGACCTTCATCTGGCACCAATTTGTCCAACATATCAGATATTTTTGACCCGTCAAGATGTTTCGGTGGTCCTTTAGTGACAACGGTGTTCTTTCTGAAGACATTCCTCTGTTGTCTAAACAAGTGATTCGGAGGTACCCAACGTCTATGACAATCGAAGTAAGATATCTTGCCTCCATGGGTAAGTCGAAAGCAATCGGTGTCCGAGGCACATATCGGACACGTCAACCGACCATGAGTGCTCCATCTAGAAAACATGCCGTATGCCGGAAAATCATGAACGGACCACAAATAAGCAACTCGGAGGTTGAATTTCCGTTTCTTGTAACAGTCGTACGCTTCGACTCCTGTCCACAACATTTTCAACTCTTCGATCAACGGTTTCAACATCACGTTGAGACGTGACCCAGGATGATCTGGCCCAGGTACAATGAGGCTAAGAAACATAAACTCATTCTTCATGCAAAAGGTCGGCGGAAGATTGTACGGAATGACAAAGACGGGCCAACAGGAGTATGGTGCGGCGTTTGTGCTGAACGGCGTGAAGCCATCTGTCGCCAACCCGATGCGAACATTTCTCGCTTCACGAGCAAATTCTGGGTCGAACCGGTCCAGAGCCTTCCATGCCTCACCATCGGACGGGTGCGTCATGACTCCATTGTTCTCACGCTCACCTTCTTTGTGCCATCTCATGTGTCTGGCCGTTTTTTTTGAAAGGAACAACCGCTTCAACCTCGGTGTCACAGGTAAGTAACGAAGCTGCTTACGTGCGACTTCCGTCATCACTGTATTACCATCGTTATTAACAACTTCGACAAACCTCGGTTGACCACATTTCAAACATTTGTTCTCATTGGCATGCTCTCTCCAGAAAAGCATGCAGTTGTCCGGACACACATCAATCTTTTCGTGCTTCATCCCGAGACCAGAAAGAATTTTCTTCGAGTTGTACATATCCTTAGGCACTTTGTTGGGTTGTGGAAGGGCATCTTTGAACAAATCGATGAGCATGTTGTAACAATTGTTAGAAAAGAAGAACTTAGACTTAATTGCCATAAGTCTAGTCACAAAATTGAGGATTGACATTTTAGTGTGTTCATGCAGAGCCTCTTCTGAATCTTTCAGACGTTTGAAGAACTCTTTAACCTCTGCTGTTTGAGTATCTTCTGTAAGCTCTGGTCGTATAGCTTCCAGCATCTCATCCATCATATCAACCTCTTGAGCATCATCATTGTCCGCTTCCACTTCTTGTACAGCTTGAGAAGCTGTCTCGCCGTGGAAGTTCCACAACTCATAATGTGACACGTAACCGTTTCGACACAAGTGCAACGTAAGTTCCACTTTGTCCAAAAACGTTCCGTTTCGGCATTTCGTACATGGGCACCGCACCTTATCGCTATTTGACAACGAAAAAGCTCGTTCCACAAAAGCTTCTATCTTGGCGTACCACTCATCTGAGTGACCACCAGTTCTGCTCTTCCAACCAGTGTACATCCAACTATGGTCTTCGCCCATGTTTGACTCTGCAGTTTAACGCGAAAGAAATTGTCGTTAATGTATTGTTATGTTATGTGTCACGGCCCTACAACCTAGGCAGATAGATCCTAAACCCACCCAAGAGTGACCGAGCGGAGCGTGCTCATGACGAGACACGTGATCCGGATTCGAACGAAATTTCGGCAGCATAACCCCGCTGTTCTCCACTGCACGCCCAAAAATGGTGCAGCAGAGAACAACAGGGTTACGCCACCGAAATCTCGTCCAAATCCGGACCCGCGTCTCGTCACAAGCCATGCCCCCTCGGTCACTCCGAGGCTGTCCAAAAAGGGACAATTCCGAACCTGCACGTCTCACATGCCAATGGCATGTGAGACGTGCCGATCCGAAACGGGTAATACATTGCTATAGGTTACGTTGCTCATTTTCATTTTGAGGTCATTTAAGAGAGAGGAAAGAACTAGAGAAAGACTGAGAGGAAAGTTGGTCTTAGAGAAGGAGGCGGAGGACTAAGCCATCGGGGGAGGCGGAGGACTAAGGCGAGTGGACCTGAGGAGTAAAATCGGCCCAATTATTGTGAGCCGTCGGATCATATCCGACGGTCCACACTTCAGATCGGCCACATAAAAGTCCTCCCTGACCTAACCCTACTCATTTTCCTTTCTCTTCTCCACGATTCCATCGCTCCAGAGTCCAGATACGGCGGCCGCGATGATCCCCTTCTCCTCTCCTCGATACCCCTACTCCAGCGACGGCGGCCGCGGCGATCCAACGATGGCGGTGGAGATTCAGCTACGATGGTGGCAAACCTAGCAGCGACGAGGCCTCGAGGGGCGAACAGAGGCAATGGAGAGTGTCGGCGGCAACCAGGCGGCGGCAGCCTGGTCCAGGCGAGTCGACCGGCCATGGCGTCCGATCCGGAGCAACTTGACGCCTAGGCGACGACTAGGTGTCGCCTAGGCGACGCCTGGACAACGCTGGCGCAGGTGCTTGCCATCCTCACCGTCGTCGTTCGCCTTCGTGCCCGTCTACATGCATACTTTACCTTACCACTAAATGGGCCTTGTCGGGCCTTGTCAAGCCTGTCCAAAGCCCATTTATGTATATATAGTACTTGAATACTCAAGCAATCAAAATTAAAATTGTAACCATAATTCAAAAAACTAAGCAATTCAAATAAACCTAAACATAACAATTATCCATTGTAATTCATCAATTTATCAACTCAATTCTAACATAAGCAATTCAATTCAAATGAGAGCAATTCAATAAACCTAAACATAACCATAATTCAAATGAGAGCAATTCAATAAACCTAAACATAACCATAATTCAAATGAGAGCAATTCAAAACCTAAACATAACCATAATTCAAATGAGAGCAATTCAATAAACCTAAACATAACCATAAGAGCAATTCAATAAACCTAAACATAACCATAATTCAAATGAGAGAAATTTAATTCAACTGACAGCAATTTAATTAAAGTAAATGCATGAGGCGAGGAAATACTTGCAACGAAGATCGGCGGCGGAGTCGGGGGCGCAGGGGCGGCGACGGCGAGCCGACAGCGGGGCGGTCGGAGCGGCTCGGGGTCGGGGCGACGGCGCGGGGGCAGTCGGGGCAGCGGTGGCTCGGGGTCGGGGCGGCGGTGGCTCAGGCTCGGGGTCGGGGCCGCGCGGGTCGGGGCAGCGCTGCAGGGGCGGGGCAGCGGGCGGGAGGCGGGTGGCGGCCGGGCGGCGACGGCGGGGCGGCGAGGGGGAGCAGGCGGTGGGGCGGCGGCTCGGGGTCGGGTGCCGGCGGGTCGGGGCGGCGCCGGAGGGGCGGGGCCGTGGCCGGGAGGCGGGTGGCGGCCGGGCGGCGACGGCGGGGCGGCAAGGGGGAGCAGGAGGCGGGGCGGCAGCTGGGGGTCGGGTGCCGGCGGTCGGGGCGGCGCCGGAGGGGCGGGGCGGCGTGTCGGCGGCGGGGCGGCGACGGGGAGCGGCGGCGGGGCGGTGGCTCGGGGGGCAGGCGGCGGCAGCGGGGCAGGCGGCTCGGGGGGAAGGCGCGTGAAATGGAGGCGCGCACCGCTCGCGCGTTTAGGTTAAACAATAACTTACGTCGGCTTATTTAACTTACGTCGGCCCACTTCGCGGCCGACGTAAGTTAGGTCTAAATTACGTCGGTCTCCTTAATTACGTCGGCTCTGGGCCGAGGCCGACGTGGGTAATTTTTATTACTGTCGGTACCTTTACTTACGTCGGTCGATCGACGTAATTTATTTAACTTACATCGGCTATACTTACTTACGTCGGCTGGCCGACGTAAGTTGCACTGGCCGACGTAAGTGATCGATATTACTGTAGTGAATTATCGCTGGGGCCACCCGTCGAGCCTCGGTACACTATAACAGCCAGTCATTGAAACAAAAGGGTTGTGCTGCACGATAAATCCAATCTCAGACTAGCTCACTCGCATACTCGATCATACATATAACACACCCTCGTGGAGTAGGGTATTACGCTCAGGTGGCTAGAACCATGTAAAATCCCCTTGTCACCTTGTTCCTGAATTCATGAGTTTACGCCCTCTCCTAAAAAAGAACCTCCGCGGACTACTTCTTACTAGTACCAGGGGAAGTGTCGATTGCACACTTCGACATTTTTCGTGCCAGGAAGGGGACCTTGCTTCAAGAATCTCAGCGTCAACAATGGTGAACTCCATTGTTGCTTCCACGAGCCCGGATGCACAGGTTGGTAGAGGCAATGAAGTTGGCGACACCTCTCATCATCCTGGTGGCAATCCAGCCACTGATCCACAAGGTGGTGCTCTAGTTTTCAATGGTTCACCACCTACTGCAGCAGCAGTCACTGCACAACAGGATGGTGCCTTCATGTCGGTTACGGAATCAACCAACAACCCCGAGAACACGCTGAATGCAGCGCTGACTCTTCTTCAGCGTCCACCTGCATCAGACGCACCTCCAGTAGCGCTAGAAATGTGGCGCAACGACATCTACCATTTGGTCACCACTGCAGCCACGACGCTAAACAATCTACCTCAACTAGAGCCCAGGTCGACACCTACACGCAACAGGACCTTGTCAGGATGACTTGGTCCTAGGCCGTCGCAGAGGGGAAATGTGTTGTCGCATCACGCGGCATCCCACACCCTTTGATGGCTCGCTGTACTCATACAATGTCCAGACTCTCAACGGGAGACCTCAAGGCAGAGCTCAACCGCTGGTACATGGAGCAGGATGGCCGCGTCTCCATAGAGTGTAGTCACGAGAGCCGATGCACCCGTGAAGATCCTTCTCCTCTAGGAGTGGGAGGCGGTTATTTGTCACTTGTCCTACATCTCCGCATGGTGGAGTGGCAACCCAAGTTCTGGCCTCATGTGCTAGAGAAATACTACGAGACTGTCAACCCCGTCGAGTTCCTTCAGATCTACTCCACCGCTATCCTCGCTGAAGGAGGGAATGAGGCCGTCATGGCCAATTACTTCCCAGTGGCTTTGACCAGGACTGCTAGGTCCTGATTCACGAGCTTACCCCCTGATTCCATCTACAGTTGGGGAGAACTATGTCGCCAGTTCACCGCCAACTTTGGGAGTTCCTACACCCGACCTGACACCAAACTGGACCTCTTTGCTGTACAACAAAACCCGGGAGAGACACTGCATTCCTTCATCTAGCGGTTCTCCCAGGTACGGAACACAATTCCTTTTATCTCCAACGTCTATGTGATTGTTGCATTCCGATAGGGTGTTAGAGACAAGAATATGTTAGAGAAGCTGGCCACCAAGAACGTCAGCAACATTACGAAACTCTTCAGTCGGGCTGATAAATGTGCTAGGGCTGCTGAGGGTCGTGACTGGCACTCCAAGCCAGCTGCGGAGGCGGGAGCGCCATCTTCCTCCAAGGCCGGAGCTACTGCCCATGGTAATGGCAAAAAGAAGAACAAGAAGTCAAGTGACAAGAACAAGTCACTTGCCTGTGCACCTACAGTTGTTGCTGCGGTAGCACCAGGTGGTCGGGGGCCACACCCCGACAAGCGACCTCAACCAACGTCTAACGATGGCGAAAAGATGTGGTACCCGATCCACAAATCTACAAGCCACAACCTTGAAGACTGTTATGAGGTCAAAAGGCTCGCTGAACGAACTCAGCACAAGCGTCGAGACGATGCGCCTTTCTGCCAGCGGGAAGGCAAACAAAAGGTTGACGAAGCTCCGATGGAACAAGAGCTAGGCTTCCAAGACACCATGAAGGCATTAAATGCGGTCTAAAATAACATCAACGACTTCGACACAAGCTCCGATAATGAGCATCGGAAGACTCTCCATATGATGTATGGAGGGTCCTCGGACATTACCTCCCAGTGCATAGTGAAAACTTCGCGTCGTGAGATGGCTGTTTTAGCTCCCACCGTCAAAGTGGAGCGTCATCAGAAGTGGATGGACACTCCGATAACTTTCGACCCCTCCGTCTACTCGAAGAACATGGCCGGAGCTGGGCAACTACCATTGATGGTCTCCCCAACTATCAACAACATCTAGCTCTTCCATGTCTTGGTTGATGGTGGACCTACGCTCAACCTCATCATCTTCGCTGCCTTCATGAAGCTGCAGGGCCCCATCTCGGATCTTAGGCCCTCACACCCGTTCTCCAGAGTGGGTCCGGGAGCTATCACTCCACTCGGCCCTGTCTCTCTCCTGATTACATTCGGGACATGAGAGAACTACCGATCGGAAAACCTGGTCTTTCATGTGGTGGAGATCAACATTCCCTTCAACGCCATTCTCGATAGACCGACCCTGTACCGGTTCATGGTGGTAGCCCTTACGGCTACTTGATGTTGAATATGCCAACTCCGATGGGCGTCCCCTGGATCCAATGGGACCATACTATCTGAGTCACCGCGTTGGAGAAGTTTCATGCGCTAGCAGCTGTGCAGGAAGCTGATTCCAGCAAGGAGCAACTTGCTCGGCAACCTCCGAGCTCGCGCCAGCGCGGCTCAACTTCTGCACCCCATGTGCAGCCAAGTGGAGACAACGACATTCCTGTCAAAGTTGTCCAAATTGGTTCGGATGCTGCCCAGACCACCCGCATAGCGAGAGGTCTGGTGACAAATAGGAGCTCACGCTCATCACTTTCCTCTGGGCTAATGTCGACGTATTTGCATGGCAAATGTCACAAATGTCTGGGATCCTAAGGGAGGTGATCGAGCATCATATGAAGATATATCCGATGCACGACCTATACAATAGAATCTCCAAAAGAAATCTATTGAGTGGCAAAACTTCATTCGAGAAGAAGTCAAGAAGCTGCTCAATGTTGGATTCATCCGGGAGGTACATCATCCACAGTGGCTAGCAAACCTTGTCGTCATACCCAAGGCCATCGAGAAGCTTCGAATGTGCATCGACTACACCACTTTAAATAAGGATTGTCCAAAGGACCCTTTTCCACTTCCAAGAATAGATCAGATAGTGGATTCCACTTCGGTTGTGAGCTACATTGCTTGCTCAACGCATATTCTGGATTTCATCAAATTCCAATGTCTAAGAAAGACGAAGATCATACTGCTTTATTATAGTAGATGTTCTTTATTGTTACACTACAATGCCTTATGGTCTCAAGAATGCCCTCTAAACTTTTGTGCGAGCAATGTACAAAACTTTGGGGGAGCTTATCCGGGACCTAGTGGAAGTCTACGTCGATGACATCGTCATCAAGGTCAAGAACAAAGATTGTTTGTTGGAAAATCTCCAGTCTGTCTTTGGCAAGCTGTGCATGAAGCGCATGAAGTTGAACCCTGACAAGTGCATCTTCGGGGTTTCCTCTGGAAAGCTTCTTGGACTCCTGGTGACCAAACCCAACAAAGATAAAAGCTATCGAGGCGATGCGGCCTCCTGCCACATCAAAGACGTCCAAAAGCTTATGGGGTGTCTTGCCTCACTCAGCTAGTTTATCTCTAGGCTTGTTGAGTGAGCACTTCCCTTCTTCTAGCTTCTAAGGGAGTCTGGACCTTTCACTGGTCCGAAGAAGCAGATAAGGCATTCCAGAAACTTAAGCAGTCTCTCACTACACTGCCCATCATGGTAGCTTCGGAACCTGGTGAGCCTCTTCTTCTTTACATTGCTACAACGAAAGAACTTGTTAGCATGGTTATGGTCCCATAGAGGCTAGAAGCTTCCCGAGTTCTTCTTTAAGGCTCGAACCCCTCCGGGAGGGTCCAGAGCCACCAGGAGGAAATCAAGGCAAGTCTGGGTCCCAGTCCCCAAATGTTGAAGAAGGTCTCGAATGTCGGAGGCCTCCGAACCTTCATATACAAGAAGACATGTTGGACACCTTTGAGAGGATCCCGACTGCTCACGAAGAAGAAGATCCGAACACCTCCGGGAGGGTCTGGGTGGATGGAAAAGATGGACCGGACCCCTCCGGAGGGGGGGGGGGGGTCCAGACATTCCAGCAACCTATCTACTTCATCAGTGAGGTCCTCCACAACACCAAGACAAGATATCTTGAAGTGCATAAGCTGTTTTACATGGTTCTTACTGCTTCAAGAAAGCCCCGACACTACTTTCAAACTCACAAGATATCAGTGGTAACCTCCTATCCACTGTGAGCTATTCTTCATAATCCCAACTCAACGGGAAACATCAACAGGTGGGTTGTGGACCTGGCAGAGTTCGAGCTCAACTTCTTGCCTCGACACGCCATTAATGAGTCAAGCGCTAGCTGACTTTATCGTGGAGTGGACACCATCTCCATCTGGTCCAGGAGCTCTCGACATTGAAATGTCAGAACCTAAGGTCCCAGTCTTCAGCGAGCCTCACCGGACTCTCTTCTTCGACGGCTCTATGCAGAAGCAGGGGGCCGGAGCTGGAATTCTACTCCTTGCACCAACTGAGGAGCAGGAAAATTACATGGTCCACCCTGACTTCAAGGTGACAAACAACGTGGCAGAATATGAAGCTCTCATCTTCGGATTGAAGACGGCGCTAACATTTGGCGTCCAAGAGGTGCTGGTAAAGGGAGATTTGCAACTCATCATCAAACAAGTCAAAGGTGAATGTTGTTGCAACAACACCCAAATAGCAGCATATCTTCTTGAAGTTCAGAAGCTTCAGAAGCAATTCCAGGTCCTGGACCTATGCCATGTCCAGCGTCTCAACAACGCTGAAGATGAAGACCTCTCAACGAAGGCTTCTACCGTGGCTCTGCACCCGATGGAGTTTTTTTAGGAGATTATGAGCACATGTCGCCCAGCCTGCAGAGCTGGGTGAATGGGGCGAGATCAGCACCTTGAAGCTGGCGGTCCCGATGGCCCTTTTACCATGGCACCCACCAAGGATTATAGGTGTCACAGGAAGCTCTGAGCAACCAGGTGCGCAAGATGCAGAAGCTCAAGTTAGTCTTGATGCATGGATCTTTGAGGTCCGGAACTACTTGAAAGACAACATCCTTCCTAAAGAAAATGTGTCCGCTGAACGGATTGTCCGGATGGCTAAGAGATATACGTTGGTAGAAGGGGATCTCTACTGATGTGGTGCCAATAGCATTCTATTGCGGTGCTTATCCCGAGAAGAAGGTTGTGAGCTCCTCGTATAGATCCATGGGGGTGAGCGTGGGAATCACGCTTCATCCCGCACGCTGGTCGGTAAGGCCTTTCAACATGGTTTTTACTGGCCTACAACACTCCAGGATGCAACTGATCTGGTCAAGAGATGTGAAGCGTGTCAGTTTCATGCTAAGCAGATCCATACACCGACACAATCAATGTAGATGATTCCTCCCTCATGACCATTTTCTATGTGGGGGATATATATTTTGGGACCTTTCCCAAAAGCCGTTGGAGGGTACCAATTCTTATATGTTGCTATCGACAAGTTCACTAAGTGGTCGAAAGCAGCTCCAGTTGTGACTATCAATAAGCAATCAACCATCAAGTTATTGAAGTCCACAGTCTGAAGATTTGGAGTCCCGGATAGAGTCATCATTGATAATGGGACCCAATTCACAAGTGCAACTTGCCAAGAGCATTGCGAAGACCTCGACATCAACGTCAGCTACGCCTCAGTAGTGCACCCGATAAGTAATGGCCAGGCCGAGAGAGCAAATGCTGAAATTACCAAGGGACTCAAGACCTACACCTAAGAGCTCTTGAAAAAGCATGGTGCCAACTGGATTGAGGAGCTTCCGTCTGCACTGTGGGCAAGACGGACAACACCCAGTCGGGCTACTAGAGAGACACCCTTCTTCTTGATGTGTGGATCCGAAGCAGTCCTTCCTCCGAAGATCGACATGGGTTCTCTTCGAGTCCGGACCTACGACAAAGCCACGCAGTATGATCTCCAGTGCGATGACCTAGACCTCGTCGATGAGGCAAGGTGCCAATCAGCTGTCTGAAATGCGTGATACTGCCTGGCGCTCCAGTGCTATCATTAGAGGCATGTACGCAATCGGCAGGTTGAAGAAGGCGATCTGGTGCTGCGGCGAATACTCTCTCTAGAAGAAGCGAACAAGCTCTCCCCCAGCTGGGAGGGTCCCTTCCGAGTCATTAAAGTTTCCCGCCCCGAATGTGTTCGCTTGGCGACAGAGGATGGGATGCAACTTTCCAACCCCTAAAATATAGAGCATCTCTCTAAGTTCTACACTTAGCACGAAGGTGAGTCTTTTTTTGTGTAGTATTTCATAGTGTCTATTGTTGATGGCTGTTATATACCAATTTCACCAGTCAATATAACTCAATTATGTGAAGGAATTGTCATTTCTTGCACACATAACCTTTCTATTTAACCTTTTTCCACTTGTCCTTGGAGAAATAGTGCATGCAGTGAATTATTGCAGGAAATGAGGTAAAAGGGGAGAGCAATCCTATAAAATACCATCCTAGCCAATCAAGCGATGACATGTGGCACCACATGGATCAAATGGGCCACAAACAGAAGTATCCGAGGCCATCCAACAACAACCATATCAAGGGATGGGACCCACCTGGCAATGACCTGAAGAAAGCACACGAGAAATGGTGCAAAGACCAGGTCGACCGACCCCCCTAGTCGACCGACCTGGTCCTGGCGCCAAACTCGATAAGCTTCGACGTGTTGGCTCCTCTCGACTTGAAGGAGTCAGTAGTGACTGATTTGCGCACTTTTGGTGGCAGGAACCGACCCTTCTCCACCTATAAATAGGACCCCCTACACTCACTTCACACACACACCACTTGAGTATTCATCCATTGTATCCACTACTCTCCATAGATTTAGAGGAGTATAGATTGTAGAGAGGAGAGCCTCTAGTCCATAGTCCAAGTAGGAGAGGAGTAGAAGGAGTATCTTCCCAATTCCTAATTGGGAAAAGTATGGCTCTCATATTCCTACTTGTATTTGTGACTTTGCTCTTAATAAAGATGTTATCTTTAGTCTTCTATTGTTTATATACTTGGATGAAGCGTTTCTTGTTTGATTGTGGATTCCATATATGTGGTAGGAGTAGTAGTTATGATTATGTTATACCATTCTTATTATATCATCATAAACACTACAAACCCCCACTATAGTCTAATTAGCTATGACATGATTATGTTAATGTGAGTCACTTATGCTATGAATTAACATTGGTTCAACAATGATTTAGTTCATTGCCTTAGGATGGCTTGTGCCTAGGCTCTTAAGGTAATTACTTAATATGCTAGCATGGTGCTAGGATAGATAAGTAGCGTTGAATGTCTCGTAGACCCACAAATTGAAGAGGTAGGCAGTAGGTGGTGACAACCCTATCTGTCCTTTGTAATCCTCCATGTTCGGCTATGCCATAGGCTATTGGCAGGAGTCGTGCTAGTATTGCTAGGGGTAAACCCGTGCCTGATGTGTTAATCCACTTAGCATGAGAATTTATAATTAATATGATCATTAGTAACTAACTTAGGCTATGTATATGTACATTAGAAGCACAGTAGGAGTATCTACTTAACTCTTAGCCTAGTCCTTGTTTACCTCATTTACCCCCTTAGGATAGAATGCTCTTGTGTGTGTCGCACTACCTCCAAACTATCATTTATCCATCCTTGCTAGAACCCTACCTAGACCAACCTAGCCTCTCAAGTTGATGATTGCTTTGCTTTCATCTATCCTTCCTTTGGGAGAATATAAATGACACCCTTTGGGAATACTCTAAAAGGAGAAATGCTACATCGATAGATTTTGTACGCTTGCGGATTTACAATTGTAATCTAAACACTACTAACAAGCATTTATGGTACCCCTTTTAGGGCTATTGTCGGAGTCTGGTTCTGGCAATTCTCCCGGTACTACCGTTGGTAGCCCGCGAAGTTTGTAGTTCAGTATTGGGCGCACAGAGATTCAAAACACGATGGCAAGTTGACAGGAAGATTTACGTGGTTCGGGCCGCCTAAGCGTAATACCCTACTCCACGAGGTGTGTGGTTGTTGTATTGGGCGTCTGAGCCCTTGTGAGCATGTGTCAGAGTCGAGTCTGAGAGTGTTCGGAGAGTTCAGCAGAAGTCCCTCATGTATCGCTCGACCAGTCCTTTTATAGTACAAGGACTGGTCGTTACATCGTTAGCCTGGCTTGACATGTGGCCCTAGCGGTTATTTATGTTTAATACACAATTAATGAACTTAATTACCCTTAATAGTGTGGTAACACACCTTGATAGTGCCGTTACTGGTATTAAGGGCCCTCCTATCATGTGTCATTAAGATGGTATTAATGACAGTTAATCGGGTCTTGAAGTCATTGATTGTCCCTTGAAGGTCCGAGCCGTTGGGGGTCCACCAGTCTGATTGTTGAGGCTGAAGGTCCGGCGGTTGGACACGTGGCAGCTCTGGAGCTTATCGTCTGGGATGGGTAGGTCCGGTGCAGTTGTACACGTGTCGGTACCAGAGCTTCCCTCTGTCGGGGGTTAGGTCCGAGGGTGTCGCACAGGTATTTAGCCTGGTGCTTTTCCATGTGTGGGATGTAGCTTCGGTTGTAGTATACACGTGTCAGCACCGGGACTAACCATAGAAGGGAGGCAGGTTCGGTCCCGCATGACATGTGGGGCCTTCAGAGGTCTTCAACTTAGACAGGTGAAGTTCCTTTGGTCTTTTTGCAGTCCCAAGGGGTATATGGTACGAAGGGTACCGACAGTGGCCCCCTGGGCCCACCTCTGGGAGAGACTTTTTGGATGAAGTCGTTCTGCCGGAGGTGGGTCCATCCTTCGGTTTTTAAGTCGTGCCTTCAAGGGTCTTGGGATGTGCCGTTGGTGGTAGTTTGTAGTTAAACCATCGCCGCGTGGCATATCCAGGATGCGGCAGGTGAGATCTGAGCGTGCGGATCTCACGCAATTGAAGGTCGTCGGTTCTCGATACGAAAAGCGTATCGGTTACGCGCGCTCTGTCAGGCCGCCGCCCTCGGGCTTCCCGCCTCTCATCATGACAACGGTTCGCCCGGGGTAAGGACCTCGACATGATCGTCGGGGTGGTCCCAGGCCCCCTTGTCATTGGCAGGGTGAAGTTTTTGAACTGTATCGTTGGCTCCTCTGCGATTTCCATCCAAGCGTTGTGGAGGCTTACTTAAGAAGGAAAGCGTGCACCGTTTGGGGATTCTTTACGCCTTCATTTGAACTTGCGCTCGAATCCTCCAAACTTTCGCCTGCTTTTCATCTCTCGCCCCGCTGTGCTGCGATGAAGTTGGGACTCCCCAAGAGCCGCATTGGGAGCAAGAAGGAGTTGTCTAGGGTCCGGACCTACATGGGATGGTCCAGTGACTCCTTCGATAACAACATTCGCTGCGGCAAGCTTCCCTTTGAGAAGGAGTGAGCTGGAGATATGGTGTACTTTCTTGGGTACGCCATGGCGGGTTTGATCCCACCTTTCTCCACTTTCTTTCTGATGCTGCTTGATTTCTATGATCTGCAGCTCCACCATCTTGGCCCCCACTCAATATTGCTGGTGGCGACTTTCGTCCACTTTTGTGAGATGTGGGTGGGTGTGCCCCCTTGTGTGGAGTTTTTCCGGGCTTTCTTCACTGTTCATCCGACTGGGACGAGCGATGATTTCATCGGCTTCTACTACTTCGTGAAGCGGAAGAACTCTCCCATCAAGTACTTGAGGTCCTTCCCTTCCGGCAAGTGGGACGACTGGAAGAAAGACTGGGTGGTCATCCCCGTAGAGGGACACGAGAGGCTGGAGCTGCCTAAAAGCCTCCCTCGCGTCGACACCGATATTTGGAGTGACGTGCCGGAGCTGTCGAGGGAGTACAAGCCCATCCTGGACAGAATCTAAGAATGTGTCGAAGGTGGGGTGACCCCGCAGATGGTCTTCGACAACTTCTTGATGAACAGGTGGGCCCCGCTGAGGGCTAGGAGCCGACCTTCATGGGCCTTCAACAGTGAGATGGACACCAACCGCATTGAGGTCGGCTTGGACACCAACCTGACCGATGAAGCCCTGAAGACCCATCTCAAGAAGTTCCAGCCTGGGAACATCGACCCTTGTGATGTGTCTCCACCAGCAGCCTTCCTTCCTCTGAATATGATACCAGAGGAGTGTAGAGAGCTCTGGAGGAAAATGCCACTGTTGGACAACTTTGGCCTGATGGAGAGGCGATCAACCTCTGGGGTGGCGATCCCCGGAGCTTCGTAGGATGGCTCTGTTCCCGCCTCGAAGCTGAGAACCGAAGTCGTAGGCAAGGGCAAGGAGTTGGCCGAGCCCTCGAGCTGCAAGTGGAAGTTGAAGGATGCCGACGGGAGGTCCATCAGACCTTCTCCTTCCACGACGGCTCCTTCTCCCCGACGGAGGAGGTCTTCGATGACGGCGACCACTCCAGCATCGACATCTCCTCGGGACACTAGCTCCAGCCATGTGGCTCCGGTACCAGGGCCAGCTGAAGGCTCTAGGTCCAAATATCCTTCCCAGTCGAGGGGGGCCTCAACCAAGACGTCGCTGATGGCGGGAGCAAGCTCCGGGGAACCTCTCAGAGCTACCACGCCAGTGGCGACAGGGTCCAGTCCTGAGCATCTGGTGAAGAGGTTCCGCGCTAGCTAGAGCAGAAGCCTTCCAAGGTAAGTTTGTTTTTTACCTCAGTTGGTTGTTTTTTGTTGTAACTATGTTTTTAGTTTCTTTGTCCTTCGTCCACAGAGTGCCCAAGAAAGGGGCTGAATCTCCGTTTCCTGCAGCAGCAACTGATGCTGCACAGACGGAGGCTCCGGCTCCAGTTCCAGTGCCGCCCCAAGAGGTGCCTGAGGCCGCGGTAGCTCCGGCGCCAACTGTCGTGGTCCTTGACCTCGAGTCATCCCCTGAAGCTCTTGTGGTAGCACCGGACCACGGGAATGAAGATGTACCAGCGGCACCAGCCCCGAAGGTTGAAGTTCCGGGTTTGGATGCTGAGATGATGGACGCTCCGACCTCATAGCCGGAGGTAGCTGCAGCCTCGACCCTAGAGTCGGATGTTGTTGAAGCCCCGACGGTAGAGCCGGTGGTTGGTGAAGCCCCGACAATGGAGTCGGGTGTTGATGAAGTTCCAAACGCGGTGCCCAGTCTTGATGAAGTTCCGGCGCCTGAGCCGATTATCGAAGGGGTGCCGGCGCCTGAGCCAATGGCAGTCGAGGCACCAGCGCCTGAACCGGCGGTGGAGGAGGCACCGACGTCAGAGCCGGAAGTAGCTTCAGCTCCGGCCGAACCTTCAACGCCTGCCCCGGAGGTGGTGGTTCCGGAGGTGCTCGCGCCTGAGCCAGGGTGCCAAGAGGAGGTTGTCGGTCCCCCGCCTGAGGGGCCAGTTGCCGATGACCACGCGGCAGGACCTTCGGAGCTGACTCCGGAGGTAGGAACTTCTGCTGCAGGACCTTCCTCGCCGGCGGCCGAGGCTATCTCGGAAGGCGGCCCTAGTGCCGTGGAAGCTCAGAGGATTGCTCTTGTAGAGTGGGACCCAATTTTTGTTACGGAGAACCCGCTGGAGCCAGTGCAGAAGACCCCGACAGGCCCAAAGCCAATCCCTTTGTCACTGTCTATCGACAACGCCTGCTCCAGTCTTCGTCAGGTCCAGCTGGCCTTTTATCACGACAGCAAGGACCTCGAGGAGGAGCGCTAAACCCTTAGGAGGTGGCGCAACCGGCTCAAATTCAAGACCAAGCTGGCACAGTCGAGGCTGGCCGACGACAAGGAGTGGGTGAAAAAGGAGAAAGTCCGGTTGGAGTACTGGGGTCATGGTGCGATCCCTCGATAACCAGTCCCGGGCCATCCACGAACAGACTGTAGCTGCTAATAATGCCGCGATTGATCATGAGGAGAAGCTCAATGCCATCCACAACAGCCTCGACAAGCACCGGGTGGCTCTTGAGGAGCGGGAGAAAAAGCTCGAAGATGAAGAGCGAAAACTCCTGGAGCCGCGGGATGACCTCGTGAAGAGGGGGGAGGAGCTTACTCAGAGGCTAAATCTAGGTGACAAGAGTCTTGCGGAGCGCACCAAGAAGCTTGAGGAGCGCTGCGAGAAGGAGGAGAAGAAGGTCTGGCAGCAAGGATAGGACCTCCACAAGAGGGAGAATGAAGTTGCTGCCAGGGAGAAGAAAGTGCAAGGCCGGGAGAAGGACCTGGTCGACCGCCGGAACAAGATCCACCTCCGGGAGGAGGAGCTCGGTAAACTCGAAAGGCAGGTTGCTAAAAAGATTTAGCAGAATGCCAAAGAGGTCGAGCGCCTTGCCCGGGAGAATTCGGAGTAGGGTCCCAACAAGTTTGGGACTTCTTGGGCAAAGCCAATGACGCGCTGATGCTGATGGGTTTTAGTCCCGTGTGTCCAGATGATCCGGAGTCGAAGCTGGACCAGGCGTTGCAGGCGTTGAGCTTGACGGGCAACAAGCTCACCAGGATGGGCGATGTCATCGTGGACCAGCTAGAAACCGAAGGGCAATCCCTGGCTAAGAACATCGCAGAGTACATGCTGACGTGCTACATAAGCCGAGACCCTCATTTTCCACTGGACCCGATGCTTGAAGGCCCCATCGACGGAGAGGGAGAAGCCGCCAAAGCCAGCATGTTGGAGGTTGCCCAGAAGGTCGCCTCATTCTTCCATAGGGTCTAGGACTCTCTCTTTGTAGCTCCTGCTTGTATCCTCTCTTCTTTTCCTCCAATTTTGTAATCTCTTGTCTCCAGATGAATGAAATCCAAGTTTTTTATGAATTTCATTTTTTTTCTTCAACATCTTTGCCTCACTTGGCTCCCTGGTAGATGTACACAATTTGATTGTGAACATGTACCAAGAGTATGTAACAGTTGTTGAAGACTTGCGTGCTTCAAACTTGTAGAGCGTAGGTCCGAAGTCTCATTGCGTTCACAATAGAGACCCCCGAGGTTGTCGGAGCTTAGTAGCTTCGGTAGCGACCATCGCCGGAGCTTAGTAGCTCCGGCAACAGCCACCATCAACACGTAGAGCGTTGATAGAAAGTCCTCTGGGGTTGTCAAAGCTTGGTAGCTCTGGCATCGACCACTGTTAACATGTAGAGGTTCGATGGCGGGGAGCATTCTTTCACCATCTTTTCTTCATCTTGACGGATGACCCCCTGGATTTGCAAGAACTTTGTAGCTTCGGTGATGTCTACTATCAATGTTTAAAACATCGACAGTAAACCACCTTAAGGGGCGTCGGAGCTTTGATAGCTCCAGCTTCATTCACCATCACCATGAGATCTTTATTTTTCCTGCACACTGAAGTCAAGAAAAATAGTAAAAATCTATTCTCTATCTATAACTCAATTGCGACTTACTATTCTCGAGAAATTTTTAGGTCGAACACAATTCTAAATACAATCAAGTGCACTGTCTTGTTTTCTCCAGGTCCGATCATTTCTGGACTCGCCTTACTTCGGCCTGACGGGGTGTAGGTAGAGTGGCGTACTTAGGGTGCAGGACCAGGCTAAGTCGATAGCACACTCCGGACATAGATTGGCTTGGCGGCATTCAGACGAGTAGACCATTAACAATGTTTAGATCCGAAAGAATTGACAATGCAACTTGAATTATATATGAATTGGTCGAGCTAAAGTTTCTTAAGAATTGCACAACTTTGTTATAGACAAGAAAGAGAAAAATTAAAAATATTGAGCCTGTACAAAATAAATGCACGTGGAGTTTGTTTTCACACAATGATGTCTTTCATTATAGGTCTGGGGTACAGGGTAAACAAGTACACTCTTAGGATATGGAACCAGGCTAAGTGTGTTTCATTTCTCGTTTGACCCAAGGTAGCTAGCTACACTTTTAGTTCTGAGACTGTGACAAGTGTTGCCTGAACTTTGCGGACCTTCCGGGGAAGGTCCGGCTGTTCTCCCGAAGGAGCTACCCAACTCTGTACAATGACTCTATAATATACATCACATGTAACTACATACTCACCTCCGTGATATTAAGCGTAGAACTTACGGAGGTGCTCAATATTCCAAGGATTAGGGAGCGGTGTCCCATCCTCGGTTGCCAAGCGAACGCATCCGGGACGGGATACTTTGATCACTCGGAAGGGTCCTTCCCAGCTGGGGGAGAGTTTGTTTAACCCTTCTTGAGTTTGTATTCTCCGTAGCACCAGATCGCCTTCCACGAGCTGTCGGCTGTGTACATGCCTTTGGTGATAGCGTCGAAGAGCTTGGCGGTATCGGGCATTCCGAACAGCTGCTCGACACCTTCCCTCTTCAAGGAGGTCAAGATCTTCATGCCAAAGCTGGTCCTGCGTGGCATCGTTGAAGGTTCAGACCCGGAGTGACCCCAAGGTGATTTCCAGAGGAAGGACTGCTTCAGCTCCGTACACCAGGAAGAAGGGTGTCTCTCCAATTGACCGGTTTGGAGTTGTCCTGTTGGCCCACAGTGTGGGCGGAAGCTCTTCAATCCAATTGGCTCCATGTTTTTTCAGGCGCTCATATGTGCGCGTCTTGAGTCCTTTTAGGATTTCTGCAATTGCTCTCTCAGCTTGGCCATTGCTTGCCGAGTGAGCTACTAAGGCGTAGCTGACTTGAATGCTGAGGTCTTTGCAATATACTTGGAATGCAGAGCTTGTGAATTGGGTCCTGTTGTCAGTGATGATCTTGTTTGGGACTCCAAATCTGCATACGATGGACTGCAAGAAGTTGATAGCTGATTGCTTGTTTATTGTCACAACTGGAGTTGCTTCCGGCCATTTGGTGAACTTGTCAATGGCAACGTACATGAACTTGTAACCTCAAACGGCTCTTGGGAAAGGTCCCAAGATATCCATCCTTCACACAGCAAATGGCCATGTAGGAGGTATCATTTGTAGAGGTTGAGCTGGTGTGTGAATTTGTTTTGCATGGAACTGGCATGCTTCGCATTTTGTCACTAGCTCAGTTGCATCCTCGAGTGCTGTAGGCCAGTAAAAACCATGCTGGAAGGCTTTACCGACCAGCGTGCGAGAAGACGCATGGTTCCCACACTCGCCTCCATGGATTTCTGCGAGGAGCTCGCATCCTTCTTCCCTTGTAATGCACCGCATTAGGACGCTGTTGGCTCCACGCTGGTAGAGATCCCCTTCTACCAGTGTGTGATGAGTAAAAGATTATATGATGAGTCCCAATCTTCCGATAGGTAATGGATAGGTCGATTGATGTGGAGATCTCGACGTTGATGATCTGAGGCTCTCGAGTAGAACACGAACAACCCCTGCAATAACTACACCACCGCTCCGTTGGTTATCAACCGTGCTTCACACGATTGACCTCGCCAAGAAGGCTAATCCCTGCAAGTGCAACCGAGAACACAAGCAAGAACGTAGAAGAAGCAATCTGAAATTGCTGAATTTGGGGTTTCACAAACCGTAGAACGGCGATATTATTGATCTAAGAAAAACCCAATTGTCTATGGCGGCTACCATGGAGTATATATAGGTGGGAGGACGTCCAAGGGGGTGTTAGGGTCGTGACCTAACCCTAAGACACGAAAATAATGGACTTAGACTTGATACAAGCCCCAATGGCCCAATACGGTGGCGCAGCACCCTGACAGATTCTGTACTTGATTTTGTTTCGACGATTCCTGTCGACTCCGAAGGAATTTTGACATGGGACCGGTTCCATTGGAAAGGTTATCCTCTCCCCTTTCCGTGCATATGTAGAACGTCCAAAACAGAGTTTGTATGCGTCCTGGGCGTCCGTTTTAGTGCGTACTGCTCCTGGACTCCGAGTTGGATACGATTTGGAGTTTGGTTCGGTTTCCATCTTCTTTGAACGAATTCTCTGGTCTTCCACGTCCCTAATACTCCCTCCAAGTAATCCTTGAACCTCTCCATGGATCCTAATCACAAATAAATCATTAAGTAGCAATTTATGCTCAAAAACATATAAGGAAATATATAAGAACGAGTTCACCTCTGAAATTAATTGTTGTGTATGAACTCTATTGATTGCATCTTGTATGTTCAATGGAGTGTTGTTTGTAACCATAGAAGTGATGTCCTCATCATCCTCCCCTTCTTGAATTGGAGTCGTCCTCGACTCAAGTTCATCTTCTATCATGTGTGGGTCCATATGTGCAACGCCATCAAATCTTCTTGTAAGCATGAAAGGAGGAGGCCAAGGTGGTGGACGGCATAGTGCACCATCTTGATCTTGTCCAAACAAGAGCGCACATTCACTTGAGCCAGGATCCCAAACAAATAAACTTTGTACCATATTTGTAGGTGCAATGATAATGTGCATGATCTCGTCATTCTCCCCTTCTTTATGACAAGCCGTCCTCGGCTTGCTCGTATGTCCAGGAAAAAGGATTGCTTTGGTGGTAGAATGAACTCTGTCCATATTGCACGACTGCAGCGAACAATACTTCTCTTTTATTTTTTGTCCCTGCTGCAAGAAAAAAATACTAGAAAAGCTTGACAAAACATTATTAGCGTTAGTGCATTCATTTACTTTAGGATGTTTTTGCAGCACAAAAGGAGTTTTCTCATTTGAACAAACGTAAACTTTATGCACCATAAACACACCACTATGTTCATATTTGCCTATTGCATGAAAAATATTTCTACTTAACAAAGTCAATTCAGATTGGGAAAATATTCTCTTCTCTACTATATCTAGATCACAAAGAGTGTCAAATTCAATATAACCTAAAGTATTTAGAGAAGACAAAAATTTCAGCTCATCATTTTCAGCAGTAGCGGTGATCAAATTATGAATTTCAGCACAAGTAGGTGAATCCAAAATACAATCATCTTGTACATTAACTTGTTTTTGCATAGGTATAATATAATTATCAGCACACAACTCATTTTTGTTATAAGAATCAGTAGGAAAATCAACTAATGGTAAAGGTGTATTATGAAAAGGTTCATCTTGTTGCTGCTCATCGATAGTATGATTGGTAGCAAAATTCAGAACATCCAAAAACTTCTCACCTTCAACAAGTGTGTTGTGATATTCGTTACCTTTATTCTCATTTTCAGCAGTAATTGTGGGTGAAATATGAATTGATAGATCTGAATTTTCACAGAAGTTGTTGAACACCTCATTCGTGGATTTTCTACAATTGTTGGTTCTTGTTCCTGCAAAAGGTTAGGCATAGGAGGAGGTACAACAAGAAAATTCTTCTCAAGCTCATGTATTTCATCTTTGCAATTGGATACACTAGTAAATGTTTCTCGCATAAGAATTTTCATATCTTTCCATGTTCGAGGTTTTTCTAAATCATTTAAATTGTTCCACCAAGTTAATGCACAACCTACTAATGCACTTGCAATATTTCTAATCTTTCTTTTCTCACACATATGACATTGTCCAAAAATTTTATCCAACTCTATTTCCCAAGCAATATATTCATCGTAACCAAAACCATCATAAGAAGGAAGAGATGGGAGAATGTAATTACTTCTTGTGGAAGGTGTTGTAAAGGTGGTCTGAATGTCATGTGAATCCTTGGTTGATGTTTGATTTTTAGTGAGCAACTCTATCGCCGTCTTCATCATGTCCATCATCTCAGCATATAATGCATGATTCTTGCTTTTACCTGACATTGTTAGTAGCAAACAGAAGACAACCCAAAAAAATTTGTTATCCCTATCAACTACAAAGGATAATGTAAAAGTGGAAGTGGAATCACACACTCTCAAGCGTCTTACCACGCTCTTACAAGTGTTCTTACCGACACTGCAGGTGGCAAACGGTGGCCGGTATGAAGAAACCAATGAAACGTGAGATGATTGCAAAGGTGTATCGATTCTGCTCAAGAGTAAGGTGTAGCTTGGATGGCACTTTATTTGTAGCAAGGATTAGCAACAATTAAATCAGATAGTAAAGTTGAGTAAGTGTCCAAAGTACTTGTCAAAGTTGCTGGTCTAAATGTGTTCCTAGTAGTTCAAGCTAGCAAGACATGAGACAAAACTAGATGACACAAAGAATGCATGCACTTCTGTTTTTGTTGTTGTTTTTTTTTCCTCTTTTTTTGTGCGGCTTTTTTTCTTGTTTTGCACTTGCCTTTTTCTATTTTCTTCCTTTTTTTTTTCAGAATGTGCTGCAAGGGAAGAACACAATGAAAATCAACCCAAGATATCTCGTGTGTCTATCGCAGATTTTCTGCTCAATTTTCCAAGGACAAATAGGCACACTTATAGGCTCTAAATTGGAAAACTTAGAACAACAAGATTGTAGATATATCTCTCCTCTTTAATTTCAATATATGGAAGCTCTACTTGGGATAAGAACAATGGGAGATATTGCCCCCGAAATACAGACTGTTCAGAATTTCTAGATCAATAACAGATTCAGATCTAATGCAATTTCGACATCGATAACTATATTTTCTGGGAAAATGATGAATACGAAAGTTATAGAGCACTTCTTAAGATTTCCAGAAAGTACAAGAACTCTAAAATCCGAGTTCGTATGAGCGATATATGATGAAAATACCGAACTGGACAGAGGCGAATCTAATCTGGACGTGATGACGTGACTCAAAAGGATGAATCACACAATGCAAAACTCAAACTAAGACCAAAAACACTTTCTAAACCAGCAAGATGACTCAACAACGGACACAAACTCAACAAAACCAAACTGAATAACAAAGTTGTAAAGGCTCAATGTGGTTTGGATAAAGTAATGAACAGATCTACTAAACTACAAGTTTTTTTGTGGCTTTTTTTGTGGACTCTAGGTATGAAAAACAAAACTAATGTAATGGATAGATGAATTACCTAACGGGCAACCTGAAAATCTAATACCAATTGATGAGTAGGTTTAGGCCCGATCTTCCGAAAGGTAACGGATATGTCGATTGATGTGGAGATCTCGACGTTGATGATCCGAGGCTCTCGAGTAGAACACGAACAACCCCTGCAATCACTACACCACCGCTCCGTTGGTTATCAACCGTGCTTCACACGATTGACCTCGCCAAGAAGGCTAATCCCTGCAAGTGCAACCGAGAACACAAGCAAGAACGTAGAAGAAGCAATCTGAAATTGCTGAATTTGGGGTTTCACAAACCGTAGAACGGCGATATTATTGATCTAAGCAAAACCCAATTGTCTATGGCGGCTACCATGGAGTATATATAGGTGGGAGGACGTCCAAGGGGGTTTTAGGGTCGTGACCTAACCCTAAGACACGAAAATAATAGACTTAGACTTGATACAAGGCCCAATGGCCCAATACGGTGGTGCAGCACCCTGACAGATTCTGTACTTGATTTTGTTTTGACGATTCCCTTCGACTCCGAAGGAATTTTGACATGGGACCGGTTCCATTGGAAAGGTTATCCTCTCCCCTTTCCGTGCATATGTAGAACGTCCAAAACGGAGTTCGTATGCGTCCTGCGAGTCCGTTTTAGTGCATACTGCTCCTGGACTCCGAGTTGGATACGATTTGGAGTTTGGTTCGGTTTCCATCTTCTTTGAACGAATTCTCTGGTCTTCCACGTCCCTAATACTCCCTCCAAGTAATCCTTGAACCTCTCCATGGATCCTAATCACAAATAAATCATTAAGTAGCAATTTATGCTCAAAAACATATAAGGAAATATATAAGAACGAGTTCACCTCTGAAATTAATTGTTGTGTATGAACTCTATTGATTGCATCTTGTATGTTCAATGGAGTGTTGTTTGTAACCATAGAAGTGATGTCCTCATCAGTGTGTATCTTTTAGCGAATCTCACTATCGGGTCAACAGATACATTATCTTCAGGAAGAAAATTGTCTTTCAAGTAGTTCCGGATCTCCGAGATCCATGCATCGGAGCTAACTTGAGTATTTGAGTCTTGCGTGCTGGGTTGCTCGGAGCTTCCTGCAGCACCTACGACCCTTGATGGACGCCATGGTAACAGGGCCATCGGGACCACCAGCTTCAAGGTGCTGGTCTCGCCCCCTTCGCTCAGTTCGGCAGGCTGAGCTGTAGGTTTAGACAACCTCCGAATGAAGGTTCCGTCGGGAGCCGGAGATCCGGTTGAAGCTTTTGTTGAGAGTTCGTCGGCTTCAGCATTGTTGAGACGTTGGACATGGCAAAGATCCAGGACGTCGAAGTCCTTTTGAAGCTTCTGGACTTCAAGTAGGTATGCAGCTAGTTGAGGGTTATTGCAGTAGCATTCACCTTTGACTTGTTTTACAACAAGCTGTGAATCACCCTTTACCAATAGCTGCTTGACACCATATGATAGTGCCACCTTAAGCCCATAGATTAGTGCTTCATACTCCACCATGTTGTTGGTCGCCTTGAAGTCAAGGTGAACCATGTATTTGACCTTCTCCCCGATCGGAGCGAGGAGAAGGACTCCAGCTCTAGCCCCCTGCTTCTGCATGGAGCCGTCGCAGTAGAGAGTCCAGTGAGGCTTGGTGAAGACCGGAACCTTGGGTTCCAGCTTCTGCTCACTGGGGCCCCTAGGATTTGATGGAGAGGGGGTCCATTCTGCCACAAAGTTCGCCAATGCTTGACTCTTGATCGCTTGTCTTGGGACGAATTCAAGGTCGAACTCGGCCAATTCCGTTGCCCACTTTGCATTGTTCCCAGTTGAGTTGGGGTTGTGCAAGATTGCAATCAGTGGATAAGAAGTTACCACTGAAATCTTGTGAGCTTGGAAGTAGTGTCGGAGCTTCCTAGAAGCAATAAGAACTGTGTAGGGCAGCTTATGCACCTCCAGGTACCGAGTCTTGGCGTTATGGAGTACTTCACTGATGAAGTATACTGGGCGTTGGACTGTTCGGACCCTCCCGAAGGGGCTCGGAGCTTCCTCCTCATCAACCCGAACCCTCCCGGAGGTGGATCTTGTTTGGGGACCTCCGAGTTCCGGCGGGAGGAACCCGGAGCTTCTTCTGAAGTGATCCAGACCTTCACAGAGGGGTCCGAATCTTCTTGTTCAGCAGTAGTGACTCCTTCATTTGAAGGAGATGGATCCTCCTGCGTCTCGCCTTGAGGACCAGGGTTTGGGAGCTGGGACCCAGACTCGTCTTCAGGTAGCTCCGGACCCTCCAGGGGGGTCTGGATTCCTGAACTAGAGATGGTTCGGGTCTTTCTGCAACCAGGACCATGCTGACAACTTTGTTAGTTGCCGAAATATAAAGCAGAAGTGGCTCACCAGGATTCGGAGCTACCAAGTTGGTAGAGGTGGGAGGAGCTGCTTTAGCTCCTGGAATGCCTTTTCTGCTTCTTCAAACCATTGGAATGGTCCGGACTTCCTCAATAACTTGAAGCAGGGTAGCGCCCATTCCGCCAGTCTTGAGATGAACCGACTGAGGGCAGCTAGACATCCAGTCAACTTCAGGACGTCCTTGATGCAGTCTGGTGGCCGCATGTCTTCAATGGCTTTAATCTTCGCCGAGTTTGCTTCTATTCCTCGGTGATTCACCAAGAAACCAAGAAGTTTCCCAGAGCTAACTCTGAAGACACACTTTTCCAGGTTTAGCTTCGTGCGTGTGATTCGCAACTTGTCGAAGACAACTTGCAAGGTGTCAAGGAATGACTCCTTGTTCTTGATCTTGACGACGATGTCATCGACGTACACTTCCACTACATCTCTGATGAGCTCTCCAAAAGTTTTGTACATAGCTCGTACAAACGTTAAAGCAGCGTTTTTGAGACCGAATGACATGGCGGTGTAACAATATATTCCATCTACTATGATGAAGGAAGTATGTTCTTCATCTTCCCTAGACATTCTGATTTGATGATACCTAGAATATGCGTCTAGGAAACACAGTAATTCACACCCGGAGGTGGAATCCACTATCTGTTCTATTCTAGGTAGTGGGAATGGATCTTTTGGACATGCCTTATTCAATGTAGTGTAGTCGATACACATCCGAAGCTTCCCGCCGGCCTTGGGTACAACGACTGGGTTTGCCAGCCATTTTGGGTGGAATACTTCTCAGATGAATCCAGCTTTAATCAACTTCTTCACTTCTTGACGTATGAAGTTCTGTCGCACTACTGATTGCTTCCGAGGCTTCTGATGTATAGGCCGAGCGTCGAGATAAATCTTTAGATTGTGCTCGACCACTTCCCTAGGGATCCCAGGCATTTGTGACGGTTGCCAGGCAAACACGTTGACATTAGCCTGTAGGAAAGTGACGAGCACGAGTTCCTATTTGTCATTCAGACCTTTCGATATACGAGTGGTCTGAGCAGCGTCGGAACCGATTTGGACGACTTTGACGGGAATGTCGGTGTCGCCGCTTGGTTGCACACGAGGTGCAGAGGTTGAGCCTCGATGATGAATGCTTGGGGGTTTCGGAGCTTGCTCCTTTCTGGATTCTTCCTCCTGCGCTGTAGCAAGCACATGGAGTTCCTACAGAGCAGTCACTCCGGCGGTGCGATCCCCGCGAATCCAGAGAACACCTGCTAGTGTTGGCATCTTCAACACCAAGTAGCCATAATGAGCGGCAGCCATGAACTTGTACAAGGCTAGCCTGCCCAAGATGGCGTTGAACGGTAAGTTGATTTGTGCCACGTCGAAGACCAACTTCTCAGTACGGTAATTATCCTAGGTCCCGAAGGTCACCGGGAGAGTAATAGCATCGAGTGGAGTTATGGCCCCCGAACCTACTCCGGAGAAAGGTCGGGAGGGGCGAGCATCAGAAGGTCGGAGCTGAAGCTTGACAAAAGCTTCGAAGCTTATGAGGTTCAGCCCCGAACCTCCGTCCACCATTACATGGTGGAGTTGGATGTTGTTGATGGTCGGAGATACCATCAATGGGAGTTGGCCAGCTCCAATCATGTTCTGAGGGCAGTCTGAAACGTCGAAAGTGATGGAGGTGTCCATCCACTTCCGGTGCGGCTCTGCCCTGGCGGTGGGAGCTACTGAGGCCATGTCCCGCTGCATGGTTTTGAGGACACAGCAGGAGGTGATATCCCATGAACCACAACAAATGGTGTTCATGGTCTTCCGACGCTCGTTGTCGGAGATGTCGGAGTCGTCGTCGATGGAGGTGTAAACAGCCTTCAAGACCTTTTTAGGGCCCTGAAAGCCTAACTCCTCTTCAGCCGGAGCTTCGTCGACTTTCTGTTTTCCTTCCCTTTGACGGAAAGGAACTTCTTCTCGGCGCTTGTTGTAGCGCTCGACAAGGTTCTAGACCTCTCGGCAGCCTTCCAGGTTGTGGCTGTTCGACTTGTGTATATGACACCACATCTTGGAGCTGCCTCCGTCTTCAGATGACGACCGAGGTCGTTTTTCGGGGCGTGGCCCCCGGCCACCCGGAGCTGTAGCAACAACGGCTGTAGGTGTGCCGGCCGACGTCTTCTTCTTGCCGTTAAACTTTTTCTTCTTCTTACCACTCCCGGAGGTAGTGGCTTCACCCTTGTAGGAGTTTTTGTTGTCCTCCGTAGGTGGTTGGGAGTGCATTTCATGGCCTTCCGCATCTTTGGCGCACTTGTCTGCCAAGCTGAAGAGTTCCGTGACGCTGGTGACTTCCTTGGTCGCCAGCTTCTCCAACATCTTCTTGTCTCGTACGCCCTGTCTAAATGCCACAATAACAGAAGCGCTTGAGATTGAAGGTATGGTGTTTCGTACCTGGGAGAACCTCTGGATGAAGGATCGCAGGGACTCTCCCCCCTTCTGCTTGACAGCAAAAAGGTCCAGTTCGGTGCCTGGTCGGGTGTATGAACTCCGGAAATTGGCAGTGAACTGTTGGCACAGTTCCGCCCAACTGTTGATGGAGTCGGGCAGTAGGTTCATGAACTGGGACCGCGAAATTGGCGGTGAACTGTTGACACAGTTCCGCCCAACTATTGATGGAGTCGGGCGGTAGGCTCATGAACCAGGACCTGGCGGTCCCAGTCAAAGCTAATGAGGACATCACTTCTATGGATACAAACAACACTCCATTGAACATACAAGATGCAATAAATAGAGTTCATACACAACAATTAATTTCAGAGGTGAGCTCGTTCTTATATATTTCGTTATATGTTTTTGAGCATAGATTGCTACCTAACGATTTAATTGTGATTAGGATACATGGAGAGGTTCAAGGAGTACTTGGAGGAAGTATTAGGGATGTGGAGGACCAGAGAATTCGTTCAAAGAAGATGGAAACCGAGCCAAATTCAAAATCGTGTCCAACTCGGAGTCCAGGAGCAGTACGCACTAAAACCGACGCCCAAGACGCATACGAACTCCGTTTTGGACGTTCTACATATGCACGGAAAGGGGAGAGGATAAAATTCCCAATAGAACTGTTCCCATGCCAAAATTCTTTGGAGTCGACGGGAATCGTCGAATCAAAATCGAGTTCAGAATCTGTCAGGGTGCTGCGCCACCGTATTGGGCCATTGGGCCTTGTATCAAGTCTAAGTCCATTATTTTTGTGTGTTAGGGTTAGGTCACGACCCCAACACCCCCTTGGACGTCCTCCCACCTATATATATTCCATAGTAGCCGCCATGAACAATTGGATTTTGCTTAGATCAATAATTCGCCGTTCTACAGTTTGTGAGACTCCAACTTCGCGATTTCCTGATCGTGTCTTCGACGTTCTTGCTCGTGTTCTCGGTTGCACTTGCAGGGATTAGCCTTCTTGGCGAGGTCAAGCGTGTGCGGCACGGGTTATAACCAACAGAGCCGTGGTGTAGTGATTGCAGGGGTACTCGAACCGCTCGAGTGCCGCGGATCATCAACGTCGAGTTCTCCACCCCAATCGACATACCTTTCGGAAGATCGGGCCTAAACCTACTCATCAATTAGTATCAGATTTCCAGGTTTCCCATTAGGCAATTCATCTATCCATTACATTAGTTTTGTTTTTCATACCTAGAGTCCACAAAAAAGCCACAAAAAACTTGCAGTTTAGTAGATCTGTTCATTACTTTGTCCAAACCACCATTGAGCCTTCACAAATTTCATTTCCAGTTTAGTTTTGTTGAGTTTGTGTCCGTTGTTGAGTCATATTGCTGGTTTAGAAAGTGTTTTTGGTCTTAGTTTGAGTTTTGCATTGTGTGATTCATCCTTTTGAATCACGTCATCACGCAGATTAGATTCACCTCTGTCCAGTTCGGTATTTTCATCATATCTCGCTTATACGAACTTATATTTTGGTGTTCTTGTACTTTCTGGAAATTAAGAAGTTATCTATGACTTTCGTATTCATCATTTTCCCTGAAAATATAGTTATCAATGTCGAGCCTCTCTCGCCTTTCGCGAGCTCGCTCGATATGGACGCGGCCGTGTTGACGGTAACGACAATCAAGTTCTGCCCGGAGGTCGTGAGTTGAAAGCCTGATTACCGTATGTGTACGTCATGCCACGAAAGGCAGTGATGTCACCTATTGAGATGCAGCACGCCTCCTGTGTTGGGAAGCGTGCGGACCAAGTCTACCCGACACAGTCCGATGCTGCGATGGGGCCTGCCCGAGGGGGGAGGACCTTGGTTGCTGATGCGATCGACTACTACTAAAACCAAGTGTTCCACATCAGCCCTCCACTGCTCCATTCCACCCTGGGATGCTCCTGGAGGCGGTGGACGTTGGAGGAGAGCTCGTGCAGCATGGAGTGTGTGTTCAAAGTTGTTGTTCACTGATGCCGTGACCGACGCAGACGCCCCATCTAGCTGTCCAGCTTGATTCGCCGATGCGGACTGTGGCGGCGGTGGCATGACTCCTGCTGGAGCCACAACACCTGCTGGCTGCTACATGTTAGAGGGGTTGCCTCCAGCAGGTTGCGCAACAGGGTTGCTGTTGGACGATCCAGCAGCAGAGTTCACCATCCTTGAATCTCGGGCGCCCCTACCTGGCGCGCCAACTGTTGGAGTCTAGTTCCGGCAATTCTTCCGGTACTACCGTTGGTAGCCCGTGTAAGACCTATGTGTGCTGAATACATTGGCTCGTAGTGAATACACTTGCTTTTGACGATAAAAGTTTTGATTATCACCAAAATACTTTTTTATTAAGATCCGACTAGTTTTGGTCAGCTCTAGTGAAGTTTTGTCTTTAGCTCCGACGTGTTTTTGCTAAGCTCCGAGTTGATTTTTCTAGCTCCGGCTTTTGGGTTTACTTGGTTATACTAGTTTTGGTAAGTTCCGGCGCTAGGTTCTACTAGCTTTTGTTAGCTCTGGCTCAAGGTCCGAGTTGCTTTGGCAAGGTCCGGAACTTGACCGCAATGCTTCTATTTTTTATTTGCAACGTTTCATACTTGCTTTACATCTCTGGAAAGATTGCTTAGTATTCATTTGCTAAGTCTTTGATGCGTTTTTGGTTGACATGGATGATATCATGTTACTGTGGTTTTGCAACATGCTTATGTGAGGTTCTCACGTAAGGTGTTGTGTTCAGAACTAACTTGAGTCAAGTCAAGGACTTGGGCTCGTATGGATTGGTTGTTTATTCATGTTCAGGTGTTGCTTGATTTCAAGACATGGCTGGTGATGGGATCCATTGGACTAGTCTTAGGGAGGAGATGAGGTTCCAACAACCAAATTTAGGAGGAATTGTGGTTGAGCTGATCAGGAGGTTGTGCAACATGATTGAATCAAGAACAATGCATGTGAAGGTATCGTGGACGTCATTGGAAGATGTTTGCACATGTGCAAGGAGTGCATGGACGTGGCTACATGGTTCCGAGACGTGATGAAGAGATGTGGACATAAAGAGTTGGTCGGAAAGGTCCAACCGACTAGGTTATGGACACAGGCTGCGGCTGAGTCGGGTTTGACTCAAATATGGAAAGATTTCAGTTGGTTATGATAGGATTTCATGTGGGTCTCGAATTTGAGTTGTTTAGGAATGTGGGATACGTTCCTAAGGTGTTTGGAAGTCTTAATATTGCTTCTATCTGCGCAATCCTAAGCAGTTATGGAAAGTTACGATTCGTGAACAGAGCTGAGTTGAGTTGGCTTTCGAGCTGGTTATATAGGCAAGGGAGCCCAGAGCTCGTGGTGCACGACTTTGGGTCTGTTCCTCGTGTTCTATTGAATAAAATTCGTAGTTTGAAGGAACTTTTGAGCCTTGTTCGTCCGACTTGTTCCAGACAAGTTTTACTCGTCGAGTTTCTGGACAGCACTACCTTTCGTTGGTAGTTTTATCATAACTCGAGTTTTATAGATCCAATTGGCGTGATTCTTTTTGGGTTGTCCTCACAACTTGATTATCTATCATATGTCAAAATTTCACGGTCATTTAATTTGTGGTCTATGATCTACACGAGTTTCTTTGCAGCATTCCAGAACTGTTTTTTTTTTCTCGTGTAGGGCAGATTGACCTTTGTTTGATCTTTCGATCATAACTTGAGTTTTTCTCGACGGATTTGAGTGATTCTTGTTATGTTGTCTTCGTGACTTGATTCTATCTGATATCTATTACTTTTTTCATGGTGAAACACGTTTATATTAGTCTCACACATGATTTCTTTAACAGATCATTTTTCTGCCGAAGGGGTTGGGGTTTAATTGTTTCCGCTGCGTAAGATTTTTAAATCTACCATTCACCCCCCTCTGGTAGCTTTTCACGTGCTCTTCGATCCTACAATTGGTATCAGAGCCACGGTGCTCTAATCTTTGTGATTTGTGCGTGTTTTTGACTAATCATCATGGAGAAGTACTCTACCAAACCTTGTGTGTTCGCTGGTATTGATTTTCAGGTTTAGAAGGCACGCATGGAGGCTTTCATCCAGGCACAAGGCTTTGCAATATGGGAGAATGTATACAAGCCTTACGAAGTGCCATCAAACAATCAAGTTACAACTACAAATCCGAGAGATGTCGACAACAACAACAAGGCTCAGAACTTGATCATACAAGGATTAACACAAAGCGACTTCGACCGTGTTGCACACTTCCGATTTGCATACGATGTGGGGAAAGCACTTTGTGACTATCACAAAGGATCCAACATGATCAAGGAGGTAAGGCAAGACATGTTCAAGAAAGAATACATGCGCTTCGAGATGCAGCCAGTGAGTCAATTGATGATCTCTTTGCTCGCTTTAATAAAATTAGCGTCAATGTTAATTTTTGAGATGCTGAAAATTCTAGGCAATTGTTAAGTGCATTAGACATGTCAATTTGGGAGATGAAAGTCACATCTATTCGTGAATCTACTATCATGAGTACTTACTTTAAATGTGCTATATTCCAAGCTAAAAACTCCTGAAATTGACATAATATCACGTAAGATCCCCAACAAGTCTATTGCTTTTGTTTCTCAACGTGATATACCTAGCTCTGGCCAATCTTCATCTTGTAGTACACTTGCTTTGTTGTCCTCTCTAACCCTTGAACAGATTGAGGAGTTTCCAGAGGAGGAGCTAGCACTTCTCTCTACAAGGTCCTCAAAAGCATTACAAAATGTGAGAACTAGAAGGAGAGGAAGCTCCGGACCTCAATGACGCTTCGAATGTGGTAAGACAGGACACTTTCATACATATTGTCCTAACCTTTCAGGTCCTACCTCCCGGGAAGAAAAACAATCAAGGATAAAGCACTCCTCAACAAACGATAAGAAGAAAAAGAAGGGCTTTACAGGTCGTCAACTGGTGAACAGTTTTATCTCAGCACTCTAGGAACTTGGCTCAAGCGACATGGACATTAGAAGTGATGAAGATGAAGATGATTTGGCAAACTTGTGCTTCATGGCGGGCATGTCAAGATCAAGTATGGAGGAGGCAGAACTCAACAACGGCAATGAAGAGGTATGTCCTACTTGCGAAGAAATGTGTGATGCTATTTCTCGTACCACTATTATTGTTAAGAAAAAGGACAAAAAGCTTAGGGACAATGCTATTAAAATTGAGTCACTAGAATCTCAAATTAATCGTTTGAAATCCTTGATTCCTAGTGATGATTCTTGTTCCTCATGTGACTTAATATATGAACAATTGTCCTCCCTAAGAAGTGCACATACCTCCACGCTTGATAAGCTTGAACTTGAAATTGGAAAGAACAAAAAACTTGTTGCACTTAATATTGGAAAATTAAAAGATGCTTCTTGTTCTACAATTGATTTGCAATGTTGTAGTTGTGATGATCTTGATAAAAAAATTGCAAGATGCTATGAATGAAATTTCTATATTGAACAATTCTTTATGTTCTCATGAAGTTAAATATTGCTCCAATTGCAAACTAAAAGGAAAAACTTCATGTGCAAACTGCCTAGACTTGTCTAAGAGACTTGATGACATGAATAGGACACTAGATCGGTTTTGTAATGGGAATAAGAACTTAAGCTTGCTGCTGAATTCTTCCAAGTCTTGCAAAGATAAAACTGGTTTAGGTTTTGATTCTCATGCTCATGCTAAGGCACATCCACCTAAAATTGTAAAGTCATTAGGAAGTGGTTTGATTCAAACAATTCCTAAACAAAAAGAAGTGGTTTTCAAATCTGCAGGAGTGTTGTCTCATTCGGTTTCAAATAAAAATGTTGTTTGCTCATCTAGACATGAACACAAAGTTAAATTTCATTGTACCTACTGTGGTAGAGATGGTCATGCCATAGATTTTTGTGATAGACTAGCTAAACAACAGAAAAGGGAAAGAATGGTTGCTAGATCTCATAACTTTCATGCAAAATTTGCTGCACATATTGAACCGAATGTACAACCTGCTGTTTTGAGTCAAAAACATTTAAAGTTTATCCCCAGACCTTATGTTTTTGCCTCCGGAGCTACTGATTTTTGTGCTACACAAGTAACACCTTAAAGGTCAGTAGTTAAGAATAAAAAATCTCAAACTTTGACTCATAAACCTGCTGTTTTGTCTCAGCTTTCGCGTGTTTTTTTCTGCTGCACGTCGCGTGACTCAGTACTGGATTCCTAAATGCCTTTTGACTAACCCCAGTATTGAGTCATCGACGTATTGTGCTTCTATGTAGGTTACACGTTTGAGGAAGGAGAACATTTGGATCGTGGATTCAGGTTGCTCACGCCACATGACCGGTAACAAAAATTGGTTCTCCTCCCCCTCTTTTGTGTCATGTGTAGAGAATGTTACTTTTGCTGATAATTCTTCAACTCCTATAATTGCTAAGGGTTCGGTTAGAGTAAATGATCACTACACTTTGAAGGATGTGGCACTTGTCAAAAAATTGAAATACAACTTGCTTTCTGCCTCACAATTGCTAGATGAAAATCTGGAAATCATTTTCAATAAAAACTGCTGCAAAGTTGTAGGTTCAAATAGTGAGCTTATTTTTAACATGTCACGGTTTGGAAGAGTTTTTAAAGCTGATTTTGATATGGCTTCCTCTAAGCATAGGTGTCTAGTTGCTAATGATTCAAAGGACTTATTTTTTTGGCATCGTAGACTTGGTCACGTAGGTTTTGATCACCTAACGCGTGTTAGTGCTCTTGATCGTATACGTGGGCTGCCTAAGCTTAAAGGGGACAAAGAAATTGTGTGCTCTTCTTGTAGACATGCTAAGATGGTTGCAGGTTCACATACTCCCCTCACAATGATCATGACAACTGAACCATGTCAACTTTTGCATCTTGACACCGTAGGACCTTCACGTGTTCAATCCTTCAGAGGTAAATGGTATGTACTTGTGATTGTTGATGATTATTCTAGATACTCTTGGGTTTAATTTATGGCGTCTAATAATGAAGTTTTTAGTCACTTTAGAACTTTATTTCTTAGATTATCAATTGATTACCCAAAATCTTTAAAAGCAATTAGAAGTGATAATGGAACTGAATTTAAAAATCAATATTTTGATCACTTTTGTGCTGAAAATAGAATAGATCATCAATTTTCTTCACCATATGTACCTCAACAAAATGGTGTTGTAGAAAGAAAGAACAAAACCTTAGTTGAGATGGCTAGGACTATGCTTGATGAATATCAAACTCCTAGGAAATTTTGGGCTGATGCGTTAGCAACCGCTTGTTATGTCTCAAATCGTGTTTTCTTGCGTGCTAAGCTAGATAAAACACCATATGAGCTCCGGTTTGGACATAGGCCTAGTGTTACACATTTTCGGGTCTTTGGTTGCAAATGCTTTGTTTAGAAACATGGTAATCTTGATAAATTTGAACCTAGATCCATTGATGGCATGTTTCTTGGTTATCCATCTCATACTAGAGGCTACCGTGTGCTTTTACTTGACACTAACAAAATTGTGGAGACTTGTGAAGTGTCTTTTGATGAAGCTAGCCCAGGTACTAGCTCAAAAATTGCAGGTCCAGATCCATATCCACAAGGGGGCATTTTTGTTGAAGATGAGGAAGAATTGGAGCTGCTGCCCGAAAATTCAGCAGCTAAAGACTTTGGTTCAGCTCCGGATGTTAATTCTCAACCAGCACCCACAACCATCAATGCTGATTCAAATCATCCTCAAGTCACAAGCTCATCGATTTGTGATGAACACGAAGAAGAAGAACCTTGTGAGACATCCGTTCCCCTACGGTTTTACAAAGATTACCCCCCACAACAGATGATTGGAAGCTTGCACGAACGAGTCACATGGTCCAGGTTTTGCGATCCAAACTCATATGCTCATTCTGCTTTTGTTGCTTCTTTTGAACCCAAAGATATATCACACGCACTCACTAATGAATCTTGGATTATTGCCATGCAAGAAGAGTTAGAAAATTTTGAAAGAAATAATGTTTGGGAACTTGTACCTCCACCTCAAAGTCACACTTTAATTGGAACTAAATGGGTATTTAAAAATAAACAAAGTGAGGATGGGGATGTGGTTAGGAATAAGGCTAGGTTGGTTGCTCAAGGTTTCACTCAAGTTGAAGGTCAAGATTTTGATGAATTTTTTGCTCCCGTTGCTAGATTAGAAGCCATAAGAATTTTTTTAGCCTTTGCTGCATCTAAAGGTTTCAAGCTATATCAAATGGATGTTAAAAGTGCTTTTCTAAATGGCTACATAGATGAGGAGGTTTATGTCAAGCAACCACTAGGTTTTGAAAATCCAGATTTTCCTAGTCATGTTTACAAACTGTCCAAAGCCTTGTACGGTCTCAAACAAGCCACTAGAGCATGGTATGATAGGTTAAAAACATTCTTACTTGAAAAAGGGTTTACCATGGGCAAGGTTGACAAAACTCTTTTTGTGCTAAAGCATGGCAATGACTCATTATTCGTTCAAGTGTATGTGGATGATATTATCTTTGGTTGTGCTTCTCACGATCTTGTGTCCAAGTTTTCAGCAATGATGAGTTCCGAATTTGAAATGAGTATGACAGGTGAACTCACGTACTTTTTGGGGCTGCAAATCAAGCAAACTAAGGAAGGTACCTTTGTGCATCAAACGAAGTATACAAAAGATCTCCTAAGGCGCTTCAACATGGACAAAAGCAAGCATCTTCGGACACCAATGGGAACAGCAACAACATTTGGACTTGATGAAGATGGTGAACCCTTGGATCAAAAAGAATATAGAAGCATGATTGGATCACTTTTGTACCTCACGGCATCAAGACCAGACATACAATTCAGCGTATGTCTTTGTGCACGGTTTCAAGCCTCCCCACGTGCTTCACATCGTCAAGTCGTCAAAAGGATTCTTAGGTACTTACATGGAAATCAAGAATTTGGAATTTTTCTTCCTTCTTCCTCAACCGTTACTTTGAAAGCCTTTTCGGATGCTGATTTTTGGGGTTGTAGGATTGATAGGAAAAGTACTTTCGGTGCTTGTCATTTTCTTGGTAATTCTCTTGTTGCTTGGTCCTCTAGAAAACAAAATTCAGTTGCACAATCCACAGCTGAATCTGAGTATGTAGCTGCTGCTAGTGCTTGCTCACAAATTCTTTGGATTGTTCAAACACTTAAGGACTATGGGGTTGAACTAGATAGTGTTCCACTGTTCTGTGATAACACTAGTGCCATTTGCATTGCTAAAAACCCCGTGCAACATTCTAGAACTAAGCACATTGAAATTAGGTATCACTTTCTCCGAGATAATGTTGAAAAAGGAAACATTGTGCTTCACCATGTAGATACCGAACAATAATTGGCTGACATTTTTACAAAACCTTTGGATTTCACTCGTTTTTGTTACATTTGTAGTGAAATAGGGGTTATGCATCCTCATGGCTTAAATTGAGGGGGGGTTTTGAAACTTGAGAAGTCTATGTGTGAATCTGCAATTAAAATAATATGAGCATAGTATTTCATACATATATGACTTTGTGATTCCTTTTACATGCTGAAAGTTCTTACTACATTACTTGTGTTATACATTTTGTAGTTTTTGCCATGTCTAGTAATTGGAATAATTACTTACACTAAAACTGGTCATGGTCGAACTTTCTTGCTGTTTTGAACTTGTTACATGTTCAAAAGTGCTTTTAATCATTAAGAATTAATCAAGTAATCAACTCACATATTGAGTTTTTATGAACAAATATAAATTGAGAAAAGATCAAGAGAATATGCATGCATCGCACTTCTTCCTTTGAGATGGCTTATCATTGCACTTAGATATGAACTTGGAAGAAGTTGTGTATGACTAAAACCATGTCCTTAAGCTTCTGATTGTCAAATGACATAGGCTTGGCTTGGTTGGTTAGAAGAAGGCAGATGCGCATATAATCTCTTGCAAATATTATATGATCTAAATTTATGGTTTGAAAAATAATAAAATTGCAGCAACTAGCGTCATGATTTCATGTTTTGAAATAGTTAAGTTTGTGAGATCATGACTTACTTGAATTGAAAATTACATTTGATCTTTAGCATGGCTTACACTACTTTATGCATTTCATTGATGTGATAATGTAAGGTACTTGATAGTATGACTTGAATGAGCTTTGTTTATATGTATATGTTATAATATGCTCATAACAACTAAAGGGGGAGAGATAATTTGTTTATATGCTCATGACTTGCTGAATACATTGTCAAAGGGGGATAGATAAGCATGAAGAGAAAGAGAATATGTGCATAAGGAGAGATAATAAAGGGGGAGAGATAATATGGGATAATTTTTGGATTTTCTTCTCATTTTACTTTTGATTTACAAAGGGGGAGAACTTGCCTTCAAAACTTTTATGTGAATAAGCCAATGTTCGGATTTTAAATGGTGTTGCCAATGCATTCATCAAGGGGGAGATTGTAAGACCTATGTGTGCTGAATACATTGGCTCGTAGTGAATACACTTGCTTTAATGATAAAAGTTTTGATTATCACCAAAACACTTTTTTATTAAGATCCGACTAGTTTTGGTCAGCTCCGGTGAAGTTTTGTCTTTAGCTACGACGTGTTTTTGCTAAGCTCCGAGTTGATTTTTCTAGCTCCGGCTTTTGGGTTTACTTGGTTATACTAGTTTTGGTAAGTTCCGGCGCTAGGTTCTACTAGCTTTTGTTAGCTCCGGCTCAAGGTCCGGGTTGCTCTGGCAAGGTCCGGAACTTGACCGCAATGCTTCTGTGTTTTATTTGCAATGTTTCGTACTTGCTTTACATCTCTGGAAAGATTGCTTAGTATTCATATGCTAAGTCTTTGATGCATTTTTAGTTGACATGGATGATATCATGTTACTGTGGTTTTGCAACATGCTTATGTGAGGTTCTCACGTAAGGTGTTGTGTTCGGAACTTACTTGAGTCAAGTCGAGGACTTGGGCTCGTATGGATTGGTTGTTTATTCATGTGTAGGTGTTTCTTGAGTTCAAGACATGAATGGTGATGGGATTCATTGAACTAGTCTCAGGGAGGAGATGAGGTTCCAACAACCAAATTCAGGAGGAATTGTGGTTGAGCTGATCAGGAGGTTGCGCAGCATGATTGAATCAAGAACAATGCATGTGAAGGTATCGTGGACATCATTGGAAGATGTTTGCACGTTTGCAAGGAGTGCATGGACGTGGCTACATGGTTCCAAGACGTGATGAAGAGATGTGGACGTAAATAGTTGGTCGGAAAGGTCCAACTAACTAGGTTATGGACTCAGGCTGCGGCTGAGTCGGGTTTGACTCAAATATGGAAATATTTGAGTTGGTTATGATAGGATTTCGTGTGGGTATCGAATTTGAGTTGTTTAGGAATGTGGGATACGTTCCTAAGGTGTTTGGAAGTCTTAAGATTGCTTCTATCTGCGTATAGAAGAATCCTAAGCAGTTATGAAAAGTTACGATTCGTGAACAGAGTAGGATTAGGTTCCTGAATCTGAGTTGAGTTGGCTTTCGAGCTGGTTATATAGGCAAGGGAGCCTAGAGCTCGTGGTGCACGACTTTGGGGCTGTTCCTCTTGTGTTCTATTGAATAAAATTCGTAGTTTGAAGGAACTTTTGAGCCTTGTTCGTCCGACTTGTTCCAGACAAATTTTACTCGTGAGTTTCTGGACAGCACTACCTTTCGTCGGTGGTTTTATCATAACTCGAGTTTTACAGATCCAATTGGCGTGATTCTTTTTGGGTTGTCTTCACAACTTGATTATCTATCATCTGTAAAAATTTCACGGTCATGGGATTTGTGGTATATGATCTACACGAATTTCACAATGGCAGATTGAGCTTTGTTTGAACTTTCGATCATAACTTGAGTTTTTATCGACGGATTTGAGTGATTCTTGTTATGTTGTCTTCGTGACATGATTCTCTCTTATATTTATCACTTTTGTCACGGTGAAACACGTTTAGATTAGTCTCACACACAATTTCTTTAACAGATCATTTTTCTGCCGAAGGGGTTGGGGTTTAATTGTTTCCGCTGCGTAAGATTTTTAAATCTACCATTCACCCCCCTCTGGTAGCTTCTCACGTGCTCTTCGATCCTACAGCCCGTGGAGTTTGTAGTTCGGTATTGGGCGTGCAGAGATTCAGAAAACGATGGCAAGTTGACATGAAAATTTACGTGGTTCGGGCCGCGTTAGCGTAATACCCTACTCCACAGGGTGTGTGGTTGTTGTATTGGGCGTCTGAGCCCTTGTGAGCATGTGTCAGAGCCGAGTCTGAGAGTGTCCAGAGAGTTCAGCAGAAGTCCTTCGTGTATCACTCGACCAGTCCTTTTATAGTACGAGGACTGGTCGTTACATCGTTAGCCTGACCCGACATGTGGCCCTGGCGGTTATTGATGTTTAATACACAATTAATGAGTTTAATTACCCTTAATAGTGTGGTAACGCGCCTTGACAGTGCCATTACTGGTATTAAGGGCCCTCCGATCGTGTGTCATTAAGATGGTATTAATGACACTTAATCGGGTCTTGAAGTCTTTGATTGTCCCTTGAAGGTCCGAGCCGTTGGGGGTCCACCAGTCTCATTGTTGAGGCTGAAGGTCCGGCGGTTGGATACGTGGCAGCTGCGGAGCTTACCGTTTGGGACGGGTAGGTCCAGTGCAGTTGTACACGTGTTGGTAACGGAGCTTCCCTCTGTCGGGGGTTAGGTCTGTGGGTGCCGCGTAGGTATTTAGCCCGGAGCTTTTCCATGTGTGAGACGTAGCTCCGGTTGCAGTATACACGTGGCAGCACCGGGACTAACCATAGAAGGGAGGCAGGTCCAGTCCCGCATGACACGTGGGGCCTTCAGAGGTCTTCAACTTATACAGGTGAAGTTCCTTTGGTCTTTTTGCATTCCCAAGGGGTATACGGTACGCAGGGTACCGACAAATATATTGTTAGTAGTGCGTAGGAAATATCAACAAGCATTTCTGGTGCCGTTGCCAGGGAAGGCAGCCGAAGTATTACATGATTGAGTGAATAGGATAGGACCCTGGTAGGTTTTAGTAGGATAATCCTTCTTTGTTTTTGCATTTTATGCGAAAAAAAGATAGTGTATGTCTGATTTCCGCTTGTCGAAAAACTTTTTTGAAGATCCCGAATCCCTTCTGAGAGATCGACCTCGTGTAGTTACTCCTCAGAAGCTTCGAGCAGCACAGCTAGCCAACACAACTGCACCAACAACCGAAACTCCAATGGCCCAGAAGACTCTTCGTGAGTTTTTGCCTCCCCCTGCTAACAATGTGCCTGTTGGGCCCACTATTAACACGGGAGACGTGAACTTCAAAATCAAGACTTGCCTGATCACCGTGGTGCAATCCAACCCATTTTTTGAGAAGGCTAACAAGGATGCAAGTGCTCACCTGCAATAGTTCCTTGAGATCTGCAGCACTTTTAATATCAAGGACATATCTCCTGATGTTGTCCGTCTTAGGCTGTTTTTGTTCTCTTTTCTTGGGAGAGCGAAAAAGTTGTTCTACGCGAACCAAAGTGTTGTAGACACTTGGTAGAAGTTACGGCATTCCTCGCCAAGTTTTTCCCGTTGGGCAAGACAAATGCCCTACGTGGAAGAATTTCCATCTTCCAGCAAGATGCCAAGGAGTCTATTCTTGAGGCTTGGGAAAGGCTTCAGGAGTATATCCTAGCCTGTCCCCACCATGGGATAGATGATTGGATAATTATCCAAAACTTCTACAACAGGTTGATCCCTTCTGCTTGTGACCATGTTGATGCTGCTGCTGGAGGTGCCTTCTTCTCATTGACGATGCCCAAGGCCAAAGATTTGATTGAGAAGATGGTGTCAAACATGGGTTGGAGTGACGAGCGTCTCCATACCTGCCAGCAAGGCATGCACACCTTGAAGGAGGTGGACATGATCGTTGCCAAATTGCACCTCCTTATGAAGAAGATTGATGGACAAGGCAATCGTGAAGTATGTGGCAATGCCTATGCCTTAGAATCTCACATCACTTGTGAAGTCTGTGGCAACACGGGCCATTTGGGCAATGACTACCCAGAAACCCATGAGGATGCCCTATACGTAGCCAACAATGGCTATCGTCCAAGAGGTCAAGGGTGGGGCCAACCACGTCCTTTCTTTTAAGGAGGGTACAACAACAATGGCAGTAATGGAAATCAACCTAACTTGAGAAAACTTGCCATTAGCCAGCTGAAGATCAATGATACTCTCTCCAAGAAACTGTTGGCTAATGACAAGACCCTAGAGAGCATTAATGCCAAGATTGAAGGACTATCCTCTGAAAGAGGATCTAGGCAATCCCTTGTGGGTTTTGAACGATTAATGACAAACAAATAAGATCATAATGAACTTTTTGAGATGATTGCGGGTCAATTTAAATGAGATAGTTCGGTGCACTCAAAAAGTGAAAAGTGAAGTGGTGAAGGAAAATAGAAAAGCCCAACTGATGACTAAAGTGCAAAGTAGACTTAAATGTATAGGATGTGTGTGAGAGACACATCCCAAGAGCTTAAATCTTTGCGTACGGGTAAGGGCATAAAATCAGCCTAAAAATTCACTGAGCACTGGACTAGTGTGTTCATGGACGGTACTAGTCCGTTCACCTCTCTGTTGTCCAAATTCACAGTTCATCGGACTAGTCCGCTCATGGATCGGACTAGTCTGATCAACTTTCTCGAACCACATTTCACAGTGCACCGGACTAGTCTGCTCATGGATCGGACTAGTCCGTTTAACTTTCTGTAAACCTATTATGTTGTGCACAGGACAAGTCCGTCCATAGGACCAGACTAGTTCATTGAACTCTCCGATACTCTATAACACATAGCACCAGACAAGTCCGCTCGTTGACCGGACTAGTCCGTTAAACTCTCCGGATCTCAAATACACAGGACACCAGACCAATCCGGACACCTAACGGACTAGTACAATATACCTCACACAATTTAGGGTTTCTAGTGTGCTGCACATTTCACGCCGTTTTTACACAACACACCGGACAAGTTCGGTACCCAGTACGGACTAGTCCGTCCGTCGGGATCCCTAACGACAACAATTTTGGAAACACTATAAATAGGAGATCCACGACCCCACAAAAAAAAACAACACACGTATTCTAGTGTTCCCAACTCAAACCCTAGCACCGCCTCTTGTCCCGAGAGCACGAAAGCACATCTCCCCACACATATAAGGTCCTCAAAAGTGAAAATCTTTGAGTATTCAGATTTGGGATTGGGAGATTGGTGTCTACGCATCATTGAGCTCTTGGAGTTTGATCTCTTTACACTTGTGCAATTACTTGTAATCTTTTCAAGTGTGTTTGATCATATTTTCGTTGTGATTCTTGTGGGAGCCCTCAGCATGTGAGGTTGCCCCATAAACTCGGTGATTACCCATGATAGTGGAATCAAGTCAGCTTTGTGTGGTGACTTGACGAGGCAAAGGGTTTGAAGAGACCCAGCTCTGTGTGGGCTTCCTCAACGAGGAGTAGATCTCTTTGGTGAGATTGAACCTCGGTAAAAATTCGTGTCCCGTGTCGTTCTTTATTTTTGCATCATCATAACCTAGGGCATTAAATTGATCGATCTTATAACTTGAATTACAATTGCTTTCCACGTGTAACTTTGCAATATTGATTGTCAATTCAAGTGATCTTAATAGTTGTTCAATTTCTGTCATTATCACATTTAATTCCTAAATCAACACTTAATTAATTCACCACACATTATCACACCGGGCTAGTCCGCACCCCAACCGGACAAGTCTGATCACTCAAGTATTTGATAGTTTGATTAAGTGTACATGAAATTTTCAAAGCCTATTCACTCCCTCTAGGCCACATTCAATTGGTATCAGAGCAGGTTCTCCATCGATGAGACTTACCACTTGGAGAGATCAATGGCCTCTAAGAAGAACAACGAGATGGAGAAGGTGCCCAACACCGGAGAAGAGCAAGATACAAAAGCCTTCAATGTACTCAGGGAAAATCAACACGACGATGAAGAAGTGTGTCACCTCAAGGCACTTCTAAGGAAGAAACTCGTGAGCCAAAAGGGAAAAGAGGTCGAGAAGACGACGGAGAGTGGTCATCATGACTACTCCCGATATCCTTACAACTACAATCGTCTCAATTCAATAAATCATTATCTTTCTATTCCCAAGGAAAAACCTCCGCAATTCGACAGAAACGATTATACCATGTGGAAATACAATATGAAAATGCATCTAATCTCATTGAACCCAAGTCTTTGGCATATTATGTGTACAAGCGTAGATATCCCGGATACAGATGATGAACTCACCCCGGAACAAGAACAAGAAATTCACCGCAACGCACTAGCCATTGCATTGATCACTTCATCTCTAAGACGAGAAGAGTTCACCAAGATTGATAGACTAGAAAGTGCGAAGGAAATTTGGGATACACTCAAGACTGCACATGAAGGAAATCGGTCAGTTCGATAAGCTAAAATTGAAATGCTTGAAGGAGAATTTGGGAGATTTGCCATTGAAGAGGGCGAATCATCTCAAGACATGTACAACCAGATGAAGGCGCTTATCAACAAGATTCGCGCCTATGGAAGCAAGAAGTGGACTCACCATGAGGTGGTCAAAATAATGATTAGAGCATTTATGCCAAGAAATGTCACCTTGTGCTCTATGATCCGAGAAAGCCCGGGGTTCCACAAAATGACTCCAGATGAACTATTAGGCAAAATTATCAACCATGAGATGATGGAGAAGGAGGCTCAACACGTCAAAGACCTAGCTGATCTCACTTCCTCCAAGAAGAAGGACATTGCTCTCAAAGCAACTTGCAAGCCTAAGGGAAAGGAAGCCCGTGAAGCACAAGATGATGAAGACACAAGTGATGTAAGCACCGATTTGGATGAAGAAGAAATGACACTCTTCATCAAGAAATTCAAGCGCATGATGAGAAGAAGGAAGGGAATCAACTCAAGTGAAGGGAAGAGCAAAGAAAAAGGAAAATCCAAGACTCGACGTACCTGCTACAATTGTGGCGAGTACGGTCACTTGATGGTTGACTGCACTTACCAAGAAAATAAAAGGAAGAAGGAAGCAAGGCCTCAAGAAAAGAAAATCTTCAAGAAAAAGAGGCAAGCTCACCAAGCGCATATTGGCAAGGAGTGGGACTCAAATGACGAGTCCTCCTCCGATGAAGAAGAGGAGATGGACAACATTGCAATCAAGAAGCCTACTAAGAAGTCTACGCTCTTCCCGAACATGGGAGGACAAGAGACTCACAATCACACTTGCCTCATGGCTAAGGAGGGCAAGAAAAAGGTTCGACTTACACCCCCTCGATTCATTCCTCTATTGATGACTTTGATAGCTCTAGTGAAAATGAGGATATGTTTAAAGGATTAAGTAAAACTACTTTAAGGAAAATGAAATTGTTGTCGGATGAAATTTACTCAAAACTAGAAGACTCACATGTTGCAATCAAGGAAAAACTTGCTAACTTGTCAAAATTTAACAAGATCCTTGAAGTGCAAGTTGAGTCACTCAAGCAAAGTGACTCCTCCTCCTCCAAAAGCTCACCTTCCAAAGGTGTAAGTCCGACAACAATTGTAACTTGCACATGTTCCATTAAGAAAAATACTATTAAACTTGATTCTCCTACTTCTCATGCTAAACATCCATCCCATAGTGGCATCTTTGACAAGGAAAAGATCAAATATGCACCCAGTGCATATATGGTCACTAGACCTCCTAACATCAAAGATGGTGTGGGGACCAGAATCCCGACATCCAAGGATCTTATTGGGTGGTGTCGTGCGATGCGACACCCAACAGTATACAAGAAAAAGAACAAGAATAAATACAATACCAAGTCTTTATTTATAAACACAGTGGAAGTTTTACAATACTAAGCGAAAAGGAAAGAGAACTATACATCATAGCAACACTCTTGGCACTAGCTATGCAAAAGCAAAGTCATCCATGTCCTGGATGCTTCGCACTGGCAACACCCAACTTAAGGCGGCGTGCAGGGTTCCCCCTCGGTTGTAAACCCTGGAGGGGGTGCAGCCTCGTTATCGAACCCGTCATCAGTCGTATAATCTGCAAAATCTTGTTAACTGCAAACGTGAGCTTAAGGCTCAGCAAGACTAACCCGTCTCACTAGACATATGCAGGGGTGAATAGTAAGCATAGGTAAGAAATAGCATAAAGGACTCTCCTACAAGTGGATCCTTATAGTCATGGTTTAAGTAGCATAGACTTTATTCAGACACGGCACATCATAGACTCCACAATCAAACAAGAAACTTTGCCAATGATATGACATGCCCAAAGCACATAATGCTATTACAGGTAAAGTATGGGGAAACTGTAAACTTTTAATTGTGCTATCTCTAAGCCATACAAGGTTGCAAAACAATTGTAATTCAATACTTCATATTCTTCTGGCTTCTTAAGTATTTACTACGTCAGAGCGCAGTGAACAAGTGGTGCTCTATTACAGCTGAGGGACGATGATTGCAATCAGGACACACCCGGACAACACGACACATGCACACTTTCGAAAGTGCCAGCGAGTACATCAGTAGCTACGTAGCACTTCAGTACTAGTCATATTTGGCCACCTTTCACCCCTGCCGAACAGGTCGATCTGTCACGAACAGGAGGTCACTGCGTGGGGCGTACTCTGACGTGCCCACCAGCTGATTTAGACCTTGCTGCATTCAAAACCCACGCCTATAAAATGGAACAGAATGCCTCGACAAACCAGTATCAAGCTACGTCATTTTGCTAAAGCCCATTTCTCCAGTATGTCACCGGTACAATTCAAGCTTGTCCAGCAGGGCTGCACACAGCTGAGCCTTAATCGACACAGTCAGAGCTATGCGACCAAGAGCACCTCCTGTCACTTCCTACTCATCTCTGACCGGTCTCAATTTCATATTCATAAAACATTTATTGATCCAAATCATCCCGTGTGATAAAGTCCTATCTCGCGAGTAGATTCCAACTACTCAACTTCTACCGGATACCTATGAATATAAGCATGGAAGTTACTACACGAGTCTGTGAGCTATTCTAACAACTCCCTGGGTTATTTTGTCATGCAAGTGGATGTCAAACACCTTAAACGTAATGCACAAACATCTGAAGATGTAAGGTGAATGAAAACTGCAAAGACACTGTAAGGAACTTAAATGCAAACCGGGGCTTGCCTGAATGCGAGTCCGAGTCTATGTTAGTCTCTGGCAGATGGACTTCCAATGCTTTCGGCTCCTGCTCGACTTCAGTTACTACACGTTATGCATATACTATATATGAATGACTTTGAAAATAAATAATATGTTTAAGGTCACAAGCTAATATCTTGTGAATCAAATAAGATTATGATCTTAAATGGCTTTGGAACTTTTATGGTAGATACTAGGGACTATAATGGAGACTCTTGCAAAGAACAGGAGATGATCAAGGAAGTTTGTTGTCCCTAAAATTCCTACAAGTATAAACCTTCTCTGAATTTTGGTTTTAGTTCTGGAGGTCTATCATGGCTACCAGGGGTTGTACCATGTAGAGGGGGTCTCACTGGTTCTAGGAAAATTGGTTTCACAATTTTCTAAGCTTCCTACAATGAGAAACTGATTTTACAACTTTGGGGAAAAAGCTGAAATTGATTCTGTATTTTTTCTCAATTTTTAACTACATAGAGATTTGGAACACTGATCAACCTAGTAATTGAAGACCAATGAACTTGAAATTTTTATTGGAGATCAAATGTACTAATAAGAGTGTTCTGACCAAAATTGGGAATTTTCCAATTAACAAAACAGGAGTAATTAATTTCCCAAGAAGTTAGTTCAAAGGAATTAATTATATAAATTCTGAGAGTTTGATGTCCAATAAATTGCATCACTGCAAAGTAGAGATTGATATGAGTCTACCAGAATTTATTTGGAAATATTTGAGCAACTCTAATGGGAGTAATGATTATTAGAAGTTTGGGTGAATCCTTGAATTATTTTCCAATGGGAAACATTTGAATAAAGCAGCCGGGCCCACTGATTTAAAATCAACCAATCGCAGATGGGCCGCACCGAGGGCCACGGGGTTAACCCGCATAGCCACACCGGATCCAGAGCCGCAGCCGATCCACGCGCTCGCACGCGTCGCTGACAGGCGGGGCCCACAGGTCATCTCCTACCTCCCGACGCGCGATGCGGCAGCGGCGGCGCCGCGCCGGCGAGCTCGCCGGGCTTCACTGTGTTGACCTCCACTCGGCTTGGCTCTGACCGCCTAGCCTCAAAATCGACCGCGCAACACGATGGTGGGGTCCAATCGTGGCGGCGCGATGGCGGCGGCGGAGCTAGGGTTTCGGCTAGCGTCAGAATCGCACGGGAATGGCGCAAGAGGCTCAGGGAAAATCTAGAAACGTTTTTGGGAGTATCAGTATGATGATTTGGAGGTGCAAAAGGGAGGAAATTGCCGGCAAAGTCGACTTCGACGGTGGACCGATAGGTTTTCGTTGGCAGCGGGGAAACTTGAATATCTCAGCCCTTACGCGATGGCGGCCACTGATTTTTGGCAGAGGTGTGCGGTAGGAGGTATGGAATATAATCCTTAACTGGATCGAAGAATTGTTGCACGTAGAAATGGAATTAAATCGATGATCTAGGAAGCTTGATATGAACTAACGTCGGTAAAACTTAAACCATTAGCTCAATAGAGAAGGAAAGGTGGCACGAGTTTTACCGTGAGAAAGAGCTTGTGATGGCGATACATTTTGCTGTTGGAGTCGCGGCGTGACACCGCTTGTTGAGGGCTGGCGATGGTGGAGCAGAGGCGGTTTCCGGCAGCCTCACCGTGAGCTTCGCCAAAACTTCAAAATACCACGGCAGACGGTGAGGAACCGAAGAACAATCGGTACCAAAAGGTAGAATAGAAGGCTAGTATTTACTTTGCTTGTGAAGTCGGGAAGAAACAATGGCCAGAGCGTCAGCATGAAGTGACGAGCTGGAGGGCGGCACAACAACGACGGCGGGGCGAAACTGTGGCGTGGGAGAGCAAAACCGAGTGGGGAACTCGACGCTGACGACCAGGAGAGGCTTAAATAGGCGAAGGGAGTTGAGGAGAGGCGCCCACGGTGCAAGCAAGCAGGCAGATCGGTGGCTTGCATGCCGTGCGGTGTCGCCACAGTGAGAACAGAGGAACCGCTCGAATTTGGGTCACTGTACAGTGGGTCCCACATCCCTTCCAAGTCTATCTTCTCTGCTCCCTTAATTCACCCACCAATACTTGTCCAAAATTCATAAAAATTTGTGGATAGGCTCAAATAAATATATGGAATTTGATTCTGGAATCAAAACTTTGAATTGATCAGTTTCAATTGAATTTCAAATTTGAATTTGAATTTGAATGAAATTCAATGGAGCCACTGAGTTAAATAGCAATTGACCTTCAAAAATTGTGAAACTTCGTGGATAAGTCAAGCAAGTCATGATGATCATGATGGTGTCTTCAAATTTTATGTTCAAATAAGTTTGAACAGAATTCAAAATTTGAACTTAAATATGGCTTCAATTTGCTAAGCGTCTCAAATAAAATAGCAAATGGAATTCACAAATCTTGAAACTTGGCAGGAAGGCTATTTGGAATATTATGAGGCCATGGAAAAATGTATAGCCTCAGATTTGAATATTTTGACCGGGCCTAAATGTACAGTGCTATATTCAAATTGATTTGAATATATTCAGCACTGCATAGTGTTTTGCCCTAGCAAATTCCATTCAATAAAATCCAAACTTTGCAGGAAGGTCACTTGAATTATCCTAGGGTCATTAGTGAAGTACATCCCTTATGTTAATAAAATTTTAAGTATGAGGGAAAGAAATATTCTTGATGATATCAAGTTCATGTGTACAACCATAATTGATCTTTACTATGGTTGAAAACAAACTGGTAATTGAACTTCATATTAAGGAAACCCTAGAATTTTACAGATGGTCTTGTGTTTAATAAGAATAAACACATGTCCACCAATGTTCATGCTAAGAAGCAAATTACTTTTGTTAAGTAAACATCACGTGAATCTGACTTGCAAATAATATTTTGTACTTTTTATGCTTCCTATGTACTCATGAAAGACAGATTTGGACATGTATTTGCTAAATATGCAGGGCCACGCCACAAGAACTAAAAAACTTGTGTGTGGGTGCCCAATACTCTTGTGACTAACCTGCGAGGACCCAAGCAAGCTTGGGTACCTAAAACTAAGAAATAATTCTGCTTTGCAGGCCTACTCCTCCGGTGGATCAAAATGGGTATTGGACAGTGGATGCACTAATCACATGACCGGAGTGAGGAGTATGTTCGTGGCGTATGAGCGCAACGCGGATCCAAGTGAAGGGATGTACTTTGGAGACAACAACCAAGGAAAGGTCTTTGGTAGTGAAGAAGCAATGGCTCGATTGCATTCAAGGGAATGTTGAAGGGAAAGCTTTATCTTGTTAACTTCAACAAAGATAAATCTGAACTCAACACTTGCTTGGTTGCTAAAACTAACATCGGATGGCTATGACATAGACAGCTAGCCCATGTTGGGATGAGAAATATGCAGAAACATCTAAAAGGTGGTCACATCCGAGGTTTAAAGGATATTGTTTTTGAGAAAGACATGCCATGCAACGCTTGCATGGCTGCAAAACAAGTTGGAGCACCGCATCCTGCCAAGAATGTGATGACTACCTCAAGACTGCTGGAACTTCTACACATGGACCTATTTGGTCCAATTGCTTATATAAGCATCAGCGGTAACAAATATGGATTGGTCATTGTTGATGATATTTCTAGATTCACCTGGGTATGTTTCTTGCATGATAAATCAGAAACTTAGGGAATCCTCAAGAAATTTCTGAAAAGGGCACAAAACAATTCTCCTCAACCGTGAAGAACATTAGGGGTGACCATGGAACGGAGGTCAAGAATACACAAGTTGAGGAGTACCTAGAATAAGAAGGAATAAAGCATGAATTTTTGGCAATCTACTCCCCTGAACAAAATGGGGTGGCTGTAAGGAAGAATAGGACGCTCATCGAGATGGCTAGGACAATGCTGGATGAATACAAGACATCTAACCGGTTTTGGGCTAAAGCGATGAACACCGCTTTTCACACTACAAACTGGTTGTATCTTCATCGAATCTTGAAGAAAACACCATATGAGCTTCTCACTCGTAACAAACCAAATTTTTTATATTTTAAAGTATTTGGTTGCAGATATTTATCTTGAACAAGAAACCAAGGAATTCAAAGTTTGCTTCGAAATCTGAAGAAGGGTTCTTGCTTGGTTATGATTCGAATGCCCACACCTATCGCGTCTTCAATAAAGTCTCTAGCGTTGTTGAGGTTGCACGTGACGTAGTGTTCAATGAAACTAATGGCTCCCAAGTAGAACAAGTTGATAAGTGTGTGCTAGATCAAGAAGAAGCCCCATGTCAAGCGTTGAAGAGGATGGCACTTGGTGATATTTGACCTCAAGAGCAACCACTAAACTCAAGTGCTCGAGATGAATCTCAACAAGAAAGCAATGATCAAGGGGGACCTCATGCACAGGATCACGATCAGGAAAATCAAGAAGATCAATATAATCGAGGAAGCAAAGATCTAGGGGGAGACATCGACAATGAAGAACATGAAGTGCAAGAAACTTCACAAGTTCCTCACCCAAGAGTACATCAGAGTATACAAATAGATCATCCCATCAACAACATCATTGGAGACATTGCTAAGGGAGTAACCACTAGATCTCGCATAGCCAATTTTTATGAACACTACTCTTTTGTCTCTTTTCTGGAACCATACAGGGTAGAAGAAGCACTAAAGGATCCAGATTGGGTGATTCCAATGCAAGAGGAGCTAAACAACTTCAAGAGAAATGAAGTATGGGAACTTGTGGAAAGACCAAATGCGAACATCGTTGGAACCAAATGGGTCTTTCAGAACAAAAACGCAAAAATGCGAACTTAAAAAATTTGAAAGTGGACTTGGAAATCCAAACTCACATGAACCATATGAGTTAATCCAGGTTCACTAAAAATAGGAACTTGTTAAAATTTTACATGTAGAACATGGTTGCTAATGTATTTGGAACTTAAGGGGTAAAATCCTTAATTTCCAGGTATTCACATTTTCAATGAAAAATTAAAGGAGAAAAGAAAACAAAATAGAGAGAAAGAAAAAGGAATTATTCCAACCCTAAAATGGGACATTCATAAAAGTTCAAATCTAAGGCTGTTAATTTTTCCATGACCTTCCAATATTCCAAATAGACTCTCGGTACAGTTTCAAAATTTTTGAAGCACGTTTTCCATTTATTGGACACGTACTGAGAGTTTAATCAGAGTCAACTTCAAATTTAAACTTTGTACTTAACCTTGTCCAAATCAACTCCAAATTTTTCTCGATGTTCCTTATGGTTCAAAAATGTTAACTTCAAAGTTTTAGGATTTTTGAACCTAATCTACTATTTATTTCCTTGAGTCAAGTATCACCACTTGAATTCAAGTTCAAAATTTGAATTTGTTTGAAACTTTACCAAATACTGAAATTTATTTGCCCAATAAATTCCTCATATTTTTTGTAGTGTCCCTGCCCACTTTTAGAGCCTGTTAGATATTTAATTGCAGTTAGAATGGAGATAAGGAGGGAGGTGGGTCCCACAGGTGGTGCCCACAAGTCAGGTCGGCAACTACTCCCTCTCTTCTCCCCTGCCTCCACGCAGATGCGCTGCATGCGCCACCGCGATGGACATCGGCCCTTATCTATACTGTGCCCGACCCCATCCGGCCACAACACTGCTCCACCTCCCGGCTGACCACGGCGTCGCGTTGCTGCCGTCCCGCGCTCGGCCGCCCCACGATGGCCGCTGGCTTGCTCCCCACATCACGCCGCCCGACCGCAGTGCCAAGCGCACCTACCCGCCTCCTGGCTGCCGCGACATCGCTCCGCGCCCAGTGCTGCCGCGCTGCCCCCGTGCCCCGGCCGCCGCAGCAGGGCAACCACGACGCCCGACACACCGCTCTGCCCTGCGCCACCGACGCTGAGCCGCCTTGGCGCGCCTGCTCGTCGCGCTCTGATGCCCGTCCACGCGCCGCCGACGCCGCGCTTACCCCCACACCGGAGCCGACTCGCCTCGGTCGTGCCTCTCCCCGCCCGGCCAAGCTGCCCCGTCACCGCGCCTCCCTGTCACCCAGCCGCATCGCCCCGCCTGCAGCGCTCGCCCCCGACCACCCTGCTACTCACCTGATCGCGTCCCAGCTCCGCCTGGCGCACTCACTGCCGCCCAGTGCCGTGCGCCGGCTCGCCACCTTCCTGTCGCGGCGCTCCACCGCTACATCGCCGTGCCCCAATGGCCGCACCGCCGTCCAAGCCCGTTCCTTCCGCGATGCCAATCATTCGCACCGTCGCCATCGTATCTCCACCCCACAGCACTGCTACAGCATGTTACAAGACCACCTCTAGGCAACCAGCAAGGCTATGCCCGCATTCGACGTTAGGCCACATCTGCTATGCATCAACATCGTTGCCTACTTTCCGTCGTCGTGGCGTTCTGCTCATAGGTCCTGTTCTAGCAGAGCAGCAAGTGATATGAGTGATAGAGGGTATGCAGGAATACGCCTTTGACACAATGGTATTGACAACTGGTCCAAGGTTAGCTCTGATTTTGCAAGATTGATTGGATCAGTGACTGCAGCCAAGGTGTTCGACGAAATGGTTACAAGGCGAAACTAAGTGTGTTGCTGTTCAATGCCGGTCTATGGATGCAGGTTTACTGTGGGTTGGCAATCGACCAAGATAAGTGCCAAGATGCTTTTTGAAGGGTGATGAAGCGACGGAATCAAGTACACACCCAAGAAGTTCGGTGAAATGCCTACAAGGTGAGCCTTGCCATGAAATACCTTGCTTGACGTCATCAAAGTCCGTTCGTCGTGATCGTTAATGGTACTCATGTGTCGTCAAGCCGTACGTCCATGTTCCGCGTTAATATCATTCCTATAGGAGTCCCCAAGTCGACCTCCTTTGTCGTTTGTATCACGTTGGCTTGTCCGTGCGTGCTCGTGATGCCCCACCATGAGTCGCGTCGACGTCGTTGACCACATGACGTCGTTGTGATGCTCCGAGCCGTCATCGTGCCCTGGCATCGAGAGGAAGGATGCTCGTTATGTGTGTGGTGCTGGAACACAAGCACGACTCGTTGGACAATAGTTGTCAAGCCAAATTAGGTTTTAGTCGATGAGAGAGTGATCGAGTCCTAGGTGTAATCTAGATGCTCGATGAAATGCCTTCTAGGTCAAACCAGTTGGGTCGGTGATCACCGATGACCTGGGGTGGAGGTATGCAAGAACGTTGCGACCAACAAGGAGAACTAGACCAAGGGGAACCTTGGATAAGATTTCCTTGGTTGTGTCAAGGATGTTCCCTAACCGATCACAGGATTGGTTAACTTGTGTCGAGTCACTTATCAACAACCGCGTCGACACCACTAGCCTTAAGACTCACAGGTGGTGTTCGGGATTTCGCTCACCCCATTGACGAGTCCGGGTTGATGTGAACGTCGACAAGACGATCTTCTCGAGATGGCAAAGCATGCCTTCACGGAAAGGTCCCGCATCATGTTTAAGTCCCGAGAGCTTACCGAGCTCACCTGGACAAGCTTGTGGGAGACACTACATTAGTGTCATCGTGTAAGCACTTGAACGATGCTTGCGCCGTTAGTCGTAGCATTTGGTTTACCTAAAAGCGGTTTGAACGTTGTCTTGGTACTCATGCTAGGTTAATAGTGCTTGTAATGACTTCTTAAGTCCAAGCCATGTTGATCTCAATTCAGTCCCAAGTGTCGTTAGGTTCCATCATGGTTTATCCTAAGTCAGGACCCTACGACAACACTGCTCACTTAACTAGGTTTACTCCTTTATGAGTTAAGTCAAGTTCATTGGCCGACTACTAAATCGCGACCTTCATCTTGTACACTCCACTCATACTCAAGCTTTTGATGTCCCACCTTAATTTTTGGGTCGTCCTTACAGTTCTCCGCCCAACACTTCTTCACCATTCAGAATTGTCAATCTCGCGTGGCCTAGCTTGAAGTGTGGTATGCTAAGTTGCAATGTAGCTTTATGTTGTACCTTTCTGTTCGTATTGACACTCTATGTCCACCTTGACTCATCCTCTGGTTACCCCCACAACAGAGGCATATCTGTACTTCTTAGTCAAACTCCTCGTTCTTAAAGTTTACACAACCCCATGGAGTCTATTATTAAACTACTTAATTACTAAATTTCTTATATGCATATCATGTCGATAGGAATGTGATGATAGGTGATCGACGAGAAGTTTCGCTTGGAGGAGAAGTCCAGGGTGTCCACTTGAAGTCCTTGGCGGAGTCTGCACAGAAGGACCACTAACAATTGACATTTATTCGAGTCGCAAACTAAGGGAAGCCCTAGTTTGCATTTAAGTCGTTTATAAAATTTTGCTTTATCACTATGATGAGTAGTATATGAATTGTGCATTACGTTTAGGATGATTGAAAACTCTAGATGCATGACCCAAAAATCCCATTGGTTAACTGGGTAGGTTAATCACTCAACGTGTAGAATTGCTATGCTAATGTAGTAGGTAAACCGGTAGAAGTCGAGTAGTTGGAATCTACTCGCGAGATAGAAATTTACACGCATCTATACTGGGATAACATTTATAGAAAATAACTGTTACATCTAAAACTCGAGAACGGTCAGAGATGGATAGGAAGCGACAAGACGTGGTCTTGGTCGCGTAGCTCTGACTGGTCAGTTAAGGCCCGTCTGTATGCGGCCCCTTCGGACAAGCTTGAATTGTACCGACAACATAATAGATATATAGAATCCAGTAAACTGATGTAACTCGATAACTGGGGTGTCGAGGCCCATTAACTCACCATCGATAGGGGTGAGTTGAGGACAGTAAGGTGTAAATCGGTCGGCGGACACATGAGGTGTTCCGTGCGGAGACCTTCTGTTTGCGGAGGTGAGACGGGCTCGACGTTCGGGTTTCTTGTGAAAGGTGGCCATATACGCCTCGTACTGAAGTGTTATGTAGGTACAGGTGTACTCGCTGACAATTTCGAACGACGTATGTGTCGTGTTGTCTGGGTGTGTCCTGATTGCAATCACCGTCCCTCGCGGTAATAGAGTACCACTTGTTCACTGCGCCGTGACGTAGTAAATACTAAAGAAGCCAGAAAAATATATTGTATTAAATTATAATTGCTTTGCAACCTTGTATGGCTTAGAGATAGTACAATTAAAAGTTTACAGTTTCCCCATACTTTACCAGTAATAGCATTATGTGCTTTGGGCATGTCATATCATCGGCAAAGCGTTTCTTGTTTGATTGTGGAGTCTATAATGTGCCGTGCCTGAAGAATGTCATTTGCTACTTAAAACATGACTATAAGGATTTACTTGTAGGCGAGTCTTTTATGCTATTCCTTACCTATGCTTAGTATTCACCCTGCATATGTCTAGTGAGATGGTTAGTCTTGCTGAGCCTTATGCTCACGTTTGCGCTTTAACGATTTTTGCACTTATTAGTTTTATTTCTGCTGTTCAAGTTGCACATGAGACTCAAGGTGTCCAGATAAATCTCATGTGAACCACGCCGCTGCTGAATGTTCTTCATGTTGCTAGTGAGAATCGTCCTAGGGCATGGACGTCTTCTCTCCTGCTTAGTTAGGTGAGATTATGAGTATGTATTTTTCCGCTGTGTGTGTACCCCTGTCGTACACTCTTTTGTAAACTCTTCTTATTATGAAATTAAAATTTTATATCTCTTGGTATCCTTTTCGTGTGTGCTGTTAGGTACCGCATCGCACGACACCACCCAATGAGATCCTCGGATGTGTGGACTCCGGTCCCCACATACATGGTATCAAAGCTTCGTTGGGAATAGCACGCTCGAAAAGAGCCTATTTTCGAAAACTCCGAAGTAGTCGAGTGAGGATTAGCTATATGCCCATTAAGAACTATTACTAGTATAAGTTATAAAGGTGGTGAACTAACTTGTTATATTATTCTGTAACGGCACTCTGTCTTCAAGGTAAGAGGTAAGGTACGCCACCGAGAGCGGATCAATCTCGGTAAACTCTGCATACGAGATATGGTATGTGAAATTTCCATGGCTTAGCACGAAAAGTAAATATGAGTCTCTGAAAATTTTCCATGTTTCTGAGAACATATGACACGCGATACCCCAGCGTGACACAAAATTAGTGGGAGCCCCCTTCGGGTGGTGTATAACCCGATAGTGTGCATCTCTAGAACTATTCATGTTCTATGGGATCATGCGAAACACGTATGCCCGAGCGTGTATAAGCCGGTTCGTGCAGGAGTCTTTGCTGTACAGACGTAGTACAACCATGTACCTTGAGACATGACTTCGCTCGAGGGCGACTCACACCAGAGTCGTATGCATTTACTTTTGATTATATCTTATTGTGACTGCCTGTTGTGTTTCCCCGTGCCGCCCTTGAGGTGTGAAGGTGTGAAAGGGGATTGTTTGTCTTCTGCAGGTACACTAACTGCGGTAGCGACCCGTGTAGCAAACGTTTGCGAGTGATCGATATTAGAATCACCTATAGACGTATCTGAATATACCGGGTTAGACTTTTCTTTTGGTGAGGCACGTAGTACCGTCAGTATCACAATTGATACTTTGACCCTCCCCCACGAAAGAATGACTTCATTATCATCTTATAAGCTCCAACTCCCAGATTCTGGTAAGATTTGTATCAAAGTTTTGACATGGAACATACAATGTGAAGAAGGATGAAGATTAAGGCTTTTGTGTACTCTTGACAGAATCTAGCTCGATTATGTCAAGATGTGCTTCTAGTTAAACTTCATAGGACATCGTATTATGCTGTAGGGATGGGGGAGATCTTCAGGTCCTCGACGATTTCTCTATGGACGAGTTGGACAGAACAACACTGGGGAAACTCGTCCAAATCATTAGAAACCAGCATTTCTTCACCTCTTTGATATAATGATCTAGCCTCGGCATTTCAACCATAACTCTTTGTAGAATCGTCGAATACCTTCGCGTAATACATTTCCGGAAACCTTGCGACTTGTACAACAAGTTTGTAATGGGACTTGCTGTCAAATTGTGAGGTTATCCATCTGAAAATCAGTGGCCAAATCAGCTTTAAACAACCATGATCTATCCAACTAAATTCTGAAACCTGAACCGATTGTTCCACTTCAAAAATCCGTATCTCTAAAACCTGGAGGGCTAGGGAGGCAAGTGAATAATTTTTGGAAATCTTTTGAAGTCTTCTATAAGTTTCTATTGACCTCCAAGCCAAAAGACGCTTTTATGGTGATAAAAATGCACCGTTATCACAGCAGCTTCTGTTCTGAAACTACTTGGACCTGTATCTGAATTTTTGCCATATTTCCTTGTAGAAAGCTCTTCTATTCCATTATGATACATTTCTGGAAAGGGGAAGAGCTATTCTACAACTTTGTTATTCAATGTTACCTCAAATTCAGTTTAGAACTAATTAGAAACTGGAGCTGAAGATAGTACATGTATATAGGTGCTATCTGAAACAGTCAGAAAAATTCTGAACTTTGAATGGCCATAACTCTTAAACTAGAAATGCAACCTATGCATGTTTATACATGTATGGAAATCCTAAAGAGTCCTCTATCAACTTCCTATTCAACACAAAGGCTAAAACTCGCAATAACATGGTCTAAATCGAAATATCGTTTAAGGTGTCGTGACATTTCCGAATCTGGCAGATTTGGCTTTAGTTGTTGTTTAGACCCTAGCTTTCAGTAGGATTATCGATTGGCTTCGGGTTTTACCTTTATGGAATCTTTAGAATGTATGCAACAAGTTTTCTATGTATTATTTTTGCAAATGTTGATGTTTGTATATCTGAAAATTGTGGACAAAATCAGCCTTAAACAAAGGAGGTGCTGTCCAAATATTCAGAAAAACTGTCAACTTGCAAATACCATATCTTCTCAACCAGAAGTGCTACGAGGGCAAGTAAGTACTCCTTAGAAAGTTTCGGAAGTACTTTACAAGTTCTATATTCAGCTCAAGACCAAAATCCTTTTATAAGTGGGTGAAATTTGGACAATCGCAAAGACTGTCCAGGCACACCCCAAACTGGACAGCAATCTGTACACCTCTGAATTTAAACCATAACTAGCAGATTTTGCATCTAATGGTGTCGCGCGAGTAACCGTGGGAAAGGTTAGTGAGTCAGATACAATTTTTGTAATTGGCTCCAGACCTGAATCTGTGGTCTACTTTTTCCAAATCGAGTTTGAATACAATGTGGTCAATCTGAACTGAATATAAAGGTCTGAATGCTGAAATTTCGGCAAACTTTAAAAATGCATATCTCTTAAACCAGGACTGATATGAAGACAAGTAAGTACATTCTGGAAATATTATTACATTGGCTACAACTTTGTAAATAAGAATATTTCCAGGTTTCCATAAGAACAGCCTGAAAAATTTAGATCAAAATGCTACTTTTTAAGCAGGTTCTGCTGAAAGTGCAGAAAAATTCTGCTGACTTTAAAATAGCATAACTTGCAAACCAGGGATGATATAGAGGTAAACTAATACTTTTTGGAAAGTTCTTGAAGTGTACTTTAACTTTGTTCTTGACCTCGAGATCTGATTTTACCATTAACTGGATCAAAATCGAGTTTGTGTCCAGGCTGGTCGTTTGTCACCATAACCTGGCCAGTTTGAACCTTTTGGTTTTTGTTAGGCATTCGGCTCTCGATATCAATTCGAGGAGTGTCGTAACCAACCAAGAGTTAGGACTCAAGTATTTACCAAGTTGACTGGAGTGTTAAACTCATTGAAGCCTTTTCCCTTGGATAGACATACTAGTGTTTGATTTATGTGGCTTGCCACATCACACCTTGTGAGGTTGAACGCATGTCACAATTACTCGAGTTGCATCTCATCTTCCCGTGAGGATTGTTTGAAGTACGCTTCGACATCCTGGTTCGAAACTTTAAGGGGGAAGGTGAGCACTCAAGTAATGGTGGTGTTCAACCACCAACCTTGGTTACAACAAGTCGTGTCAACAAGAAGACGATCAAGTAAGATTACATCTTCAAGAGGATCCAACATCCACCACCAGATTGAGTTACTCTAAGAAGAGTGTGACTTCAACTCCACTAAAGTGATCGAGAAGGATATCCATTCCTCCTGACTGATTGAAGCGAAGGTTAAGAAAGCATCACTAGAGACATATAGTTAGTTGTTTTTCTTCTGATGAAGATACTCATCAAGTCAGCTGGTAACTCTAAGACCTAGTTGAAGATACAATCAAGTTGAATAGTACATGAACAAGCTTTTGAAAGGTCGAGGTAACGTGGTATATTTCCCACATTCCTTGTCAATCGTTCTGTTATGAATTCCTTAACTGTGGTCGAGTCATGAAAGGAACACTACTCATTGAGTGTCTTTCACGATCACGGTATCCAATCCTTGCAACTCATCAGACAGTACTTGAGTTTCGTGGGTGTGGTTCATTTAGTCTTGCTCAAACTATAAAAGCTACTGCACCATGCACGTGCACCATTTGCACCATGCATGTGCACCATTTACACCATACATATGCACCATTTGCATCATACCATGTGCATAGGCATTGCACCATAACCCATACGATGCATCATGAAGCATCATTACCAATGAAACACCAATGATAGAATGCATCGTAATACTAAAATTTAGAGCAAGATTGTGTACCCCATTCCAACTATTCTAAGGTGTCTAATGACTACGATCATTTCACCATCCTCATTTGATTTCTTACATTGTTGATGTCCTTTCCATAGAGTAATACTTGGGAAACCGATTACTCAACCTCACTTGCAACTAAACAAACACTGGAACTTTCATCCTTGACTTGTTAGGTTCAAGTACCTTGATTGTTGCAACTATACTGTTCGTCATCGAGTGGTCATCAGTTCGATGATCAACCTTGTAAAATCCATGAAATCTCCTTCCTCGCGAGGATACCGTTCGATTTTCAACCTCGTGAAACTCTTTGGGTCCATCTAAGATCTTGCGTTGGTATATGGTAACCTTGATACTCCAAGAACCTTGTAGTTACTATATTATTGAGTTATTTGCTGTGTTTAAACATATGGGGACACTGAATCCTTAAATCCTCGTGTGCCACCGCAAAGGGTCTTCATCTTCTATTTCTATTGTTTGAAGATGTTGATATACCCGAAAATCTTGTAGCCGCCATATCTTCAGTATTCTGCTGTTTTGCCCACATAAGAGTGTTGAGTGCTTTACTACTCTTATGATACAGCTAAGAGATCCTATGGTTGACTAAACATCGAACGAGGTTAATGATTGTTGTTTAACCTCGTAAACCATCTTAACTCATGTAAAGGGAAATACCACATTAAGTTATAAGGACCTATGCAAAACCAAGCAAGCAACCAAGAATCCATGCAAGGATAGTTTCAAACTATCGAGGTGACCCAGAGAAGCAAGGAACAAGTCCTCATTCTTCAAGTCAAGACTAGGACAGGACAAGATGTCATGTCAGTGTAAGAGTACAACAACAAAGGATCAGTACCAGACGTGAGAGTTTTACGACTTGACATTGTCATGTCGAGCATCTTGTCAAGGTTATCAACCTAAAGACTAGAATCACTTGAAGCAGACTTTAGAATTTCTTAAGATGCCTGAAGATAATCACTATTTTGTAGAACCCAAGTTTGTAAGGGCATTGTCATTTTCCTTAATCAATGACCCTCTTTTACGGATCGTTCCCTCATCGTTTCTGTTATTCTACTTGTTAGAATCTCGGGACGAGATTCCTTTAAGGGGGAAGGATTGTGAAAGCCCGCTTTTTGGAAGAACAAAAACGCAAAAATGCGAACTTAAAAATTTTGAAAGTGGACTTGGAAATCCAAACTCACATGAACCATATGAGTTAACCCATGTTCACTAAAAATAAGAACTTGTTAAAATTTTACATATAGAACATGGTTGCTAATGTATTTGGAACTTAAGGGGTAAAATCCTTAATTTCCAGGTATTCACATTTTCAATGAAAAATTAAAGGAGAAAAGAAAACAAAATAGAGAGAAAGAAAAAGGAATTATTCCAACCCTAAAATGGGACATTCATAAAAGTTCAAATCTAAGGATGTAATTTTTTCCATGACCTTCTAATATTCCAAATAGACTCTCGGTAAAGTTTCAAAATTTTTGAAGCATGTTTTCCATTTATTGGACACGTACTGAGAGTTTAATCAGAGTCGACTTCAAATTTAAATTTTGTACTTAACCTTGTCCAAATCAACTCCAAATTTTTCCCGAGGTTCCTTATGGTTCAAAAATGTTAACTTCAAAGTTTCAGGATTTTTGAACCTAATCTACTATTTATTTCCTTGAGTCAAGTATCACCACTTGAATTCAAGTTCAAAATTTGAATTTGATTGAAACTTTACCAAATACTAAAATTTATTTGCCCAATAAATTCCTCATATTTTGTTTAGTGTCCCTGCCCACTTTTAACACTTTTAGAGCCTGTTAGATATTTAATTGCAGTTAGAATGGAGATAAGAAGGAGGGAGGTGGGTCCCACAGGTGGTGCCCACAAGTCAGGTCGGCAACTACTCCCTCTCTCTTCCCCTGCCTCCACGCAGATGCACTGCATGCGCCACCGCGGTGCCACCGCGATGGACATCGTCCCTTATATATACTGTGCCCGACCCCGTCCGGCCACAGCACTTCTCCACCTCCTGGCCGACCACGGCGCCGCGCTACTGCCGTCGCGCGCTCGACTGCCCCACGATGGCCGCTGGCCCGCTCCCCGCATCGCACCGCCCGACCGCAGCGCCGAGCACACCTGCCCGCCTCCTGGCTGCCGCGGCGTGGCTCTGCGCCCAGTGCTGCCGCGCTGCCCTCGTGCCCCGGCCGCCGCAACAGGGCAACCACGGCGCCCGACACATCGCTTTGCCCTGCGCCGCCGACGCCGAGCCGCCTTGGCGCACCTGCTCGTCGCGCTCCGGTGCCCATCCATGCGCCGCCGACGCCGCACTCGCCCCCACATCGGTGCTGACTCGTCCCGGTCGTGCCTCTCCCCGCCCGGCCGAGCTGCTCCGTCGCCGCGCCTCCCTGTCACCCAACCGCATCGCCCCTCCTGCAGCGCTCGCCCCCGGCCACCCTGCTACTCGCCTGGCCGCGTCCCAACTCCACCCGGCGCGCTCACCGCCGCCAAGTGTTGTGCGCCGGCTCGCCACCTCCCTGTCGCGGCGCTCCATCGCTGCAGCGTCGTGCCCCATGGCCGCACTGCCGTCCAAGCCCGTTCCTTCTGCGGCACCAATCATTCGCGCCTTCACCATCGTATCTCCACCCCACGGCACTGATACAGCATGTTCCAAGTCCACCTCTAGGAAACCAGCAAGGCTATGCCCGCGTTCGAAGTTAGGCCACATCTGCTATGCATCGACGTTGTCGCCTACTTTCCGTCATCGTGGCGTTCTGCTCATAGGTCCTATTCTAGCAGAGCAGCAAGTGATATGAGTGATAGAGGGTATGCAGGAACACGCCTTTGACACAATGGTATCCACAACGGGTCCAAGGTTAGCTCTGATTTTGCAAGATTGATTGGATCAGTGACTGCAACCAAGGTGTTCGACGAAATGGTTACAAGGCGAAACTAAGTGTGTTGCTATTCAATGCTGGTCTATGGATGCAGGTTTACTGTGGGTTGGCAATCGACCAAGATATGTGCCAAGATGCTTTTCGAAGGGTGATGAAGCGACGGAAGCAAGTACACACCCAAGATGTTCGGCGAAATGCCTACAGGGTGAGCCTTGCCCTAAAATACCTTGCTTGACATCATCAAGGTCCATTCGTCGTGATCGTTAATGGTACTCATGTGTCGTCAAGCCGTACTTCCATGTTCCACGTTAATATCATTTCTATAGGAGTCCCCAAGTCAACCTCCTTTGTTGTTTGTATCACGTTGGCTTTTTCGTGCGTGCTCGTGATTCCCCACCATGAGCCGCGTCGATGTCGTTGACCACATGACATCGTCGTGACGCTTCGAGCCGTCATCATGCCCTGGCATCGAGATGAAGGATGCTCGTGATGTGTGTGGTGCTGGAACACAAGCACGACTCGTTGGACAATAGTTGTCAAGCCAAATTAAGTTTTAGTCGATGAGAGAGTGATCGAGTCCTAGGTGTAATCTAGATGCTCGATGAAATGCCTTCTAGGTCAAACCAGGTGGGTCAGTGATCACCAATGACCTGGGGTAGAGGTATGCAAGAACGTTGCGACCAACAAGGAGAACTAGACCAAGGGGAACCTTGGATAAGAGTTCCTTGGTTGTGTCAAGGATGTTCCCTAACCAATCACAGGATTGGTTAACTTGGTATACCAATTCATCGACGGCAGGTTCGTCGAGTCGCTTATCAACAACCGCATTGACACCACTAGCCTTAAGACTCACAGGTGGTGTTCGGGATTCTGCTCACCCCATTGACGAGTCCAGGTTGATGTGAACATCGCTAAGACAATCTTCTCGAGATGGCAAAGCATGCCTTCACGGCAAGGTCCCGCATCATGTTTAATTCCCGAGAGCTTACCGAGCTCACCTGGACAAGCTTGCGGGAGACACTACATTAGTGTCATCGTGTAAGTACCTGAACGATGCTTGCGCCGTTAGTCGTAGCAACTGGTTTACCTAAAAGCGGTTTGAATGTTGTCTTGGTACTCATGCTAGGTTAATAGTGCTTGTAATGACTTCTTAAGTCCAAGCCATGTTGATCTCAATTCAGTCCCAAGTGTCGTTAGGTTCCATCATGGTTCATCCTAAGTCAGGACCCTACGACAACACTGCTCACTTAACTAGGTTTACTCCTTTATGAGTTAAGTCAAGTTCATTGGCCGACTGCTAAATCGCGACCTTCGTCTTGTACACTCCACTCATACTCAAGCTTTCGATGTCCCACCTTTATTTTTGGGTCGTTCTTACACTTCTCCACCCCACACTTCTTCACCATTCAGAATTGTCAATCTCGCGTGGCCTAGCTTGAGGTGTGGTATGCTAAGTTGCAATGTAGCTTTATGTTGTACCTTTCAGTTCGTATCGACGCTTCTATGTCCACCTTGACTCATCCTTTGGTTACCCCCACAACAGAGGCATATCTGTCCTTCTTAGTCAAACTCCTCGTTCTTAAAGTTTACACAACCCCATGGAGTCTATTATTAAACTACTTAATTACTTATATGCATATCATGTCGATAGGAACGTGATGATAGGTGATTGACGAGAAGTTTCGCTTGGAGGAGAAGGCCAAGGTGTCCACTTGAAGTCGTTGGCGGAGTCTGCACAGAAGGACCACTAACAATTGACATTTATTCGAGTCGCAAACTAAGGCAAGCCCCAGTTTGCATTTAAGTCGTTTATAAAATTTTGCTTTATCACTATGATGAGTAGTATATGAATTGTGCATTACGTTTAGGATGATTGAAAACTCCAGATGCATGACCCAAAAATCCCATTGGTTAACTGGGTAGGTTAATCACTCAACGTGTAGAATTGCTATGCTAATGTAGTAGGTAAACCGGTAGAAGTCGAGTAGTTGGAATCTACTCGCAAGATAGAAATTTACACGCATCTATACTGGGATAATATTTATAGAAAATAACTGTTACATCTAAAACTCGAGAACGGTCAGAGATGGATAGGAAGCGACAAGACGTGGTCTTGGTCGCGTAGCTCTAACTGGTTAGTTAAGGCCCGTCTGTATGCGGCCCCTTCAGACAAGCTTGAATTGTACCGGCAACATAATGGACATATGGAATCCAGTAAACTAACGTAACTCGATAACTGGGGTGTCGAGGCCCATTAACTCACCATCAATAGGGGTGGGTTGAGGATAGTAAGGTGTAAATCGGTCGCCGGACACATGAGGTGTTCCGTGCAGAGACCTTCTGTTTGCGGAGGTGAGACGGGCTCGGCGTTCGGGTTTCTTGTGAAAGGTGGCCATATACGCCTAGTACTGAAGTGTTATGTAGGTATAGGTGTACTCGCTGACACTTCCGAACGACGTATGTGTCGTGTTGTCCGATTGTGTCCTGATTGCAATCACCGTCCCTCGCGGTAATAGAGTACCACTTGTTCACTGCGCTGTGACGTAGTAAATACTAAAGAAGCCAGAAAAATATATTGTATTGAATTATAATTGCTTTGCAACCTTGTATGGCTTAGAGATAGTACAATTAAAAGTTTACAGTTTCCCCATACTTTACCTATAATAGCATTATGTGCTTTGGGCATGTCATATCATCGGCAAAGCGTTTCTTGTTTGATTGTGGAGTCTATGATGTGCCGTGCCTGAAGAATGTCATTTGCTACTTAAAACATGACTATAAGGATTTTCTTGTAGGCGAGTCTTTTATGATATTCCTTACCTAGGCTTAGTATTCACCCTGCATATGTCTAGTGAGACGGGTTAGTCTTGCTGAGCCTTATGCTCACGTTTGCGCTTTAACGATTTTTGCAGGTATTAGTTTTATTTCTGCTGTTCAGGTTGCACATGAGACTCAAGGTGTCGAGATAAATCTCATGTGAACCGCGCCGCTGCTGAATGTTCTTCATGTTGCTAGTGAGAATCGTCCTAGGGCATGGACGTCTTCTCTCCTGCTTAGTTAGGTGACATTATGAGTATGTATTTTTCCACTGCGTGTGTACCCCTGTCGTACACGCTTTTGTAAACTCTTCTTATTATGAAATGACAATTTTATATCTCTTGGTATCCTTTTCGTGTGTGCTATTAGGTACCGCATCGCACGACACCACTCAATGAGATCCTCGGATGTGTGGACTCCGGTCCCCACATCGTGGCAAAGTTTATTCACAAGTCAAAGGTTTGGACTTCAATGAAACTTTTGCTCCTGTAGCTAGACTTGAGTCCATTCGTATTTTATTGGCATATGCTACTCACCATAATTTTAAGCTGTATCAAATGGATGTCAAAACTACTTTCCTCAACGGTCCCATTAAGGAAGAAGTGTACGTGGAGCAACCACTAGGATTTAAAGATCAAGACTGAAAGTGCATCTAGGACTCCCTTGTGGGTTTTGGATGATTTATGACAAGCAATTGGGATCCTAACCTCTTTGTTGAGATGAATGCAGGCCTATAATAGAAAAATGAGCAAAATACCAAAAAGAAGGGATGAAGAGGAGCAAAGTGGAAATGAGCTCAAGGAAAAAGAGTAGTAGATTATCGTGTATGGAGTGTGTTAAGGAAACACACCCCAAGAGCTCAATCATAATTAAACACACACATTGCACAAAGTTACACAGGGCCGGACTAGTTCGATCACAACCGGACTAGTCCGATAACCTTTCTGCACCAGATCGGACAAGTCCGATATCTGTCGGACTAGTCCGATATCTTTCTGACTAGAATCGGACTAGTCCTCCCCAGTGCGGACTAGTCCTCAAAACACTACACAAGTCACACAAAATCGGACAAGTCCGTTATCAACCGGACTAGTCCGATATTCTTTCTGATCCACTTCGGACAAGTCCGATATTCACACAGACTAGTCCGAAAAACCCACTGATCTAAATCGTACAAGTCCTCCAAGTGCGGACTTGACATCCAACACACTTAGGGTTTCACATGTCCGGACAAGTCCGATGGACATTGGACTAGTCCGAAGATTTCCAGTAGTGAAATCGGACAAGTCCGTTTTCACCTGGACTAGTTCGATATTTCGGGACACTTAGGGTTTGCTACACACAGCACACTGGACTAGTCCGGTGACCACCACGGACTAGTCCGAACTTTCTGAACCCTAACGGTAACTTTTAGAAACCCCATATAAATAGAGGTGCACGGTCCAATTTCACAATCTCTCGAACCCTAGCGCCGTTGAGGATTCACTCTAGATCATTGGAGAGACACTTGCAACACCATATTGAGCTGTTGGTTTGATTCTCGAACACACTCTTGCGTTTCAATTGTAACTTTTGAGTGTGTTTTCGGTGACATTGTGTTTTGTAATCTAAGGGAGCCCTCAACGTGTGAGAACTCCCCTTGAATTCGGGTATTCACCCTTTTGTGATTAGTGGAAGAGGATTGGTCTTCGTGGAGATCCAACGAGGGTAGGGTTGGAGAAGACCCGATCCTTTTGTGGACTCCTCAACGTGGACGTAGGTTGCCTTCGTGGTAGCCGAACCACGGGATAAATCGTTGTGTCTTGTTTTAGTGTTCATCATTCTAATTAATCAACTCAATCTTGGGTTTCATACACATTGTTCATCTTACATTAAATTGTTGAACATAAGACTTAATTGTGATATAATCCAGCATATAACTGTTAAACTGTTGTTTGATTCTATATTTCCGCTGTACACATAAAAGAATCAAAACAATCAATCAAGTTTAATCAACTTAGTCCGTGAACACCAGACGAGTCCGCACTTTACCGGACTAGTCCGATATCTCTGGTATTGAACTGGTTGTTGAGTGTTGCAGGATCCGACAATTTTGAAAAAGGCCTATTCACCCCCCTCTAGGCCTACATTCATTTGGTATCAGAGCTGGTTTTTCAAGAAAGAGTCTAATCACTCGAAGAGATCATGTCGGACATGAAGGACATCCACAAAATCGACAACCAAGAGGAGGTTAACAACTACAAGACACAAAAAGTGGAGAAGTACCTCGAAGCCATTCAAGACTTCGAGGACGATGATGAGGAGACGCTGGAGCTAAAGGCACTCCTCACAAAGAAGGCACTTTCCAAAGGGAAAGCGAAAGTTGAAGAGAAGAAGAAGGGGAGTAGTCACACCGACTACTCCCGATATCCTTTTAACTATGATCGTCTAAATTCCAATAACAACCATTACCTATCTATCCCACTCGGAAAAGCCCCACACTTCGATTGAAGTGATTACTCAATGTGGAGGCAGAATATGAAGATGCATTTGATTTCCCTAAATCCAAGTCTATAGCATGTTGTATGCACAGGGATATATGTTCCGGATGACGACGAAGAGCTCACCCCAAGCCAAGAGCAGGCCATTCATAGAAACGCTCAAGCCGCAGCTGTAATCACCTCCTCACTCAGTCGGGACGAGTTCGCCAAGGTGGATGGACTCGAAATTGCTAAGGATATATGGGATACTCTGCAAACTGCACATGAAGGTGACCGACATGTGCGTGAGGCAAAGATTGAGATGATCGAAGGCAAACTAGGAAGATTCGCAATTGAGGAAGACGAGTCACCCCAAGATATGTACAATCGATTGAAGACACTCGTTAACAAAGTTCGATCATATGGGAGCAAGAAGTGGAATGACCACGAGGTTGTAAAGCTCATCCTTAGAGCTTTTATGCCTCGCAATTTCACGCTATGTTCCATGATTAGAGAAAGCCCCGGATACAAAAAGATGACTCCGGATGAATTGCTTGGAAAAATTATCAACTTTGAGATGATGGAAAAACAAGCAAAGCACGTCAAGGAAATTGCCGACCTCACCTCGCCTAAGAAGAAAGGGGTTGCTTTAAAGTCCACCCTCAAGCCTCTATCCAAAGTAGCAAGAGAAGCACAACTAGAGGAAGACAGTGACGAAGAGAGCAGTGAGCTAGATGAAGAGGACATGATATTATTCATGAAAAAGTTCAGGAGAGTAATGAAGAAAAGACAAGGGACAAAATCAAGTGAAGGCAAGTACAAGGAAAGAACAAAGCCAAAGTTGAGACGGGCGTGTTATAATTGTGGTGAGTATAACCACTTTATAGTTGATTGCCCATATGAGGAGAACAAGAAGAAGACCAAAGAATCCAAGCCTCAACCTAAGAAATTCTTCAAGAAGAAGAAACAAGTCGAACAAGCGCACATTGGGAAGGAGTGGGACTCAAACGATTAGTCCTCATCATCCGATGAAGAAGAGATGGCTAGCATAGCCATCGAGAGCACGTCCAAGAAATCTACACTCTTCCCTACACTCGGTGCAAGGAAGGGAAATGGCACTTGCCTTATGGCAAAGGAAGGTAAGCGCAAGGTAATCATCAAAACCCCTTCCGTGCATTCCTACTCTAGTGATGATGAAACAGATAGTGATGATGAGGATATGCTAAATGGACTAGATAGGAAAACTACAACAAAAATGAAATTTTTACTTGATCAACTTGTTGAGAAGGAGAGGTTAATTCATCGTCAAGAGGACATGATTATCTCCCAAAAGGAGGAGTATGTCGAACTTGACAAACTTCTAGAGCTTGAAAAGGAGAAAAACAATTCACTAGAGCTTGAGTTAGCTTCAAGCAAGAAAGCTTGCTTGGAGTTAACTGACTCAAATGTTGCAATCAAGGACCAACTTGCTGACCTGATCAAGGTTAACAAGATCCTTGAAGTGCAAGTTGAGTCACTCAAGCTGAGTGAACCTTCCTCCTCTTCAAATTCACCTTCTCAACCCACCAAAACTGAGTTTGCTCATATGTGCACATGTAGTAAAACTGACACCAGATTGAAAGGGAAGTCAACCTCCACAAAGGATAAAAATCCTACCCAATGTGGCATATTTGACAAGGAGAAGATCAACTATGCACGTAGTGCATACTTGGTCCAAAGACCTCCAAATGTCAAATATGGCATTGGTTACTCTTATGATGAAAAGCAGCATGCTGGAAGTCATAAGAATAACAAGGGAAGGATTTCTTTTGTGAAGGGAAGACCCTCCCAAAAGTCGAAGGATAAAAACTTGAACTCACACAAATACCGGACTAGTCCGGTTGGTGTCCGGACAAGTCCGGTCATCTGGACAAGTCTGGCCCCCCAGACTAGTCTGATTCATAAACAACAACAGCTATTATTCAAAACTTTTGATGCCTCCTATGTGTTAATGATAAATAATCTTGGCAATGTCTATGCTTATTATGTTGGGCCACGCCATGGGAACACAAAATCCCATGTGTGGGTGCCCAAATGTATTGTAACTAACCTCCAAGGACCCAAGCAAGCTTGGGTACCTAAAACCAAAGCATAATTTGTTTTTGCAGACCTATTCCTCCGGTGGATCCAAATGGGTGCTAGACAGTGGATGCACCAACCATATGACCGGAGAAAGGAGGATGTCCGTGGAATATGAAGAGAATGAGGATCCAAACAAGGGCATCTACTTCGGAGATAATAGTCAAGGAAGGGTGCTCGGTACCGGTAAAATTGCAATATCCTCTGAACACACACTTTCTCATGTTTTACATGTTGAATCTTTAGATTATAACCTGCTATCCATATCTCAACTATGTGACAAAGGTTATAATTGCTTGTTCACTAACGAGGGTGTGACCGTCTCTAGGAGGAGTGATGGTTCCATTGCATTCAAGGGTATGTTGAAGGGAAAGCTTTACCTTGTTGACTTCAACAAGGATAAAGCCGAACTCGACACATGCTTGATTGCAAAAACCAACATGGGTTGGTTGTGGCATAGACGGCTAGCGCATGTTGGTATGAGGAATCTTCAAAAACTCTTCAAGGGCGATCACATCCGCGGTTTGAAGGATGTTGTTTTTGAGAAAGACAGGCCTTGTAGCGCGTGCCAAGCCGGGAAGCAAGTTGGAGCATATCATCCCGCAAAGAACGTCATGACTACAACAAGACCACTCGAACTACTTCACATGGACTTGTTTGGTCCAGTTGCTTACATAAGCGTCGGCGGTAACAAATACGGTTTAGTTATCATTGATGATTTTTCTCGCTTCACTTGGGTTTTCTTTTTGCATGATAAGTCAGAAACACAAGGAACACTCAAGAAGTTCTTCAAGCGAGCTCAAAACGAATTTTCATTGACAATCAAGAGTATTCGAAGCGACAATGGCACGAAGTTCAAGAACACACAAGTGGAGGAGTACCTTGATGAAGAGGGCATCAAGCACGAATTTTTAGCGCCATACTCGCCACAACAAAACGGAGTTGCCGAAAGAAAGAATCGAACACTCATAGAGATGGCAAGAGCAATGATCGATGAGTACAAGACTTCGGATCGATTTTGGGCGGAAGCAATTAACACCGCTTGCCACCCCGCAAATCGACTTTATCTTCATCGACTACTCAAGAAGACTCCCTATGAGCTACTTACCGGTAACAAACCAAACATTTCACATTTTCGAGTTTTTGGTTCTCCATGTTATATCCTGAAAAAGAAGCCTAGGACTTCAAAGTTCACTTCGAAGTCCGATGAAGGTTTTTTGCTTGGTTATGATTCAAACACTTATGCCTATCGTGTTTTCAACAAGGCCCCTGGACTTGTTGAAGTAGCACGTGACGTAGTGTTCGATGAGACTAATGGCTCCCAAAAGGAGAAAGTTGATCCATGTGAATTAGGTAAAGAAGAAGCTCCTTGTCAAGCATTGAAAAGAATGGCTCTAGGCCAAGTTCGACCACAAGAGCCACCTTCACACGTACATGAGGAAAATGAACCACAAGAGGAGACCATCAATCAAGGGGGAGCTTCAACACAAGATCAACCACAAGAGTACGAAGATGATCAACAAGTCAATGAAGGCAACCACTTAGGGGGAGAAGCAGCCAATCATGAAGACACAACTCCTCAAGTGCCACACCCAAGAGTACACCAATGCGTCCAAAGGGATCACCCAATCGACAACATCATCGGTGACATCCAAAAGGGAGTAACCACTAGATCTCGCATAGCTAACTTTTGTGAGAATTATTCATTTGTATCCTTTTTGGAACCACGCAGGATTGAGGATGCATTGAAGGATCCAGACTGGGTGGTGGCAATGCAAGAAGAATTGAACAACTTCAAGCGGAACGAGGTGTGGGAACTTGTGGCAAGACCCAATGCAAACATCGTTGGCACCAAGTGGGTCTTCCATAACAAACAAGACGAACACGGGGTGGTGAAAAGGAACAAGGCACGACTTGTGGCCAAAGGGTACTCACAAGTCGAAGGTTTGGATTTCGATGAGACTTTTGCTCCAGTAGCTAGGCTTGAATCTGTTAGAATATTACTTGCATATGCTACTCACCACGATTTCAAGCTGTTTCAAATGGATGTGAAAAGTGCCTTCCTCAACGGACCAATCAAGGAAGAGATGTACGTGGAGCAACCACTCGGGTTTGAAGACGAAGAGTTCCCCGACCGCGTATTCAAATTGTGTAAGGCTCTCTACGGCCTCAAACAAGCTCCTAGAGCTTGGTATGAGTGTCTTAGAGATTTCTTAATTGAGAATGGTTTTCAAATTGGCAAAGTAGATTAAACATTATTTACAAAGAATTTAGACAATGATATCTTATTTGTCAAATTTATGTTGATGATATAATATTTGGGTCAACTAATCAATCTTTTTGTGAGGAATTTAGCAAAATCATGACAGACAAGTTTGAAATGTCAATGATGGGAGAATTAAAATACTTCTTGGGATTCCATGTGCGGCAACAAAAGGAAGGAACGTTCATAAGCCAAACCAAGTACACGCAGGACATACTTAAGAAGTTTGGCATGGACAAGGCAAAGCCCATAAAGACTCCCATGGCAACAAATGGCCACTTGGATCTCAATGAAGATGGACCTAACGTCGACAAAAAGGTATATCGCTCCATGATTGGATCTCTACTCTATTTATGTGCATCTAGGCCAGATATTATGTTGAGTGTATGTTTGTGTGCAAGATTTCAAGCCAACCCTAAGGAATGCCACTTGACAGCCGTAAAAAGGATCTTGAGATATTTAGTTCATACACCCAACCTTAGTCTTTGGTACCCAAAAGGCTCAAAATTCAATCTCATTGGTTACTCTGATGCAGATTATGCTGGGTGCATAGTAGATAGAAAAAGCACCTCCGGCACATGCCAATTCCTAGGGAGATCCTTAGTTTCTTGGTCCTTCAAGAAACAAAATTCCATTGCCCTATCCACAGCCAAAGCGGAGTATGTTGCAGCCGGGGGTTGTTGTGCACAACTCCTTTGGATGCGACAAACTCTAAGGGATTACGGTTACAATATGAACCGTATTCCTCTCCTTTGTGACAATGAGAGTGCCTTTAAAATTGCCCACAATCCAGTTGAGCACTCTAGAACTAAACACATAGACATAATACATCATTTTTTGAGAGACTATTCCATGAAAGGAGATATAACCATCTCATATGTCAACACCCTAAAGCAATTGGCCGACATATTCACCAAGCCACTTGATGAAAAGCATTTTTGCGAACTCCGAAATGAACTAAATATCTTTGATGCTCAGAGTGTGGCTTGAAAAGTTGCATACCTGTATGAATTCTTCAAAAATGTTGATTGAATTGTGAAAATCATCTCTCTCAATTTTTCTCAAAAAACTATGTCAATTACTAGATCTTGATGAATTATGATCATTGTTTGATTGTTGTATGCTTACTGGTCAAATTCATCAAGATTAATTGATTTGATTTGCCCCTCTATTCTCTATTTATGAACCTTCAAATATATATGAATGGGCTATGTAAATTTCTCCTGGTGACCACAGACTAGTCCATGGTTACCCGAACTAGTCCGCTGAGTGCCGGTTAGGCCGGACTAGTCCGATAGACCACGGACTAGTCCGATATAGCTCTCTGGATGAGTTCGGACTAGTCCGGTTATCTTCGGACTAGTCCAACTCCCTAATCTTCAAGCTACAATCGATTTCTTCGGTAATTTTCTCCCAAACCCTAGAAATCTTGTTTTTCTCCATTGTTGATGGAATAGCCTAGCATCTTTCACTATATACATGCTTCCTTGATGTACTACGTGTATGCTAGACTTATAGTGCATTAGGAATCAGTTTTTGTCCAAACCGTTAGGATTTTGAGGATGAACATCGGACTAGTCCGATCCATGCACGGACAAGTCCGGTCCCCCGGACTAGTCCGTGCCTGTGCACCGGACAAGTCCGATGTTTCTGAACCTAAAACCTAATTCCTCAATTCCTCAATGCAACTCCTTGCTATCTTTTCATACCTATGCCTTGTATCACTCATCGTCATTCTTGCAAATCATTCTCAGATCATGTCGAGCAGAAACGATGAAATCTCCGACTTTGAGGCCGAGATGGACCACGAGGTGGCACCTCGGACCTCGACGGGTCTTTATAAGAAGCGCCAAGAAAGACCCTCCGAGCCTGCTCCCTCCCCTCCTCAGGTTCGAAGGAAGGTGCTGGCAAAGAAGCCAGTTTCCAAGGCGGCCGCATCATCAAGTGGCCCTTGCCAAGCAAAGGGCAAGGGCAAAGGGATAGCAACGGGTCCAATTGGCCCTTTGAATTTGCATGCTCCCAGGGAAGGGGTCCGGGACCCCACTGAAGAGAAATTCAATGGCAAGGGTAGTGACTCGGTGGAAAAATTCAGAAGCATCGATTGGTATGGCCGGCCGAAGCAAGCTGCAGATGGAAGGTTCTGGTGCAATTTCCATGCTGACTTCTACAGATTGGTATACTTGCCAATGAAGACAACGGTGGTGCGCAGTCAGTGGATTGACTGGGCACACCTTGAGAGGAAGAGATGCTCCACATTTGATGAAGTCATTGCGGCAGCTGAAAGACATGGCTTGAAGGACCTCTTTTCCTTCAAGTACAACTGTAATGATGAAGTGGTGGCTCAATTCTATGCCACCTGCCACTTTGCAAGCGATGAGGAAGAAAGAGTGACTTGGATGACTCATGGATCCAAGTACACTATCACATATGAGGAGTTTGCTAGGATGTTGCATCTTGACACTTCCAGCAATGATAATGTGGTCATACACAATGTTGGTGTCATCAACAAGGAGAGGATGAAGTTTCTCTATGAGCCCAACTCAAAGTTCATCCCTCCCTCCACGAAGAACATGAAGCCATTCTTTGTGGTGCTAAACAGGGTCTTGAGGAAGACCATTGCCCCAAAGGATGGGGATGCAGGGAGTGTACAAGGATACCTCCGGACCTTGATGAAGGTCATAAGCAAAGGGCATAAGTTTGATGTGTTTGACTACATATGGAATGATATGGTCAACATCTCCAGCACCCCCAACAGGTCTTGTGGCTATGCTCCCTATCTCATGTTTATGATTGAGAAAGTCACAGGGATTGAGTTTGTGAAGGATGTGGAGCATACTCCTTTGAGGCCTCTGAAGCCTCAACTAGTGAATGTCCAGGCTGCTCCCTCGCCGGCCTCCAGTCCCAAGGCACCGGCAAGATCAAGAGAAGGTGCTAGAGCTGTCCCTACTTCTAGGGAAGCCCCTCAGCGAGGATCAGCTAGTGGGATCCTCAAGTATCTGGCTGCCATATTCTCCTCCTGCAAGAAGGCCGAAGTAAGGGCCCATAAACTCAACCAGAAGAGAAAGGAGGACATGAAGTACATAAAGGCCAACATGAAGCAAATCAGCCAAAAGCTGGAGATCGACCCCATTGGATGTCCAGCGATTTCTGAGGAATCCAACCCGGACTTCACTGAGCTCGGGTCCCTGAACCCCTCCGAGCTTGCCTACTTTGGCATTGGGGGCTCGAGTGGCTCCGCCCCTCCTCCTTCTCCTCCTTGTCAAGCTGAAGATGAAGAAGACGAAGACGACGACGAGAGGACCGACAATGAAGAGTGAAGAACTTAGGACCCTCCTCTCCTTCTTTTTGGTATCTTGATGCCAAAGGGGGAGAGATTGAGGGGGAGTCTTAGCTTTAGCTGCGGTAGGATGCGAGGAGAGAGCTCTTTTATCTCTCTTTTCATCTATCTTTGTGATTGTAATGATTTAATGTTGTTTCTAAGTTAATTATGGTTTTGTGATGCAATGCTTACTTAATTTGAGAAGTATTTGTTAAAATCTGTAATTTTGCTCCTGGAATGACATATGTGCTTGGTTTTGGTTAATTAATGTAAGTTATGTCACTCTCAATGTCTTAATGTACTTAGTTATGCATCCCACCATAAAGAATGCACATATGGATAATTCTTTCACTGCTTGATGTATTTTTGATTCATATGTGGATACTTTATGAAAATCTCAATTTTTGTCATATTTTGTGAAATCTCAATTGGTTGTCATCAATCACCAAAAAGGGGGAGATTGAAAGTGCATCTAGGACTCCCTTGTGGGTTTTGGATGATTTATGACAAGTAATTGGGATCCTAACCTCTTTGTTGAGATGAATGCAGGCCTATAATAGAAAAATGAGCAAAATACCAAAAAGAAGGGATGAAGAGGAGCAAAGTGGAAATGAGCTCAAGGAAAAAGCGTAGTAGATTATCATGTATGGAGTGTGTTAAGGAAACACACCCCAAGAGATCAATCATAATTAAACACACATTGCACAAAGTTACATAGGATCGGACTAGTCCGATCACAACCGGACTAGTCTGATAACCTTTCTGCACCAGATCGGACAAGTCCGATATCTGTCGGACTAGTCCGATATCTTTCTGACTAGAATCAGACTAGTCCTCCCCAGTGCGGACTAGTCCTCAAAACACTACACAAGTCACACAAAATTGGACAAGTCCGTTATCAACCGGACTAGTCCGATATTCTTTCTGATCCACTTCGGACAAGTCCGATTTTCACACGGACTAGTCCGAAAAACCCATTGATCTAAATCGAACAAGTCCTCCAAGTGCGGACTTGTCATCCAACACACTTAGGGTTTCACATGTCCGGACAAGTCCGATGGACATCGGACTAGTCCGAAGATTTCCAGTAGCGAAATCGGACAAGTCTGTTTTTAGCCGGACTAGTCCGATATTTCAGGACACTTAGGGTTTGCTACACACAGCACACCGGACTAGTCCGGTGACCACCACGGACTAGTCCGAACTTTCTGAATCCTAACGGTAACTTTTAGAAACCCCATATAAATAGAGGTGCACGGTCCAATTTCACAATCTCTCGAACCCTAGCGCCGTCACACCTCCCAAGAGCCTCAAAAACGACATCTCTCCACGAAATTAAGTGCAACATCGACCAATCCCTTGAGGATTCACTCTAGATCATTGGAGAGACACTTGCAACACCATATTGAGCTCTTGGTTTGATTCTCGAACACACTCTTGCGTTTCAATTGTAACTTTTGAGTGTGTTTTCGGTGGCATTGTGTTTTGTAATCTAAGGGAGCCCTCAACGTGTGAGAACACCCCTTGAATTCGGGCATTCACCACTTTGTGATTAGTGGAAGAGGATTGGCCTTTGTGGCGATCCAACGAGGGTAGGGTTGGAGAAGACCAGGTCGTTTTGTGGACTCCTCAACGTGGACGTAGGTTGCCTTCGTGGTAGCCGAACCACGAGATAAATCGTTGTTTCTTGTTTTAGTGTTCATCATTCTAATTAATCAACTCAATCTAGGGTTTCATACACATTGTTCATCTTACGTTAAATTGTTGAACATAAGACTTAATTGTGATATAATCCAGCATATAACTGTTAAACTGTTGTTTGATTCTATATTTCTGCTGTACACATAATAGAATCAAACCAATCAATCAAGTTTAATCAACTTAGTCCATGAACACCGGACTAGTCCGCACTTTACCGGACTAGTCCGATATCTCTGGTATTTAACTGGTTGTTGAGTGTTGCAGGATCCAACAATTTTCAAAAAGGCCTATTCACCCCCCCTCTAGGCCTACATTCAAAGACTACCCCAACCATGTGTACAAACTACGTAACGCTCTCTATGGCCTCAAACAAGCTCCTCGAGCTTGGTATGAGTGTCTTAGAGATTTTCTAACTCAAAATAGATTTAAAATTGGTAAAGCTGATTATACCCTGTTCACAAAACATTTTGATAATCATCTATTTGTATGTCAAATCTATGTTAATGATATAATTGTTGGTTCTACTAATAAGTGTTTTTGTGAAGAATTTCACAAGATTATGACAAGACAAATTAGAGATGTCGATGATGGGCGAATTAAAGTTTATCTTGGGATTCCAAGTCAAGCAATTAAGAGAAGGCACATTCATAAGCTAGACCAAGTACACACAGGACATCCTCAAGAAGATCAATATGGACAAGGCCAAGCCCATCAAGACACCCATGGCAACTGAAAGTGCATCTAGGCATCCCTTGTGGGTTTTGGTTGATTTATGACAAACAAATGAGATCCTAACCAAATTGTTGAGATGAGCGCAGGTCTTAAAAGAAATTGTGAAGAAAACGCAAAAAGAAAGGAGAATGAGGATCTATATGGAAAAGAGCTTAAGAGCTGAATAGATTAGATCATTGTGTATGGAGTGTGTTGGAGAAACACACCCCAAGAGCTCAATCACAAGAAAAATCACTCACTGCACTAACTTATACAGGTCCGGACTAGTCTGACAATATCCGGACTAGTCCAATAATCCCTCTGTTCAAAATCGGGCAAGTCCTCCCAGTGCAGACTTGTCTGAACAGTCCAGGTTTACACAGACCGGACTAGTCCGATATCTTTCTGACTAAATTCGGACTAGTCCTCCCCAGTGCAGACTAGTCCTCAACACTTCACATCTTTGCACCAACATCGGACAAGTCTGATAATATCCGGACTAGTCCGATAACCTCTCTGACTAAAATCGGACAAGTCCTCCAAATGCGGACTTGTCCCCAATTCACTAAGGAGATCACCACAGCCAGACTTGTCTGAAAATAATCGGACTAGTCCAAACATTTCTAGAGCCTAAATCGGACTAGTCGACCCTAAGCCGGACAAGTCTGATCTTCTTGAGAACTTAGGATTTCCTACACGATGCACACCAGACTAGTCCGGACTCCACCACGGACTAGTCCAAACCCTCGAAACCCTAAAGGTAACTTTTCAAAACACCATATAAATAGATGTGCACGACCCTACTTTCACCTCTCTCAACTCCCAGTGCCGTCACACCCTCCAAGAGCTTAGAAAACATATCTCTCCACGCAATCCAATGCAAGAAAGATCAAATCCTTGAGGATTCATCTTGGATGAAAGGAGATACACGATTCACACGTTTGAGCTCTTGGGTTTGATATCTAACACACTCCTGTTGTTTCATTGTTGATCTTAAGAGTGTGTTCTTGGTGGTGTTTAAATTTGCAATCTTGGGGAGCCCTCAACATGTGAGAAGGCCCCTTGAACTTGGTGATTTACCCCTGTGATAGTGAAAGAGAATTGGCCTTCGTGGCGATTCGACGAGGTTATGGTCAGTGAAGACCCGATCCTTTCATGGGCTCCTCAACATGGACGTAGGTTGCCTTTGTGGGAACCAAACCACGGGATAAAATCTTGTGTCAAACTTGTTCTTAAGTTTTTCATATCATATTATAGGGTTTACTTGATCTTGTCCATCTTACGTTAAAATATTCAAATCAAAGTTAATTTGTGCTACACTTAATTTCATTGACTTAATACTTTCCATTTACACACTATATTTCGCTGCGTACTGTCCTTGTATTGAAATCATTGATCAAACTTTATTAATCTAGTCCGCATGCAACGGACTAGTCCGCACTCTACTGGACTAGTCCGGTTTTGTGGTATTTGATCAAGTTGCTAAGTGTTGCAGGTTCCGACTAAAATTCAAAAAGACCTATTCACCCCCCTCTAGGCCACATTCAATTGGTATCGGAGCAGGACTCTTCGCAAGAGACTAATCGCTCGAAGGGAACATGTCAGACACGAAGGATGGGCACAAGAGTCTCAACCAAGAGAAGGTTGACGATGAAAAAGCTAAAAACTGGAGAAGCTCCTCGACACCATTCAAGACTTTGAGGATGACGATGAGGAGACGCTTGAACTCAAGGCGCTTCAAAGGAAGAAATCCCTCTCCAAAGGGAAAGTGAAGATCGAGGACAAGAAGAAGGGGAGTAGTCACACCGACTACTCCCGATATCCTTTCAACTACGATCGCTTAAATTCTAACAATAGCCATTATCTGTCTATTCCTTTAGGAAAAGCCCCACACTTTGACGGGAATGATTACTCAATGTGGAGGCAAAACATGAAAATGCACTTAATCTCACTCAATCCCAACTTGTGGCATATTGTGTGTATAGGAATAGATGTCCCGGACGACGATTAAGAGATTACACCAAGCCAAGAGCAAGCAATTCATCGGAATGCTCAAGTGCGGTAGTTATCACATCTTCACTAAGTCGGGACGAGTTCACCAAGGCGGATAAACTCGAGATTGCAAAGGAAATCTGGGACACATTGCAAACTGCACATGAAGGCTATCGTCATGTGCGAGAGGCGAAGATCGTAATGATTGAAGGCGAATTGGGAAGATTCATCATAGAAGAAGATGAGTCACCACAGGACATGTACAACCGATTAAAGACTCTCATCAACAAGGTTCGAGCATACGGAAGTAAGAAGTGAAATGATCACGAGGTAGTGAAGCTCATCCTTGGAGCTTTCATGCCTCGCAATGTTACCCTATGCTCGATGATTAGAGAAAGCCCCGGGTACAAGAAAATGACCCCGGACAAACTACTTGGAAAGATCATCAACTTAGAGATGATGGAAAAACAAGCTAAACATGTTGAGGAGATTGCCGAACTCACCTCGACAAAGAAGAAAGGGGTCGCCCTAAAATCCACTTGCAAGCCCTTGTCAAAAGAAGCTCGAGAAGCTCAACAAGAAGAGGACAGCGATGACGAGAGCAGCGATATTAACGAAGTGGACATTATCCTCTTTATGAAAAGATTCAAGAAAATGATGAAGAGAAGACAAGGGGACAAATCAAGTGAAGGAAAACACAAAGAAAAATCAAGACCGAAGTTGAGGCGGGCAGGCTATAACTGTGGTGAATATGACCACTTTATAGTTGATTGCTCGTATGAAGAAAACAAGAAGAAGACCAAGGAAACGAAGCCTCAACCCAAGAAATTCTTCAAGAAGAAGAAGCAAGCTGGACAAGCGCACCTAGGAAAGGAGTGGGACTCAAATGATGAGTCCTCATCCGAAGAGGAGATGGCTAGCATAGCCATCAAGAAGACAACTAAGAAGTCCACCCTCTTCCCAAATCTCGGCGCATGGAAGGGAAACGACACTTGCCTCATGGTGAAGGAAGGTAAACGAAAGGTAACAACAAAATCTACCTCTTCGCGTTCTTTTGATAGTGATAGTGACAACTATAGTGATGATGAGGACATGCTAGCTGGCTTAGACAAGAAAACTGCTGCCAAAATGAAATTCTTGGTGGATTAACTTGTTGATAGGGAGGGGATGATTGATCGTGAAGAAGATATTATCATCCTCCAAAAGGAGGAGTATCTCAAGATCAATGAGCTCCTTGAACTTGAAAAGGAGCAAAGCAAATCACTTGAACTTGAGTTAGCTTCAAGCAAGGAAGCTTGCTTGAAGTTAAGCGACTCAAATGCAATATCAAGGAAGAACTTGTTAACTTAACCAAAGTTAACAAGATCCTTGAAGTGCAAGTTGAGTCACTCAAACAAAGTGACCCTTCATCCTCTTCATGCTCGCCCTCTCAACCCCTTAAAACTGACAATAGCTTGAAAGACAAGTCAACCTCTACCAAGGACAAGCACCCTTCGCAAAGTGGCATATTTGACAAGGAGAAGGTCAAATATGCACGTAGTGCATACTTGGCCACAAGACCTCCTAATGTCAAATATGGCATTGGGTATTCCTATAGTGAAAAGCAAAATGCTAGAAACTATAAGAATAACAAGGAGTGCATTGCCTTTGTGAGGGGAAACTCCTATCAAGCTAGAAAGACCAATGATACTAATAAGTCCAAGATAGTTAACACATATAATAACCGCACTAGTCTGGTCCCTACACGGACAAGTCCGGTCCTTCGGACAAGTCTGGTTTCCTGAACTAGTGCTGTTCATGAACAACAACAACTATTGTTTGGAACTTTTGATGCATCGTATGTCCTTATGAAAAGTTTTGGTAAATTTTATGCTCATTATGTTGGGCCACGCCATGGGAACACCAAGTCTCATGTGTGGGTGCCAAAATCTCTTGTAACTAACCTCAAAGGACCCAAGCAAGCTTGGGTACCTAAAACCAAGGCATAATTTGATTTTGTAGGCCTATTCCTCGTGTGGATCGAAATGAGTGCTAGACAGTGGATGCACCAACCATATGACCGGAGAAAGAATGATGTTTGTTGAGTATAAAGAAAATGAGGATCCAAGTGAGGGCATCTATTTTGGAGACAATAGTCAAGGAAGGGTGCTCGGTACCGGTAAAATTGCAATTTCATCTCAACATACTCTTTCTCACGTCTTACATGTTGATTCCTTAGATTCTAACCTGCTGTCCATATCTCAACTATGTGACAAAGGTTATAATTGCTTGTTTACTAACGAAGGTGTGACCGTCTCTAGAAGGAGTGATGACTCGGTTGCATTCAAGGGTGTGTTGAAGGGAAAGCTTTATCTTGTTGACTTCAACAAAGATAAAGCCGAACTCGGCACGTGCTTGATTGCAAAGACCAACATGGGTTGGCTATGGCATAGACGGCTAGCACATGTTGGTATGAGGAATCTTAAAAAACTCCTTAAGGGCGATCACATCTGAGGTTTAAAGGATGTTGTTTTTGAGAAACATAGGCCTTGTAGTGCGTGTCAAGCTGGGAAGCAAGTAGGAGCACCTCATCCCGCGAAGAACGTCATGACTATAACAAGACCGCTCAAGCTACTTCACATGGACCTATTTGGTCCAATTGCTTACGTAAGCATCGGCGGTAACAAATATGGCTTAGTAATTGTTGATGACTTTTCGCGCTTCACTTGGGTCTTCTTTTTGCATGATAAGACAGAAACTCAAGGAACCCTCAAGAAGTTCCTCAAGCGCGCCCAAAATGAGTTCTCATTTAGGATCAAGAACATACAAAGCAACAACGGCACAGAGTTCAAGAACACTCAAGTTGAGGAGTACCTAGACGAAGAAGGGATAAAGCATGAGTTTTCAGCACCTTATTCCCCTCAACAAAATGGAGCTGCCGAAAGGAAGAACCGAACCCTCATAGAGATGGCGAGAACAATGCTCGATGAATACAAGACCACGGACCGGTTTTGGGCGGAAGCGGTTAACACCGCTTGCCACGCCTTAAACCGACTCTACCTTCATCGACTACTCCAGAAGACATCATAGGAACTACTCACGGGTAACAAACCAAATATTGCCTATTTTCGTGTTTTCGGTTCTAAGTGCTATATTTTGAATAAGAAGCCTAGGACTTCAAAGTTCGCTTCAAAGTCCGATGAAGGTTTCTTGCTTGGTTATGATTCGAACTCTTACGCCTATCGTGTCTTCAACTAGATCTCCGGACTTGTTGAAGTAGCATGTGATGTAGTGTTCGATGAAACTAACGGCTCTCAAGAAGAGCAAGTTGATCCATGTGTGCTAGATAGAGAAGAAGCTCCATGTCAAGCATTGAGAAGAATGGCATTGGGCAATATTCGACCACAAGCGCCATCTCCAAATGCAAATGAAGAAGATGAATCACAAGTGGAGGTAAATGATCAAGGGGGAGCTTCCACGCAAGATCAACATCAACAAGACAAAGATGATCAACAAGTCAATGAGGGCAACCATCTAGGGGGAGTAGAAGATGATCATGAAGACTCAAGACCACAAGTGCCACACCCAAGAGTACACCAATGCGTCCAAAGAGATCATCCCGTCGACAACATAATTGGGGACATTCAAACAGGAGTAACTACTCGATCTCGAATTGCTAATTTTTGTGAACATTACTCTTTTGTATCCTTTTTGGAACCGCGCAGGATTGAGGATGCATTGAAGGATCCGGATTGGGTGGTGGCGATGCAAGAAGAACTTAACAACTTCGAGCGAAACGAAGTGTGGGAACTCGTCAAAAGACCCAAATTCAACGTCGTCGGCACCAAATGGGTCTTCCACAACAAAGAAGACGAACACGGGGTGGTGACAAGGAACAAGGCACGACTTGTGGCCAAAGGGTATTCACAAGTCGAAGGTTTGGATTTCGATGAAACCTTTGCTCCCGTAGCTAGGCTTGAATCTATTAGAATATTACTCATATGCTACTCACCATGATTTCAAGCTCTATCAAATGGATGTGAAAAGCGCCTTCCTCAATGGACCAACCAAGGAGGAGGTGTATGTGGAGCAACCCCCCCTGATTTGAAGATGAAGAGTTCCCCAACCACGTCTTTAAACTGCATAAGGCTCTCTACGGCCTCAAAAGCTTATAGAGCTTGGTATGAGTGCCTTAGAGATTTCTTAATCAAAAATGGTTTTAAAATTGGCAAAGCTGATTATACATTATTCAAGAAGCATTTTGATAATGATCACTTTGTTTGCCAATTTTATATTGATGATATCATTTTCGGTTCAACTAACAAATCTTTCTGTGAAGAATTTAGTAAAATTATGACAGATAGGTTTGAAATGTCTATGATGGGTGAGCTGAAATACTTCTTGGGATTCAAAGTGAGGCAACAAAAGTAGGGGATGTTCATAAGCCAAACTAAGTATACTCAAGACATACTCAAGAAGTTTAGAATGGACAAGGCGAAGCCTATAAAGACTCCCATGGCAACAAATGGACACTTGGATCTCAATGAAGACGGACCAAGTGTGGATCAAAAGGTATATCGCTCCATGATTGGATCTCTACATTACTTATGTGCATCTAGGCCAGACATTATGTTGAGTGTATGTTTGTGTGCAAGGTTTCAAGCCAACCCAAAAGAGTGTCATTTGACTATCGTAAAAAGAATCTTGTGGTATTTAGTTCATACACCCAACCTAGGACTTTGGTATCCTAAAGGTTCCAAGTTCAATCTCATTGGATACTCCAATGCAGAATATGCTGGATGCAAATTAGATAGAAAAAGTACCTCTGGTACATGCCAATTTCTAGGTAGATCCCTAGTTTCTTGGTCCTCCAAGAAACAAAACTCCATTGCCTTATCCATGGCCGAAGCGTAGTATGTTGCAGCCAGGAGTTGTTGTGCACAACTCCTTTGGATGCGACAAACTCTAAGGGATTACGATTACAATATGAGCCGTATTCCACTCCTTTGTGATAATGAGAGTGCTATTAAGATTGCCCATAACCCTGCTGAGCACTCTAGGACCAAACATTTAGACATCCGACACCACTTTTTGAGAGACCACTCAATGAAAGGAGACATAGCTATTTCCCATGTCAACACCGAAAAACAACTAGCCGATATATTTACCAAGCCACTTGATGAAAAACCGGAGCTCCAAAATGAACTCAATATCCTTGATGCTCGGAATGTGGCTTGAAAACTTGCATACCTGTATGGACTCTTCAAAATATATTGTTTGAGTTGCAAAAATCATCTCTCTCAATTTTCTTCGAAAACTATTTCAACTACTTGATCTTGATGAATTATGGTTCTTGATTGTTGTATGCTTACTGATCATATTCATCAAGATTACTTGATTGTTTTGGCCCACATGTTTTCTCTATAAGAACCTTCGAATATATACGAATGGGCTAAACTAATATGTTCTGTGACCACAGACTAGTCCACACACCGCAGACTAGTTCGCAGAGTGTCCGGTAGTCCGGACTAGTCCGGCCAACCACGGACTAGTCCAATTTTTTGACTCCATAACCCTAGCCACTGCCAAAACCTAATCTTCTTCATCCTCACACCTTGCCCCACGCTCTCTCTCCCCGATCGAGTGCTCCCAAGGCGATTTCCTCTGTTCTCCATCAAATCCCTCCAAGTTTGGGTGGAATTCGATCTCCATTGCATAAGGATTGAAGACCACGGACTTGTCCGCACCTTCAACTCCTCCATCTCCAAGAATCAAGAATCTTCAGTAAAATTTCCTCCCAAACCCTAGAAATTGTGATTTTCTTCATTGTTGACTAAATAGCCTCGTTCCTCTAGGTTAATACATGCCTCGTTGCTGTATTACATTTATCTTGAACTAGTTTTGCATTGGGAATCACCATTTGCCGTCTAGTTAGGGTTTGAGGAGATGAACACCGGACTAGTCCGGTCCATGTACGGACAAGTACGGCCCCCTGCACTAGTCCATACCTGTACACCGGACAAGTCCAATTTTTAACTGAACTCAACCTTGATTTCTCGATCCTCAATGCACCTCCTTGCCATCAATTCTTATCCATACATTGTGCAATACTCTCTCAGAACAATGTCAAACGAGAACATCTCTGACTTTGAAGATGAAATGGAACAAGACTTGTTGTTGCACGCTTCAGAGTCTCGTGCTCAAAAGAGGCAAAAGCGTCCCTCCGAGCCTGCACCTTCCCCACCTTAGGTGCGGCGCAAGGTGCTTGCCAAGAAGCCTGCATCCAAGGCAAAGGACGTAGTTGGCTCCGGCTCGGTGGCTCTTCGCCAAGTGAAGGGCAAAGTAAAGGGAATTGCGTCGGGCCCCATCGGCCCACTCAAGATGCATGCTCCGAGGCAGGGAAACAGAGATCCCTCCGAGGAGAAGTTCAACAGCAAGGGAAGCGACACTGCTTCCAAACTTAGATTTGTTGATTGTTACAGCCGTTCCAAGAAGGTTGTTGATGCTAGGTTTTGGAGAAATTTTCATGCAGACTTCTATAGCTCGGTTTACCTTACCATGAAGAGTCCGGTGGTCCGCAGCCAGTGGATCGACTAGAATCACTTTGATTGGAAGAGCTGTTCGGCATTTGATCAGGTGGTAGAGGCTGCTGCCAGGCATGGACTAAAGGACCTGTTCGCCTTCAGATTTAACTGGAATGATGATATCATTGCTCAGTTCTATGCCACTTGTTTCTTTGCTAGTGATGAGGAGGAAAGGGTGACTTGGATGACTCATGGATCCAAGTACACCATTACTTATGATGATTTTGCAGGACAACTTCACCTTGAAGACACCAGCAACAATGAGTTGACTATTCACAATACCTGTGTCTTGAGCAAGGATAAAATGGACTTCCTCTATGACACTACCCTGAAGTACAACCCCCCCCCCCCAACCAAGAACATGAAGTCTTTCTTCATGGTTCTCAACAGGGTGCTGAGGAAGACAATAGCACCAAAAGATGGGGATGCAGGAAGTGTCTAAGGTTACTTGGGGACCTTGATGAAAGTGATAAGCAAGAACAGGAAGTTTGACATCTTTGACTATATCTGGAATGATATGGTCAACATCTCCTGCACGCCGAACAAATCCTTTGGCTATGCCCCCTACTTGATGTTCATGATTGAGAAGGTCACAGGGATTGAGTTCGTGAAGGACGTGGAGCACACTCCCTTGAGGCCCCAGAATCCTCCCCAGGCCAATGTCCAAGCTGCTCCATCTCCAGTGTCGAGTGAAGAGGCTCTGAGGAGAGCTAGAGGAGATGAGAGGACTGCCCCCTCCACTAGGCCCCCTCCCCAAAAAGGGTCTCCTAGTGGATTCTTGAAGTACTTAGCAGCAATCTTTGCCTCATGCAAGAAGGCCGAAGTGAACACTCACAAGCTGAACAAGGCGAGGAAGGTAGATATGAGGTATGTCAAAGAAAATGTGAAGCATATTTGCCCGAAGCTGGAGATCGAGCCTATTGGATCCCAGTCATTTCTGAAGATTCAACCTCTGATTTCACTGAGCTCGGACCTTTGACTCCCTCCGAGCTTGCTTACTTTGGCATTGGGGGCACTTTGAGTGGATCTGCTCCTCCTCCTCCACAGCCCGAAGAAGAAGATGAAGATGAGGAAAGAACTGATAGTGAGGAATGAGCCACTAGATCCCTCCTCTCCTTCTTTTTGGTGTCTTGATGCCAAAGGGGGAGAGATTTAGGGGGAGTCACTAGATCCCAGCTGTAGGATGAGAGATGAGTGCTTCATTTGTGTATCTCTTTATGTATTTTTGGGTTGTAAAACTTGAATTCTATTATCTCTATTTTTAAATATTGTGGTGTGATGGAATGACTATGCTTATGCACATGTTATGAAATTTGTGATTTTTCTTTGAAGTGCACATATATGCTTGAAATTGGTAGTTTGACACCCCACCATAAAGAGTGCACATATGACCTATGTTTTCATTGCTTAACTTGTACCTAACCCATATGTGCACACTTTATGAAAATTTTGTATTTTTATCATATTTTGTGAAATCTCAATTGGTTGTCATCAATCACCAAAAAGGGGGAGATTGAAAGTGTATCTAGGCATCCCTTGTGGATTTTGGTTGATTTATGACAAACAAATGAGATCCTAACCAAATTGTTGAGATGAGCGCAGGTCTTAAAAGAAATTATGAAGAAAGCGCAAAAAGAAAGGAGAATGATGATCTATATGGAAAAGAGCTTAAGAGCTGAATATATTAGATCACTGTGTATGGAGTGTGTTGGAGAAACACACCCCAAGAGCTCAACCACAAGAAAACTCACTCACTGCACTAATTTATACAGGTCCGGACTAGTCCGACAATATCCGGACTAGTCCGATAATCCCTCTGTTCAAAATCGGACAAGTCCTCCGAGTGCGGACTTGTCTGCACAGCCCAGGTTTACACAAACTAGACTAGTCCGATATCACCACGGACTAGTCTGATATCTTTCTGACTAAATTCGGTCTAGTCCTCCTCAATGCGAACTAGTCCTCAACACTTCACATCTTTGCACCAACATCGGACAAGTCCGATAATATCCGTACTAGTCTGACAACCTCTCTGACTAAAATTGTACAAGTCCTCCAAATGCGGACTTTTCCGCAATTCACTAAGGAGATCGCCACAGCCGGACTTGTCCGAAAATAATCGGACTAGTCTGAACTTTTCCAAAGCCCAAATTGGACTAGTCCACTCTAAGCCGGACAAGTCCGATCTTCCTGAGAACTAAGGGTTTCCTACACGGCGCACACAAGACTAGTCCAGACTCCACCACGGATTCGACGAGGTTAGGTTCAGTGAAGACCCCATCCTTTTGTGGGCTCCTCAACGTGGACGTAGGTTGCCTTTGTGGGAACCGAACCACGGGATAAAATCTTGTGTAAAACTTGTCCTTAAGTTTTTCATATCATATTCTATGGTTTACTTGATCTCTTCCATCTTACGTTAAAATATTCAAATCAAAGTTAATTTGTGCTACACTTAATTTCATTGACTCAATACTTTCAATTTACACACTATATTCCGCTGCGTACTGTGCTTGTATTGAAATCATTGATCTAACTTGATTAATCTCGTCCGCATGTACCGGACTAGTCTGCACTCTACCAGACTAGTCCGATTTACTGGTATTTGATCAAGTTCCTAAGTGTTGCAGGTTCCGACTAAAATTCAAAAAGGCATATTCACCCCCCCCCCCTCTAGGCCACATTCAGCAACTAATGGACATCTTGATCTCAACGAAGACAGTCCAAATGTGGATCAAAAGGTATATCGGTCTATGATTGACTCATTACTCTATTTATGTGCATCTAGGCCAGAAATTATGCTTAGTGTGTGTATGTACGCAAGATCTCAAGCCGCACCTAAAGAGTGTCATTTAATAGCTGTAAAAAGAATTTTAGGATACCTTGTGCACACACCCAACTTGGGCTTAGGTATCCCAAAGGATCCAAGTTTAACTTGATAGGATATTCTGATGTCGACTATGCAGGATGCCAAGTCGAGAGAAAAAGCACATCGGGGACTTGCCAATTTCTTGGCAGATCCTTGGTTTCATGGTCATCTAAAAAGCAAAACTCCATTGCTCTTTCCACAGCTGAAGCATAGTATGTTGCAGCCGGTAGTTGTTGCGCACAACTACTTTGGATGCGACAAACTCTAAGGGATTATGGTTACAATCTGAACTATATTCCACTCCTATGTGAGAATGAGAGTGCTGTAAAAATTGTACACAACCCAGTAGAGCACTCAAGAACTAAGCACATAGATATTTGTCACCATTTCTTAAGAGATCATTCATTAAAAGGTGACATCGTAATCTCACATGTTAGGGCTGAAAAAAACCTTGCAGACATTTTCACCAAGCCATAAGATGAAAAGAGATTTTGTGAGATAAGAAATGAGCTAAATATACTTGACTCCCAAAATGTGGCTTGAAACACTACATACCTGATTGTGACTTCAAAATTTACTCATTTTTGCGAAAATTTGTCCCTTATCTCAATTTTCTCAAATACAGAAGGAAAGGAGGCATGGGTTTTACCGTGAGAAAGAGCTTGTGATGGCGATCCATTTTGCTGTTGGAGTTGTGGTGTGACACTGCTTGTTGAGGGCTAGTGACGGTGGATCAGAGGCAGCTTCCGGTGGCCTCACCGTGAGCTTCGCCAAAACTTCAAAATACCATGGCAGACGGTGAGGAAACAAAGAACAATCGGTACCAAAAGGTAGAGTAGAAGGCTAGGCTTTACTTTGCTTGTGAAGTCGGGAAGAAACGATGGCCAGAGCGGCAGCACGAAGCGACGAGCTGGAGGGTGGCACAATAGCGAAGGCGGGTTGAAACTGTGGCGTGGGAGAGCAAAACCAAGTGTGGAACTCGACGCCGACAGCCAGGAGAGGCTTAAATAGGCAAAGGGAGTCAAGGAGAGGCAGCCACGGTGCAAGCAAGCAAGCAGATTGGTGGCTTGCATGCCGTGCGGTGTCGCGACGGTGAGAATAGAGGAACCGCTCGAATTTGGGTCACTAGACAATGGGTCTCACATCCCTTCCAAGTCTATCTTCTCTGCTCCCTTAATTCACCGACCAATACTTGTCCGAAATTCATCAAAATTTGTGGATAGACTCAAATAAATATCTGGAATTTGATTCTGGAATCAAAACTTTGAATTGATCAAGTTTCAATTGAATTTCAAATTTGGATTTGAATTTGAATGAAATTCAATGGAGCCACTGAGTTAAATAGCAATTGAGCTTCAAAAATTGTGAAACTTCATGGATAAGTCAAGCAAGTCAAGCCGATCATGATGGTGTGTTCAAATTTTATGTTCCAGTAAGTTTGAACATAATTCAAAATTTGAACTGAAATATGGCTTGAATTTGCTAAGCTTCTCAAATAAAATAGCAAATGGAATTCACAAATCTTGAAACTTGGCAGGAAGGCTATTTGGAATATTATGAGGCCATGGAAAAATGTATAGCCTGAGATTAGAATATTTTGACAGGGACTAAATGTACAGTGCTATATTCAAATTAATTTGAATATATTTAGTACTGCATAGTGTTTTGCCCTAGCAAATTCCATTCAATAAAATCCAAATTTTGCAGGAAGGTCACTTGAATTATCCTAGGGTCATTGGTGAAGTCCATCCATTATGTTAATAAAATTTTAAGTATGAGGGAAAGAAATATTCTTGATGATATCAAGTTCATGTGTACAACCATAAGTGATCTTTACTATGGTTGAAAACAAACTGGTAATTGAACTTCATATTAAGGAAAAACTAGGATTTTACATTCCTCCCCCCCTTAAAAGAATCTCGTCCTGAGATTACAATGGGAAGGATAAAAGAAAAAGATCTAATGATCATATGCCGCTAACAAGTCTGGATAGTTTGTTCTGAGGTATTCCTTGCTTTCCCACGTTGCTTCTTCAGCGGTGTGGTTGCCCCACAAGACCTTGTAGAAGTGCAAGGTGCAACTTCTTGTGGTGCGAGTCTCCTCATCGATTATGGGTTGGATGCTCAGAGTAAGTAAGATCTGGTTGGAGAGCTTCCAAATCCTCCATACGGACGTCAGCTGGGGCCTTGAGACATTTCCGCAACTGCAAAATGTAAAACACATTGTGGATCCCTGAAAGCAACGCTGGCAGTTCTAGCCGATAGGCCACATGTCCGCATTGTTCAATACTGCGAACGGCCCAATGGAGTGTTGAGCTAGCTTCTCTTTTACTCCGAAGCGATGAATCCCTTTCATTGGGGATACACAAAGATAAACATGATCCCCGACATCGAAGTAAAGAGGTCGACATCGTTTGTCCACATAGCTTTTCTGACGAGATTGTGCACCCTTGAGGTTGGATTGAATAACTCGTACTCGTTCTTCGGCTTCATTTACCAAGTCGATACCATATATCACTCGTTCACCGGATTCACACCAGTTCAAAGGTGTGCGGCACTTCCGGCCATAAAGAGCTTCATATGGTACCATATGGATGCTAGCCTCATAACCATTGTTGTAATAAAACTCCGCCAATGGTAGATGATCATCCCAATTCTTACCATGGTAGATGGCACAGGCGCGGAGCATATCCTCTAGCACTTGGTTTACTCGCTCCGTTTGACCATCAGTCTGAGGATGGTAAGCTGAGCTTCGAATCAACTTGGTACCCAGAGATGCGTGGAGCTGCTCCCAAAACTGAGCAACAAATAAGGTTCCACGATCTGATATGATAGTGTGGGGTACTCCGTGTAGGCACAGGATCCTGGCAATATACAACTCTGTATATTGTTGTGCCTAATATTTGACATTGACTAGAATAAAGTGAGCCGACTTGGTGAGTCGGTCGACTATCACCCAAATCGACTCATGCTTGTGAAAGTTGAGAGGTAATCCAACAATGAAATCCATGTTGATGTCCTCCCATTTCTAGGCCGGTATGCTCAAAGGTTGAAGCTGACCGGCTGTCTTCATGTGGTCAACTTTCACCCGCCGACACGTATCACATTCGGATACATACTTCGCTATCTCCCTCTTCATCCGAGTCCACCAAAATTTCTTCTTTAAGTCTTGGTACATTTTGTTACTTCCGGGATGAATAGAATACTTGGATAAATGAGCTTCGTCCAATATTTTCTTCTGGAGTTCCACATTGCGGGGCACCACAATGCGGACTTTGAACCGGATGGAACCGTCATCGTCACATCAGAAACACTTCATCTACCCCTACTTCATTCTTCGGCGAATGTGCAACATGCCCTTGTCTTCCCTCTGAGCCTCTACAATATGTTCCCTTATGGTAGGAATGAGAGCTAGATTGTAGAGTGCTCCATATGGAACCAAGTAGAGACTCGATCCTTCTTCTTCCATCGAGGTGATAGAAATATTATTGACATGGGACTTGCAACTCAGTGCATCTACAACTACATTTGCTTTGCCAGGATGGTAGTGGATCTCAATCTCATAGTCTTTGATCAATTCCAACCATCTTCACTGTCGCATATTCAAGTCCTTCTGGGTGAAGATGTACTTCAAGCTTTTGTGATCGGTGTAGAGATGCAGTAGGTTGCCCAACAAATAGTGTGTCCACATCTTCAATGCAGGTACCACAGCTGCGAGCTCAAGATCATGAGTCAGATAATGCTGCTCATGGGTCTGAAGCTGCCGTGATCTATAAGCGATCACCCTTCTATCTTGCAACAATACACAACCCAAACCAATTCCAGATGCATCACAATAAACATCAAATGACTTTTTTGTGTCTGGTTGGGCTAATACCGGTGCTGTTGTGAGGTGTTTCACTAATGCTTGAAAACCTTCCTCACATTCCTTTGTCCATACATACTTCTTCCCTTTCTTCAGAAGTTCTGTCATAGGTTTAGCTATCTTGGAGAAACTTGGAATGAACCTTCGGTAATATCCTGCTAAACCCAGGAAGCTTCGAACTTCATGTACAAACTTTGGAGACTCCCATTTGAGTACTTGCTTAATCTTGCTTAGATCAACTGCAATCCCCTCAGCAGAGATGATGTGCCCTAGAAATGGCACTTGGCTGATCCAGAACTCACATTTACTGAACTTAGCATACAGCTTGTTGTCTCGTAATCGTTGAAGCATGACGCGCGAGTGTTGAGCATGTTCTTCTTTGGATTTCGAATACACAAGGATGTCATCAATGAAGACCACGACAAACTTGTCCAACTCTGGCATGAACACCAAATTCATGAGATACATGAAATGAGCCGGTGCATTGATCAATCCAAAGGACATGACAAGGTACTCTTACAATCCATACCTCATCGAGAATGCCGTCTTAGGTATATCCTTTGGTCAAATCCCAATCTGATGATACCCAGTACGAAGATCCATCTTTGAGAATACCCTAGCGCCCACCAATTGATCGAACAGGATATCGATGCCTGGTAGTGGATACTTATTCTTGATCGTGACAGCATTGAGTGGACAATAGTCCACACATAGTCTTAGTGTCTTATCCTTCTTCCCCACGAACAATGCAGCACAGGCCCACAGTGATGAACTTGGATGAATGAAACCCCAGTACATAAGTTCCTTCAGCTGCTCCTTGAGTTCTGCAAGTTCCTTAGGTGCCATCTTATTCGGCTTCCTTGAGATCGGCACTGTTCTCGGTACAAGTTCAATCTTAAACTCGACATCTCTTTCGGGTGGCATACCAGGAAGATCATCGGCAAATATGTTCGGATACTCACATACCACCAGAATGTCCTCATGTTTAATGGCCTCGGTGTTGTAAGTAGTCGGAGTCACTCAGATAATACTCTCAAGAATGAGAGCTTGGGGAGGGTGGAGTGGAGAATTCAGATATATCCTCCGAGGAACGATGTCAAGAATAGCACAGTTGTACTACAACCATGACATCCCTAAGATGACATCTAACTTCTGATGCTCCAGTATAATGAGAGAGATAGGGTATATGTCCCTACCCAGATTAAGAGGTACTCTATGGACCATCTCATCTGCTGCTATCTTCCCACCTGGAGAACAAATCATATACGGGGTTTTTGTGGGAATGATAGGCAACTGATATTGAATGGTATAAGACTTGCTAATAAAGTTTTGGGAAGCATTGGAGTGAAAGAGGATGACTACGGGATGACCAAGGAGAGAGAACGTACCCGTGAGTACGGGTGCACCTTTTGAAATGTCCTCGATGGCGAGGGGGTGGACGTTGCCAGCTCTGGTGGCTGGCTTCTTGGGCTGGTTGCAGGGCTGGTTTGCCCCCTAGTTTGATGACTGTCCTCCGCTCTGCGGGCAGTCCTAGGTGAAGTGCCCCGTACAACCACACGTGAAACACGTGTACGGGGTCTGACCAGCACGAAAAGGGAGGATGGAATCCCGGTGCATGCGGTGGAGGTGGAGGTGCACGCGGAATCATCCCCTATTGCTGCTGCTGTGGACGAAAGTCAGTGTCATTGAACTGGCAACCATGAAACATCGGTGGTTGCAATGGCAGCTGCCACCTCTGGACGGATGGTGATCGATACACCATTCATTACTTCTGAGGAGCACCACCTCTGCTGCTCTGTGGAGACTCCTTTTCTTCTTGTTAGAGAACAGCTCCCTAGTAGTGTCCTCCTGTACGATCGTGGTGTTGACAATGTTGTTGAAGCTGTCGTTGTTGAACAAGGCAAGCTTGTCCTCCATCTTGGGGTTCAACCCCGGTAGAAGCACTCACACTTCCTATCTTCAGTACTCACTTGGTCCTGAGCATACTGGGCCAAGTGATTGAAGATCTTGGAGTACTCGTAAGCACTCCTCCCTCCTTGCTTCAGCTCCAAGAACTCTTGAAGCTTCCTCCTCATGATCCCAGGAGGTATATGATAGGCGCAGAACGCCTCTCGGAATTCCTCCCAGCTCACGACATAGTCTGATGGTCGTACGGCGAGGTAATTTGCCCACCACGCTCCAGCAAATCCCTGCAACTGTTGTGTCGCGAATAGGGTCTTCTGTTGTTCGGTCATTTGCAGCAAACCAAACTTTCCTTCAATGGAGCGGAGCCAGTTGTCTACCTCTAACGGTTCATCGGCCTCCATGAAGACCGGCGGTGCATTGACATGAAGTCCGAGTCTGAACTCGGAGAGGGCTGTCGTGGACCCGCATCTGGTCGCCCCCATTGACGGGACGAATGTTGAACCAAGGTTCGCAGCAACTCGGTTTGCTCGTCACGTGAGCCGAGCACTACGGCGAGAACCTCCGCTAGATTCCTCGGAAGTTCAGGAGGTGGTGGTGGTGGAACTTGTTGCTGCGGTGTCGCAGCTTGCTCCTGGGTCGGAGATTCGTCCTCACGACCACGACTTGAACCTCCCATCTCAGGCGTCGAACGCGTACGCACCACTCTGCATCCATATGATTTAAAATCAGCAACATGTTTGCTTTTCCTTCATCCATTTCATGTTACAGTAGTGCGAATATTGACAAGGGAATAAGTGCATAACATTCACATATATTGATAAAGTACAAACTTTATACAAGATATATTATCTCATGACCAAGTTTATAGTAGTGAACTCCAAAATGACGGACTCCCACTATAGAAGTGCATCCCTACTATACTTGGTCTCCATGAGACGTCATACACACCATGCTATCTTATACACACTCACTACTATTTATAATATGACACAAACATGGCCACAAAATAAACACGAGCAACTCCTAAACTATACGTTGCCCCGTGATGGCAGGAGTGCTGCCCCATCCTACTCTGATACGTCCTATTCGACATACTCGAGTATCTCAGGATCTTTTTCGTCCTCGTCCTCAGAAATTGGTGCCATAGGTGTGGGTGCTGGAGCAGGAGTTGCTGCCTCACCCGCCACCGATGATGTCGCAGCAACTAATGATTGCACATCAGTCTGCAGAAGAAACATCTTATAGTCTTCCAGTTCTTTTCGTGCATGCTCGCAACTGGCTTTCCAATCCTGAGTCTCCTCCCTGGATTGATCCCGTTCTTAAGTCACCGTACTCAACTGATCATCCAGCAGCTGTACCTCAAGTTGACTCACCTCCAATGCGCTTTCTACGCAGTGCGCTTCCTGGTGAGCTTCCGATAGGTCTTGAACAGCTCGGTACCACTGATTCTCCCTAACGTTTAAATGTCGATTGAGAGGAGCAATCATGGCTCTAAGTGAGCCATTGGCCCACTAAAAATGATCTTGAATCAAAGCTTGTTTCAGATCACCCAGCAACCCTTCAATGCTAACATGTTGTGTAACGCTCACTTGACACGATGATGCTGCATATAATGCCAAGATTATCTTGGGTTCCTCTCCATGAATGCCATAATCTGCACTCATTCAACTCGCCCACTCCTCACTAGCTCTACCATCGACTGGAAAGAGCACGAACGGGGTGCCCATCAAATGATGAAAATGAAGCTTGCAAAACCTCGCAATAGCAACACTCACGGCAAAACACCACGTGTCTTCCAACTGAGCCCCTTTCACCTGGATGGAGAAAGGAGCCCATCCAATATATGACGGACCAGCGGGCACATCAACATAGATGGTGTATCTTGTCACACCTCCATCATCAAATTCCCTGCCCCAATAGCTCGGTATGTCGCGATACTCGAACCGTTGAATCAGCGCTATCAACAACTCCGGAAAACCATTTCGATGAGCACACTTCGCGAACACCCATCTGTTCGGTAAGTGTACCATCAAATCTACCATCTGTGGAAAGGATACTTGAACAATGAAAAGGTTTCCAACTTCCAATAGTTCAAGTAAAATTTAAAGCTGGATTAGTAATCACAGTCTGTTCCAGCTGACCTTTCTGTATAAATTCAAAATTTTCATACAGGAAAAGTCAGAACCAGATGTTGGGTTGAATACAAAGTTGTAGTACACTTTACAATATTTCCAGATTGTACTCATACAGCTCCAGGTAATCTAGGAAGTAGAATCTATACAGGTTTAAAGTTGACCCAAGTTTTCTGGAAATTTTGACAGAACCTCCCCTGTATATGTGGTTATTTCCACAATTTATACAGGTATCTCATAAAAATATATTGAGGTAATGAAAAAATAAACATTGTATAACATCATAACAATCCATAATTAAAAGAGTTCAGCCTTGAAAAAATTGTTATACAGGTATAGCGTGCAAATTCAAAACTATGCGCAAACTGTTTCAAGTTTTGGTCTGCCAGAACCAAGTTTGCGACAATAGGAATTAAACACATTTAAACCAAGATTCAGGTCATGAGTGCAATATAAAGTTGATATATTACTTCCTAAGCTTTCCATAAATGTATATATGCGACCATGTCACTATCCTGGATCAAATGCTATAACTATTCAAACTTAACAGATGAACTTTCTGGTTTTCAACAGCAGCCCTACAGTTCACTGTTTTGAACTCGAAATTTGAATTGACTCAAATTCGAATCAGAAAAAACTTTGAATAAAAAATATGTATATCTCCTTCTACCCTTTCCAGATATGTGTCACAATAAGGCAGAAGATTCTTCTATAGTGAGTTATGGCAAAAATACAGAGACTGGTACAATGGTATGGTCATCTGGAGCAGTTTAAGCATACTCCAAATTTCAACAGATTATCAAGCTTTTCTGCCTTAATGGTCAACATAAAAGTTGTAGAGGTATTCACAATCTTTCCATACATATCGCATACCCTTATGTTATTTTTCAACTAACCAAGATTACAACCTGGCGAAGTTGAGCAAACTTCTGCTAGAAATCAAGAATCTTGGTTCTAACCCTTTGTTGAGTCGAAACCCATTTTGTAGAGTCCAAACCTACCAGCATCAAATAGTCGGACTTTCCAAAATGTAATGCAAACATTCTAGCGTTGGGGATGGCCAAGTTTCAAAATCGATACTGACGGTACTACGTGCCTCACCAAAGAAAATTCTAACCAGTATATCCAGATACGTTTATAAGTGGCCCTAGTATTGTTCACTCGCAAACGTGTTCTACACGAGTCGCTACCGTAGTTAGTGCTGCAGAAGACAAACAATCCCCTTTCACACCTTCACACCTAAAAGGCGGCACAGGGAAACATAACAGGCAGTCACAATAATAATATATATGAAAGTAAATGCATACGACTGTGGTGTGAGTCGCCCTCGAGCGATGTCATGTCTCGAGGTACATGGTTGTACTACGTCTGTATAGCAAAGACTTCCGCATGAACCGGCTTATACACACTCGGGCATACGTGTTTTGCATGCTCCCTTAGAACATGAATAGTTCTGGAGAGGCATACTATCGGGTTATCCACCACCCGATGGGGGCTCCTACTAACTTTGAAGCACGCGGGGGTACCCCGTGTCATATGTTCTCAGAAACATGAAAAGTTTCAGAGACTCATATTAACTTTCCGTGCAAAGCCATAGAAATATCACATACCACTACTCGTATGTTGAGCTTACCAAGATTGATTCGCTCTCGGTGGCGTACCTTACCTCTTACCTGACGTCGGAGCGTCATTACAAAATATAATAACACATAGTTAGTTTACCACCTTTATATCATATACTAATAATACTCCTTATATGGGCATATAACTAATTCCTCACTCATATAATCCTAAGTTTTTCAAAATATGCTCTTCTCAAGCACAATGTTCCCAATGATGCTCTGATACCATGTTGTGGGGACCAGAATCCCGACATCCAAGGATCTCATTGGGTGGTGTCGTGCGATGTGATACCCAACAGTATACAAGAAAAAAAACGAGAATAAAATGCAATACCAAGTCTTTATTTATAAACACAACGGAAGTTTTGCAATACTAAGCAAAAATAAAAGAGAACTATACATCATAGCTACGCTCTTGGCACTAGCTGTGCAAAAGCAAAGTCATCCATGTCATGGATGCTTCGCACTGGCAACACCCAACTTACAGCGGCGTGTAGGGTTCCCACTCGGTTGTAAACCCTGGAGGGGGTGCAACCTCGTCATCGAACCCGTCATCAATTGTATAATCTGCAAAAACTTGTTAACTGCAAATGTGAGCTTAAGGCTCAGCAAGACTAACCCGTCTCACTAGACATATGCAAGGGTGAATACTAAGCATAGTTAAGGAATAGCATAAATGACTCGCCTACAAGTGAATCCTTATAGTCATGTTTTAAGTAGCATATGACTTTCTTCAGGCACGACACATCATAGACTCCACAATAAAACTATAAACGCTTTGCCGATGATATGACATACTAAAAGCACATAATGCTATTACAGGTAAAGTATGTGGAAACTGTAAACTTTTAATTGTGCTATCTCTAAGCCATACAAGGTTGCAAAACAATTATAATTCAATACATCATATTCTCCTGGCTTCTTAAGTATTTACTACGTCACTACGCACTGAACAAGTGGTACTATATTACTGTGAGGGACGGTGATTGCAATCAGCACACACCCGGACAACATGACACATACGCACTTTTGGAAGTGCCAGCGAGTAGATCAGTACCTACGTAGCACTTCAGTACTAGTCGTATCTGGCCACCTTTCACCCAACACTCGAATGCCGAACCGGTCGATCCGTCACGAGCAGGAGGTCACTGTGTGGGGCATACTCTGACGTGCCCACCAGCTGATTTACACCTTGCTGCCCTCAACCCACGCCTATAAAATAGAACGGAATGCCTCGACAAACTAGTATCAAGCTACGTCAGTTTGCTGAAGCCCAATCCTCCAGTATGTCGCCGGTACAATTCAAGCTTGTCTAGTAGGACCACACACGGCACGGGCCTTAATCGACACGGTCACAGCTATGCGACCAAGACCACCTCTTGTCGCTTCCTACTCATCTCTGACCGGTCTCAATTTCATATTTATAAACATTTCTTGATCCAATTCATCCCGTGTGATAAAGTCCTATCTCGCGAGTAGATTCCAACTACTCAACTTCTACTGGATACCTATGAATATAAGCATGGCAGTTACTACATGAGTCTGTGAGCTATTCTAACAACTCCCTGGGTTACTTGGTCATGCAAGTGGATGTCAAACACCTTAAACGTAATGCACAAACATCTGAAGACGTAAGGTGAATGAAAACTGCAAAGACATTGTACGGAACTTAAATGCAAATTGGGGCTTGCTTGAATGCGAGTCCGAGTCTATGTTAGTCTCCGGCAGCTGGACTTCCAAAGCTTCTGGCTGCTCCTCGACTTCAGTTACTACACGTTATGCATATACTATATATGAATGACTTTGAAAATAAATAATATGTTTAAGGTCACAAGCTAATATCTTGTGAATCAAATAATATTATGATCTTAAATGGCTTTGGAACTTTTATGGTAGATACTAGGGACTATAATGGAGACTCTTGCAAAGAACAAGAGATGATCAAGGAAATTTTTTGTCCCTAAAATTCCTACACGTATAAACATTCTCTGAATTTTGGTTGTAATTCTGGGGGTCTATCATGGCTACCAGTGGTTGTACCATATATAGGGGGTCTCACTGGTTCTAGGAAAATTGGTTTCACAATTTTCTAAGCTTCCTACAGGGAGAAACTAATTTTACAAGTTTGGGGAAAAAGCTGAAATTGATTCTGTATTTTTCTCAAGTTTTTAACTACATAGAGATTTGGAACACTGATCAACCATGTAATTGAAGTCCAATGAACATGAAATGTTTATTGGAGATCAAGTGTACTAATAAGAGTGTTCTGACCAAAATTGGGAATTTTCCAATTAACAGAACAGGAGTAATTAATTTCCCAAGAAGTTAGCTCAAAGGAATTAATTATATAAATTATTGGAGTTTCATGTCCAATAAATTGCATCACTGCAAAGTAGAGATTCATATGAGTCTACCAGAATTGATTTGGAATTTTTTGAGCAATTCTACTAGGAGTAATGATTTTTAGAAGTTTGGGTGAATCTTGGAATTATTTTCCAATGGGAAACATTTGAATAAAGCAGCCGGACCCACTGGTTTAAAATCAACTAATCGCAGATGGGCCGCACTGAGGGTCGCGGGGTTAACCCGTGTAGTCGCACCGGATCCAGAGCCGCAGCCGATCCGCACGCTCGCACGCGTCGCTGACAGGCGGGGCCCACAGGTCATCTCCTACCTCCAGGCGCGCGACGCGGCCGCGGTGACGCTGCGCCGGTGAGCTCGCCGGGCTTCTCTGCATCGACCTCCACTCGGCTTGGCTCTAACCGCCTAGCCTCAAAATTGACCGTGCAACACGATGGTGGGTTCCAATCGTGGCGGCGACGGCCAGAGGTGGCGGCGCGACGGCGGCGGCGGAGCTAGGGTTTCGGCTAGCATCAGAATCACACGGGAATGGCGCAAGAGTCTGGGGAAAAGCTAGAAATGTTCCTGGGAGTATGAGGATGATGATTCAGAGGTGCAAAAGGGAGGAAATTGCTGGCAAAGTAGACTTCGACGGTGGACCGACGGGTTTTCGTTGGTGGTGGGGAAAACTTGAATATCTCGACCCTTACTCGATGGTGGCCACTGATTTTTGGCATAGGTGTGTGCTAGGAAGTATGGAATATAATCCTTAACTGGATCAAAGAATTGTTGCACGTAGAAATGGAATTAAATCGATGATCTAGGAAGCTCGATATGAACTAATGTCGGTAAAACTTAAACCATTAGCTCGATACAGAAGGAAAGGAAGCACAGGTTTTACCGTGAGAAAGAGCTTGTGATGGCAATCCATTTTGCTGTTGGAGTCGCGGCGTGACACCGTTTGTTGAGGGCTAGCGACGGTGGAGCAGAGGCGGTTTCTGGTGGCCTCACCGTGAGCTTCGCCAAAACTTCAAAATACCACGGCAGACGGCGAGGAAACGAAGAATAATGGTACGAAAAGGTAGAGTAGAAGGCTAGGCTTTACTTTGCTTGTGAAGTCGGGAAGAAACGATGGCCAGATCGCCGGCACGAAGCGACGAGCTGGAGGGCGGCACAACAGCGAGGGCGGGGCGAAACTGTGGCGTGGGAGAGCAAAACCGAGTGGGGAACTTGACGCCGACGGCCAGGAGAGGCTTAAATAGGTGATGGGAGTTTAGGAGAGGCGCCCACGATGCAAGAAAGTAGGCAGCTCGGTGGCTTGCATGTCGTGCGGTGTCGCCACGGTGAGAACAGAGGAACCACTCGAATTTGGGTCACTATACAGTGGGCCCCACATCCCTTCCAAGTCTATCTTCTCTGCTCCCTTAATTCACCCACCAATACTTGTCCAAAATTCATCACAATTTGTGGATAAGCTCAAATAAATATCTGGAATTTGATTCTGGAATCACAAATTTGAATTGATCAAGTTTCAATTGAATTTCAAATTTTAATTTGAATTTGAATGAAATTCAATGGAGCCACTGGGTAAAATAGCAATTGAGCTTCAAAAATTGTGAAACTTCATGGATAAGTCAAGCAAGTCATGCTGATCATGATGGTGTGTTCAAATTTTATGTTCAAATAAGTTTGAACAGAATTCAAAATTTGAACTTAAATATTGCTTAAATTTGCTAAGCATCTCAAATAAAATAGCAAATGGAATTCACAAATCTTGAAACTTGGCAGGAAGGCTATTTGGAATACTATGAGGCCATGGAAAAATGTATAGCGTCAGATTTGAATATTTTGACAGGGCCTAACTGTACATGTAGGATCGAAGAGCACGTGAAAAGCTACCATTGGGGGGTGAATGGTAGATTTAAAAATCTTACGGAGCGGAAACAATTAAATCCCAACCCCTTCGGCAGAAAAACAATCTATTAAAGAAATCGTGTGTGAAACTAATCTAAACGTGTTTTACCGGGACAAAAGTGATATATATCAGAGAGAATCAAGTCACGAAGAAAACACGAGAAGAATCACTCAAATCCGTCGAGAGAAACTCAAGTCATGATCAAAAGATCGAACAAAGGTCAATCTGTCATACCCGAGAAAAACAGTTCTGGAATGCTGCAAAGAAACTCGTGTAGATCAGAAACCACAAATCCAATGACCGTGAAATTTTGACAAATGATAGATAATCAAGTTGCAAAGACAACCCAAATGGAATCACGTCAATTGGATCTGTAAAACTCGAGTTATGATAAAACCACCGACGAAAGGTAGTGCTGTCCAGAAATTCGACGAGTAAAACTTGTCTGGAACAAGTCAGACGAACAAGGCACAAAAGTTCCTTCAAACTACGAATTTTATTCAATAGAACACAAGAGGAACAGCCCCAAAGTCATATACCACGAGCTCTGGCCTCCCTTACTTATATAACCAGCCCTTAGGCCAACCCAATCTTAACTAGGACTCCAATCCTACTCAGATCACGAATCGAAACTTTCCATAACTGCTTAGGACTCTTCTATACGCAGATAGAAGCAATCTTAAGACTTCCAAACACCTTATAAATGTATCTCACATTCCTAAAACAACTCAAATTCGCGACCCACACGAAATCCTATCATAACTAACTCGATACTTTCCATACCGTAACCGACTCCGCCACAACCAAAGTCATCAACCGATACGATCCGATCCTTCCAACCGGATCTTCCCATCCATAAACCATCTTTGGAACCCTGTTGCCACGTCATGCACCGCATGCATACATGCAAATACCTTCCTTCGACGTCCAGTATCCTTCATATGCACTGCCCTTGATTCAATCATCCTGTGTGATCTCCTGATCCGCTCAACCACAATTCCTCCTGAATTTGGTTGTTGGAACCTCATCTCCTCCCTGAGACTTGTCCAAAAGATCCTGTCACCATCCATGACTTGAACTCAAGCAACACCTGCACATGAACAAACAACCATTCCGTACGAGCCCAAGTCCTCGACTTGACTCAAGTCAGTTCCGAACACAACAACTTACGTGAGCACCTCACATAAGCATGTTGCAAAGCACATCAAAACGATATCAGCCATATCAACCAAAACGCACCAAAAACTTAGTAAAAGAATACTAAGCAAACTTTCCAACAATATAAGTCCTTTGAATCATTAGCAACTAGACACCTATGCTTAGAGGAAAACATATAAAAATCAGCTTTAAAAACTCTTCCAAACCGAGACATGTTAAAAATAAGCTCACTATTTGAACCTACAACTTTGCAACAGTTTTTATTGAAAATAATTTCTAGATTTTCATCTAGCAATTGTGAAACAGAAAGCAAGTTGTATTTCAATTTTTTGACAAGTGCCACATCCTTCAAAGTGTAGTGATCATTTACTCTAACCGAACCCTTAGCAATTATAGGAGTTGAAGAATTATCGGCAAAAGTAACATTCCCTACACGTGACACAAAAGAGAGGGAGGAGAACCAATCTTTGTTATCGGTCATGTGGCGTGAGCAACCTGAATCCAAAATCCAAATGTTCTCCTTCCTTAAATGTGTAACCTACATAGAAGCACAATACATCGATGACTCAATACTGGGGTTAGTCAAAAGGCATTTAAGAATCCAGTACTAAGTCACACGACGTGCAGCAGGAAAAACACGCGAAAGCTGAGATAAAACAGCAGGTTTACGAGTCAAAGTTTGAAGTATTTTACTCTTAACTATTGACCTATAAGATGTTACTTGAGTAGCACAAAAATCAGTAGCTCCGGTGGCAAAAACAGAAGGTCCGGAGGTAAACTTTGAATGTTTTTGACTCATAACAGCATGTTCCTGGCATCCGGTTTAATATGTGCAGCAAATTTTGCACGAAAGTTATGTGATCTAGCAATCATTCTTTCCCTTTTCTGTTGTTTAGCTAGTCTATAACAAAAATCTATGATATGACCATCTCTACCACAGTAGGTACAATGAAATTTAATTTTGTGTTCATGTCTAGATGAGCAAGCAATATTTTTATTTGAAACCGAATGAGACAACACTCCTGCGGATTTGAAAACCACTTCTTTTTGTTTAGGAACTGTTTGAATCAAACCACTTCCTAATGACATTACAATTTTAGGTGGATGTGCCTTAGCATGAGCATGAGAATGAAAACCTACTACAATTTTATCATTGCAAGACTTGGAAGAATTCAGCAGCAAGTTTAGGTTCTTATTCCCATTACAAAACCGATCCAATGTCCTATGCATGTTATCAAGTTTATTGGACAGATCAAAGCAATTTTCACATGAATTTTTTCCTTTTAATTTGCAATTGGAACAATATTTAACTTCATGAGAACGTAAAGCATTATTCAATACTGAAATTTCATTCATAGCATATTTTAGTTTCTTTTCAAGATCATCACAACTAGAACAATGCAAATCAATTGTAGAACAAGAAGCATCTTTTAAGTTTCCAATGTCAAGTGCAGCAAGCTTTTTGTTCTTTTCAATTTCAAGTTCAAGTCTATCTATAGTAGAGGAATGTGCAGTTCTTAATATGGATAATTGTTCATAGATTAAATCACATGAGGGACAAGAATCATCACTAGGAATCAAGGTTTTCAAATGGTTGATTTCAGATTCTAGTGATTCAATTTTAGCAGCATTATACCTAAGGTTTTTGTTCTTTTTTCTTAACAATAATAGTTGCACGAGAAATTGCATCACACATTTCATTATAGGTAGAACATACCTCATCGTCGTCACTGTTGTGTTCTGCATCCTCCTTACTTGATCTTGATCTTGTTTTGCCCGCCATGAAGCATAAGTTGGCCAGATCATCATCATCTTCATTACTTTCAAAGTCTACATCGCTTGAACCGAGCTCTTGAAGTGCAGTGATGAAGCTGTTAATCGTCTTGTGTCTTATGGTACCCTTCTTTTTCTTGTTGGGGTTTCCAGAGGTGGTCTTGACCTTGTTCTGTTTTTATTCACGGATAGTAGGACCTGAAAGGTTAGGGCATTATGTATGAAAGTGTCATGTCTTACCACATTCAAAACAGCGTTGAGGTTTGGAGCTTCCTCTCCTTCTAGTTCTCACATTTTGCAATGCTTTTGAGAACCTAGTAGAGATTAGTGCTAACTCCTCTTCTCGAAATTCCTCGATCTGCTCCAGGGTTAGTGAGGACAACAAAGCAAGAGTATTGCAAGATGATGATTGGCCGGAGCTAGGCATATCACATTGTGAGAAAATGCAATAGACTTATTTGGGTTCTTACATGATACGATGTCAATTTCATGAGTTTTTAGTTTAGAATAAAGCACATCTAATGTAAGAGAACTCATGACAGTTGATTCACGAATAGATGTTACTTTCATCTCCAAAATTGACATGTCTAATGCACTAAGAAGTTTCCTAGCATTCTCAGCATCAGAAAAGTTAACATTGACACTACGTAAGTTGTTGAGAATTTTATTGAAGCGAGCAAAGAGGTCATCGATAGACTCACCGGGTTGCATCTCGAAACACATATATTCCTTTTTGAACATATCTTGTTTTACCTCCTTGATTGTGTTGGAGCCTTCATGATAATCACAGAGAGCTCTCCATACATCGTATGCTGATCGGAGATGTGCAACGCGGTCGAAGTCGCTCTGAGTGAGTCCTTGGATGATCAAGTTTTGGGCTTTGTTGTTGTTCTCGACATCACATAGGTTTGTGGCCGTAACTTGATCATTAGGTGGCACTTCATAAGGCTTGTATACCTTCTCCCATATTGCGAAGCCTTGCGCCTGGATGAAAGCCTCCATGCGTGCCTTCCAAACCTGAAAATCAATACCAGCAAACAAACAAGATTTGGTGGAGTATTTCTCCATGATGATTAGTCAAAAACACATGCAAATCACAATGATTAGAGCACCGTGGATCTGATACCAATTTTAGGATCGAAGAGCACGTGAATAGCTACCAGAGGGGGGTGAATGGTAGATTTAAAAATCTTACGCAGCGGAAACAATTAAATCCCAACCCCTTCGGCAGAAAAACAATCTGTTAAAGAAATCGTGTGTGAAACTAATCTAAACGTGTTTCACCGGGACAAAAGTGATATATATCAGAGAGAATCAAGTCACGAAGAAAACACAAGGAGAATCACTCAAATCCGTCGAGAGAAACTCAAGTTATGATCGAAAGATCGAACAAAGGTCAATCTGTCCTACCCAAGAAAAACAGTTCTGGAATGCTGCAAAGAAACTCGTGTAGATCAGAAATAACAAATCCAATGACCGTGAAATTTTGAAATATGATAGATAATCAAGTGTTGAAGACAACCCAAAAGGAATCACGTCAATCGGATCTGTAAAACTCGAGTTATGATAAAACCACCGACGAAAGGTACTGCTGTCCAGAAACTCGACGAGTAAAACTTGTCTGGAACAAGTCAGACGAACAAGGCACAAAAGTTCCTTCAAACTACGAATTTTATTCAATAGAACACAAGAGGAACAGCCCCAAAGTCGTCTACCACGAGCTCTGGCCTCCCTTGCTTATATAACCAGCCCTTAGGCCAACCCAATCTTAACTATGACTCCAATCCTACTCAGATCACGAATCGAAACTTTCCATAACTGCTTAAGACTCTTCTATACGCAGATAGAAGCAATCTTAAGACTTCCAAACACCTTATAAACGTATCCCACATTCCTAAAACAACTCAAATATGTGACCCACACAAAATCCTATCATAACCAACTCGATACTTTCCATACCGAGCATAACCGACTCCGCCGCAGCCAAAGTCATCAACCGATATGATCCGATCCTTCCAACCATATCTTCCCATCCATAAACCATCTTTGGAACCATGTTGCCACATCATGCACCACATGCATATGTGCAAACACCTTCTTTCGACGTCCAGTAACCTTCATATGCAGTGCCCTTGATTCAATCATCCTGCGTGATCTCCTGACCCGCTCAACCACAATTCCTCCTGAATTTGGTTGTTGAAACCTCATCTCCTCCCTGAGACTAGTCCAAAGGATCCTGTCAAAGTCATCAACCGATATGATCCGATCCTTCCAACCAGATCTTCCCATCCATACACCATCTTCGGAACCATGTTGCCATGTCATGCACCGCATGCATACGTGCAAACACCTTCCTTCGACGTCCAGTAACCTTCATATGCACTGCCCTTGATTCAATCATCCTGCGTGATCTCCTGACCTGCTCAACCACAATTCCTTCTGAATTTGGTTGTTGGAACCTCATCTCCTCCCTGAGACTAGTCCAAAGGATCCTGTCACCAGCCATGACTTGAACTCAAGCAACACCTGCACATGAACAAACAACCAATCCGTACGAGCCCAAGTCCTCGACTTGACTCAAGTCAGTTCCGAACACAACACCTTACATGAGCACCTCACATAAGCATGTTTTAAAGCATATCAAAACGATATCAGCCATATCAACCAAAACACACCAAAAACTTAGTAAAAGAATACTAAGCAAACTTTCCAACAATGTAAAGCAAGTTCGAAACATTTCACATGAAAATTTGGAACACTACGATCAAGCTTCGAACCTTGCCAAAGCTAACCGGAGCTTGTGCTGGAGCTTACCAAAGCTAGTCCAACCTAGCGCCGGAGCTTACCAAAGCTAGTACAACCTAGCGCTGGAGCTTACCAAAGCTAGTCGGACCTAGCGTCGGAGCTAACCAAAGCTAGTCGGACCTAGCGCCGGAGCTAACCAAAACTAGTCGAAACTAGTCATCCCAAAAGTCGGAGCTAGAAAAACATGTCAGAGCTAACCAACATAAGTCGGACATAGCAGAACATATCGGAGCTTAACAAAGACATACCGGAGCTATCAAAGACATGTCGGAGCTGAAGACAAAGCTTCACCGGAGCTACCCAAAAACATGTCGGATCTAGACAAAGAAAGTCGGACCTATTGTCGGACCTTGCAGAAGCTCGGAGCTAGAGTCGGAACTTGCTAAAAAGATATTATGGCAGCATTCAAAACTTTTATTGTCAAAGTCAATGTATTCAGCACACATAGGTCTCACAGTATAGTGCTATATTCAAATTAATTTGAATATATTTAGTACTGCATAGTGTTTTGCCCTAGCAAATTCCATTCAATAAAATCCAAATTTTGCAGGAAGGTCACTTAAATTATCCTAGGGTCATTGGTGAAGTCCATCCCTTATGTTAATAACATTTTAAGTATGAGGGAAAGAAATATTCTTGATGATATCAAGTTCATGTGTACAACCATAGTTGATCTTAACTATGGTTGAAAACAAACTGGTAATTTAACTTCATATTAAGGAAAAACTGGGATTTTACAGATGGTCTTGTGTTTAATAAGAATAAACACATGTCCACTAATGTTCATGCTAAGAAGCAAATTACTTTTGTTAAGGAAACATCACGTGAATCTGACTTGCAAATACTATTTCGTACTTTTGATGCTTCCTATGTACTCATGAAAGACAGATTTGGACATGTATTTGCTAAATATGCAGGGCCACGCCACAAGAACTCAAAAATTTGTGTGTGGGTGCCCAAGACTCTTGTGACTAACCTGCGAGGACCCAAGCAAGCTTGGGTACCTAAAACCAAGAAATAATTCTGCTTTGCAGGCCTACTCCTCCAGTGGATCAAAATGGGTGTTGGACAGTGGATGCACTAATCACATGACTGGAGTGAGGAGTATGTTCGTGGCCTATGAGCGCAACGCGGATCCAAGTGAAGGGATGTACTTTGGAGACAACAACCAAGGAAAGGTCCTTGGTAGTGAAGAAGCGATGGCTCGATTGAATTCAAGGGAATGTTGAAGGAAAAGCTTTATCTTGTTGACTTCAACAAAGATAAAGTTGAACTCAACACTTGTTTGGTTGCTAAAACTAACATGGGATCGCTATGGCATAGACAGCTAGCCCATGTTGGGATGAGAAATCTATAGAAACCTCTAAAAGGTGGTCACATCCGAGGTTTGAAGGATATTGTTTTTTAGAAAGACAGGCCATGCAGCGCTTGCCAGGCGGCAAAACAAGTTGGAGCACCGCATCCCGCCAAGAATGTGATGACTACCTCAAGACCGCTGGAACTTCTACACATGGACCTATTTGGTCCAATTGCTTATATAAGTATCAGCGGTAACAAATATGGATTGGTCATTGTTGATGATATTTCTAGATTCACCTGGGTATTTTTCTTGTATGATAAATTAGAAACTCAGGGAATCCTCATGAAATTTCTGAAAAGGGCACAAAACGAATTCTCCTCAACCGTGAAGAACATTAGGAGTGACAACGGAACAGAGGTCAAGAATACACAAGTTGAGGAGTACCTAGAATAAGAAGGAATAAAGCATGAATTTTCGGCACCCTACTCCCCTGGGGTGGTCAAAAGGAAGAACAAGACGCTCATCGAGATGGCTAGGACAATGCTGAATGAATACAAGACATCAGACCGGTTTTGGGCTAAAGCTATGAACACTGCTTTTCACAATACAAACCGGTTGTATCTTCATCGACTGTTGAAGAAAATGCCATATGAGCTTCTCACTGGTAACAAACCAAAAGTTTCATATTTTTATGTTGAACAAGAAACCAAGGACTTCAAAGTTCGCTTCAAAATCTGATGAAGGGTTCTTGCTTGGTTATGATTCGAACGCCCACACCTATTGTGTCTTGAATAAAGTCTCTAGCCTTGTTGAGGTTGCACGTGACATAGTGTTCGATGAAACTAATGACTCCCAAGTGGAGCAAGTTGATAAGTGTGTGCTAGATCAAGAAGAAGCCTCATGTCAAGCGTTGAATACGATGGCACTTGGTGATATTCGACCTCAAGAGCAACCAAAAAACTCAAGTGCTCGAGATGAATCTCAACAAGAAAGCAATGATCAAGGGGGAACTCATGCACAGGATCACGATCAAGAAGATCAATATAATCAAGGAAGCAAAGATCTAGGGGGAGACATCAACAATGAAGAACATGAAGTGCAAGAAACTTCACAAGTTCCTCACCCAAGAGTACATCAAAGTATACAAATAGATCATCCCGTCAACAACATCATTGGAGACATTGCTAAGGGAGTAACCACTAGATATCGCATAGCCAATTTTTGTGAACACTACTCTTTTGTCTCTTTTCTAGAACCATACAGGGTAGAAGAAGCACTAAAGGATCTAGATTGGGTGGTTCCATTGCAAGAGGAGCTAAACAACTTCAAAAGATGAAGTATGGGGACTTGTGGAAAGACCAAAGGCGAACATCGTTGGAACCAAATGGGTCTTTCGGAACAAGCAAGATGAACATGGAGTGGTAACAAGAAATAAGGCGCGACTTGTGGCAAAAGGTTATTCACAAGTCAAAGGTTTGGACTTCGATGAAACTTTTGCTCCCGTAGCTAGACTTGAGTCCATTCGTAGTTTATTGGCATATACTACTAACCATAATTTTAAGCTGTATCAAATAGACATCAAAAGTACTTTCCTCAATGGTCCCATTAAGGAGGAAGTGTACGTGGAGCAGCCACTAGGATTTGAAGATCAAGACTACCCCAACCATGTGTACAAACTGCGTAAGGCTCTCTATGGCCTCAAACAAGCTCCTCGAGCTTGGTATGAGTGCCTTAGAGATTTTCTAACTCAAAATGGCTTTAAAGTTGAAAAGTTGATTATACCCTGTTCACAAAACATTTTGATAATCATCTATTTGTATGTCAAATCTATGTTGATGATATAATTTTTGGTTCTACTAATAAGTCTTTTTGTGAAGAATTTCACAAGATTATGACAAGACAAATTAGAGATGTTGATGATGGGCGAATTAAAGTTCTTCTTGGGATTCCAAGTGAAGCAATTAAGAGAAGGCACATTCATAAGCCAGACCAAGTACACACAGGACATCCTCAAGAAGATAAATATGGACAAGGCCAAGCCCATCAAGACACCCATGGCAACTAATGGACATCTCAATCTCAACGATGACGGTCCAAATGTGGATCAAAAGGTATATCGGTCTATGATTGGCTCATTACTCTATTTATGTGCATCTAGGCCAGATATTATGCTTAGTGTATGTATGTACGCAAGGTTTCAAGCCGAACCTAAAGAGTGCCATTTAATAGCTGTAAAAAGAATTTTAAGATACCTTGTGCACACACCCAACTTGGACCTTAGGTATCCCAAAGGATCCAAGTTTAACTTGATAGGATATTTTGATGCCGACTATGCAGGATGCAAAGTCGATAGAAAAAGCACATCGGGGACTTGCCAATTTCTTGGTAGATCCTTAGTTTCATGGTCATCTAAAAAGCAAAACTCAATTGCTCTTTCCACAGTGAAGCGGAGTATGTTGCAGCCGCTAGTTGTTGCGCACAACTACTTTGGATGCGACAAACTCTAAGGGATTATGGTTACAATCTGAACTATACTCCACTCCTATGTGAGAATGAGAGTGCTATAAAAATTGCCCACAACCCAGTAGAGCACTCAAGAACTATGCACAAGATATTTGTCACCATTTCTTAAGAGATCATTCATTAAAATGTGACATAGTAATCTCACATGTTAGGGCTGAAAAACAACTTGCAGACATTTTCACCAAGCCATAAGATGAAAAGAGCTTTTGTGAGATAAGAAATGAGCTAAATATACTTGACTCTCGAAATGTGGCTTGAAACACTGCATACCTGATTGTGATTTCAAAATTTACTCATTTTTGCAAAAATTTGTCCCTTATCTGAATTTTCTCTTGAAAACTATTTAAATTAGTGAATCTTGCTGAATTATAGCAATTGTATGATTGTTGATTGCTTACTAGTCATATTCATCAGGATTATTTGTGAAATGATGTCCTTTAGATCATTACTAGATCAAACACCCAAAATCAAGTTGATCAATTCTATTTTGTTCTGCTGACACTGGACTAGTCCATCGCCTCAGACTAGTCCGGCCCTGGTCCGTCATACCGGACTTGTCCAGTGTCAACCGTACTAGTCTGTATATATCGGGGTTGACCCTAGCCTGCTGCCAGGAGCTCATCATCCACATCTCATAACCTCTTCTACTCTCTCTCTCTTTTCAACCATGATCTCCAAAGGTGATTTCCACTTTCAGCCATCAAAATCGCAGATTTCTCCAAGGGAAATCCTCCCCTCGACTCCGAGCTTGTCCACTCCGGACTAATCTGGACCATACTCCGCCCCTTCAACTCAAATATTCAATTTTTCGGCATGACGTCTTCAGGTTTCGAGGACAGGTCTTTTGATTATGATGAAGAGCGTAACAGTGCTAGAGTGCAAAGAGCCAAAGAGAGGGTGATGAAGAAAATACACAACCACAATGTTCACTCCTCTCCTCCCTACGATGTACTTCCCAAGAATAGGAGAGTGGTTGTGAAGAAACCAATAAGCAAAGAAGGTGATGGGAGTTCATCGGCACCCAAAAGAACTTTCAACAAGGGCAAAGGACGAGCCAGTGGTCCTATTGGCCCATTGAAGATGAAGGCTCCTATTCATCGCAATATACAAGCCCTATAGTGATGACTTTACAGGAAAAGGGAGTGAACTGGTTGACAAGTTCAGAAAGCTGGAAGTCTATGAACAACCCAAACAGTCAGCTGACCCTAGATTCTGGAGCAACTTCCATGCTGACTATTATGAGCATGTCTACTTGAAGATGAGGAACCCAGTGATTGAAAGTCAGTGGGTGGATATCACCTACCTCTAGTGCAAGTGATGCCAAGCTTATTAAGAGGTCCTAGAGGCATTGGAACAACATGTACTAAAGGATCTTGTCTCTTTCCAGTGGGACTGGAACATTGAGGTCATCACTCAATTCTATTCCACTCTTTACTTTTCTCGTGATGACAGAGACAAAATGATATGGATGACACATGGAGCGAAGTACAGTGTCACATATGAAGAATTTGCCAAATTCTTCACCTTGAAGATTCTTTGGAGAATGACATCATCATTCACAACCAAAAGCCTCTGGAGAAAGATGAGCTTGACTTTCTATATGATACAAGAATGCCATACAAGTCTCCAACTACCAGCTACTTGAAGCCTTTCTTTGCAGTGCTGAATAGAAACCTGAGGAAGACCATAACTCCTAAGGAGGGAGATGCAGGTACTATCCAGGGGACACTCAAGACATTGATGAAGGTGATCAGCAGGAGAAGGACCTCAATGTCTTTGAGTACATTTATAATGATACCGTGAACATCTCCATCACCCCTAACAGGTCCTGTGTCTATGCACCCTATATCATGTATATGATTGAGAAGGTGACAAGGCTTGAGTTTGTAAAGGATGTTCCCCATAATGGTCTCAGGCCTCAAAAGCCTACAATTTACACTGTCCCCTCTGCTCCTACCTCACCTACAGAGGAACAAATATATAATAGGGCTCATGAAGGCACAAGAACTGAAGCTGCTACTCATGCTCTTCCACCTCCTAGAGAGTCCTCCAGTGGTGTGCTGAAGATGCTCTCATCCATCTTTGCATCGTGCCGCAAAGTGGAAATTAAGCAGCACAAAGAGATTCTGGCCAAGAAGAAGTATAAACGATATGTGAAGACCAACATCAAAGCAATTGTGAGAAGCTGGAGATGGAGTCGGTGGTGTCACCTCAGATCTCAGAAGATTCTAAAGAAGATATCACAGAGATGGCACCCCTCTCGAAGCAAGAGTTGGCTTCGTTCGGCTTGGCTAATGCCTCTGCTCCTCCTCCTCCGCCGCAAGCACTTGAAGATGAAGAAGAGGATGACGATAGGACCGAGAGTGAGGGAGGTAGTGGCGATGAGTGATTCCACTCAATTTTTCCCTTTTTGGTGCCTTGATGCCAAAGGGGGAGAGATTGAGACTAGTAGTCTATTTTGTAGTCATTAAGGACTTGTGATCAAGGACATGTATCTCAATTTCAATCTATTGTAATTTATTTTGGATGTGATTACTTTACTTAATGTGTGATGCCTAGTTTAATGATAATGTGATGATTGTTGCTATAATTGTTAAGGTATTGTCTTTTTCCCATCGCATCTTTTGATCACACACTCTTTAGGCACCCCACCATAAAGAGTGCATATATGTGAAAAGTTTTTGTTGCTCATCTATCATTCTCATATATGCATACTTTATGAAAATCAATTTTTACTCTTAATTGTGAAATTTCAATTGGTTGTCATCAATCACCAAAAAGGGGGAGATTGAAAGTGCATCTAGGCAATCCCTCGTGGGTTTTGGACGATTGATGACAAACAAATGAGATCCTAATGAACTTGTTGAGATGACTGTAGGTCAATTTAAATGAGATAGTTTGGTGCACTCAAAAAGTGAAAAATGAAGTGGTGAAGGAAAAGAGAAAAGTCCAACTGATGATTGAAGCACAAAGTAGACTTAAATGTATAGGATGTGTGTGAGAGACACATCCAAAGAGCTCAAATCTTTGCGTAGGGGTAAGGGCTTAAAATCAACCTAAAAATCCACTGAGCACCGGACTAGTCAGCTCATGGACCAAAATAGTCCATTCACCTCTCTGTTGTCCAAATTCACAGTTCATCGGACTAGTCCGCTCATGGACCGGACTAGTCCGATGAACTTTCTGGAACCACATTTCACAGTGCACTAGACAAGTCCATTCATGGACCGGACTAGTCTGTTCAACTTTCTATAGGCCTATTACGCTGTGCATGGGACAAGTCCGTCCATAGGACCAGACTAGTCCGTTGAACTCTCTGATACTCTATAACACATAGCACCAGACAAGTCCGCTCGTGGACCGGACTAGTCTGATAAATTCTCTGGAACTAAAATACAAAGGACACCGGACAAGTCCGGACACCTAACGGACTAGTCTGATATACCTCACACAATTTAGGATTTCTAGTGCTGCACATTTCACACCGTTTTTACACAGCACACCAGACAAGTCCGGTACCCAGTATGGACTAGTCCAGCCGTCCGGGTCCCTAACGATAACAATTTTAGAAACACTATAAATAGGAGATCCACGCCCCCATAAAAAAACAACACACGTATTCTACTATTCACAACTCAAACCCTAGCGCCGCCACTTGTCCCAAGAGCACGAAAACACATCTCCCCACACATCTAAGGTCCTCAAAAGTGAAAATCTTTGAGTATTCAGATTTGGTATTGGGAGATCGGTGTCTACGTGTCATTGAGCTCTTGGGGTTTGATCTCTTTACACTTGTGCAATTACTTGTAATCTTTTCAAGTGTGTTTCATCATATTTTTGTTGTAATTCTTGTGGGAGCCCTCAGCATGTGAGGTTGCCCCATAAACTCAGTGATTACCCATAATAGTGGAATCAAGTCGGCCTTATGTGGTGAATTGATGAGGGAAAGGGTTTGAAGAGACCCGGCTCTGTGTGGGCTTCCTCAATGAGGAGTAAATCTCTTGGTGAGATCGAACCTTGGTAAAAATCCGTGCCTCGTGTCCTTCTTTATTTTCGCATCATCATTACCTAGGGCATTAAGTTGATCGATCTTGTAACTTGAATTACAATTGCTTTTCACGTGTAACTTTGTAATATTGATTGTCTATTCAAGTAATCTCGATAGTTGTTCAATTTTTGCTGTTATAACCTTTAATTTTTGAATGAACACTTAATTAACTCGCCACACATTATCACACCGGACTAGTGCGCATCCCAACCGAACAAGTCTGGTCACTCAAGTATTTCGCAGTTTGATTAAGTGTGCAGGAAATTTTCAAAGCCTATTCACCCCCCTCTAGGCCACATTCATCCTCAGCCTTCAAGAATCAATTGAGTTTCAACAAGATGTTGGAAACTCAGTTGGCTCAACTGGTAGCTGTTGTTCCTCCATTTGAGAACGGCAAGATTTCAGGATAGCCTGAACCTCCTGTGGAAAGTGCCAATATGATTTCTCTTCACGGAGGCAACCGGCTGAAGGGCCCTGGATGTCCTACAATATCTTGCTCAATTGGGGATCACCACTTTGACAAGGCCCTTTTTGACCTAGGAGCAAGTGTGGGTGTGATGCCCAAGGAGTTTTTCGACCAGCTGAACTTCACGAAACTTACTCCAACACCAATGCAGCTCCAACTGGCTGATTCTTTAGTCCATTATCCGGCGGGTATCGCTGAAGATGTCCTGGTGAAAAAATGGAATTGCATACCTGTGGATTTTGTGGTGCTCGACATGGAGATCGAGAAGGATACACCACTTATTCTTGGGCGACCATTCCTTAGCACCGCGAAGGCTCGCATAGATATGGGAGCTGGAGAAATCCACTTCCATATTAATGGCAAGGAGAAGAAGTTTAACTTTCGCCCAAAGTTGGAGCAATGCTCCATGATCCGTATCAAGTATGGGTTGAATGTTAAACACATTCAAGAGGTCGAAATCATACCTCCAAAGGTGGACCCACTCATTGCATTCATGAGGAATTTGATATGTGCGGAGAATCCGTCTTATCGTCCACACCGACACCTCAAGAAGACGAATAAGTCTTGGCCTCCCCAAAGGCCCAAGTACACCAAGCCTCCAAAGAAGGAATGGCGAAAAAAGGAAGACAAGCCATCCGAGCCCATCCCTCCGGGCCCGAATGTCAAGAAATGAAGAAGGAGGAATGTCCATCTTATCGAACGGTGGTGAGACCTAGCCAATAGGTTAAATTGGTAGTTATCCTTTTCTTTGATTTTTCTTTTATCTTCTTTTGGTTTTTTCCCATTTAGTTTGATTCTTTCCCACTGCATATTTGGTTTTCCTTAGCAATTTGAGAATCTTCTATTCTTCACTAACATTTTTATTTCTTTATTTTTTCACAAAAAGAAAATTGTTGAGTTTTGAAAAAGGGTTTTTATTCGGAAAATAATTTTCCTGAGCTGCAAAAGTGGTAGTTCACCAACATGCTAATTGCATAGCCGTTGGGGAGCCACCTGCCAAAAAGGAGAATAGGGGGGCCCACCTGTCAGTTCAACCGACCCCCCCCCCCCTATTCGGCAGACATGGGAAAAGTGCAATTTTGGCTCTCTCTCTCTCCTCCAACTGCTACATTTGGTTCCCTAGTGACCGTTGGGGAGTGCATACAATAAATGGTGGCCTTGAGGAGCACTTCTTCTCACATTTCACCTCTCATTTCATACCTCCCAAAAGTCACTCTTGCACACATTGTTTTTCTTGCTCTTCATTGAAGTACTCTTGCTCAAAATCCAACTCAAAAAGATTTGCCTTTGTTTGCATTTGCAATTTGCTTTCAATCTTGTGAGACCTATGTGTGACAAATACATTGGCTTTGTCGATAAAAGTTTTGAATACTACCGAAACACCTTTTTAACAAGGTCTGACTCTAGATCTGAGCTCCTGCAAGGTCTGACGATAGGTCCGACTTGTTTTGGGTAGCTCTGGCAAGGTCTGACATAAGGTCCAACTTGCTGTGGCTAGGTCCAACATGATTTTGATAAGCTTCGGCACTAGGACCAACTAGCTTTGGTAACCTCTGGCGCTGGGTTATGCTAGCTTTCGTAAGCTCCGGTTCAAGGTCCGGTTAGCTTTGGCAAGGTTCAGAGCTTGATTGCAGTGGTTCTGCTTTTAACTTGCAATGTTTCGAACTTGCTTTTTGGATTATGGAAAGCTTGCTTAGTATTCTTTTACTAAGTTTTTGGTGTGTTTTGGTTGTTATGGCTGATATCTTTTTTCTAAGGTTTGCAACATGCTTATGTGAGGTGCTCACGTAAGGTGTTGTGTTTTCGGAACTAACAAGAGTCAAGTCGAGGACATGTGCTTAGAAGTATTGGTTGTTTGTTCATGTGCAGGTGTTGCTTGAGTTCAAGACATGTCTGGTGACAGGATCCATTGAACTAGTCTTAGGGAGAAGAGATCCATTGAACTAGTCTTAGGGAGAAGATGAGGTTCAACAACCAAGTTCAGGAGGAATTGTGGTAGAGTTGATCAGGAGGTTGTGCAGTATGTTTGAATCAAGAACAATGCATATGAAAGTATCATGGACATCGTTGGAAGGTGTTTTCATGTGTGCAAGGAGTGCATGGAAGTGGCTACATGGTTCCGAGGCGTGATGAAGAGATGTGGACGTAAACAATTGGTCAGAAAGGTCCAACCGACTAGGTTGTGGACTCAGGCTGCGGCTGAGTCGTGTTTGACTCAAATATGGAAAGATTTGAGTTGGTTATGATAGTATTTTGTGTGGGTTACGAATTTGGGTTGTTATAGGAATGTGGGATACGTTCCTAAGGTGTTTGGAAATCTTAAGATTGCTTCTATCTGCGTATGGAAGAGTCTTGAGCGGTTGTGAAAAGTTTTGGTTGAATCTGAGTAGGATTTGAGTCCTAGTTAGGATTGGGTTGGCCTAAGGGCTGGTTATAAAAGCAAGGGAGGCCAGAGCTCGTGGTGCACGACTTTTGGGTTGTTCCTCTTGTTTTCTATTGAATAAAATTCGTAGTTGAAAGAAACTTTTGTGCCTTGTTCGTCCGACTTGTTTTCTTCAAGTCTTTCTCGTCGAGTTTCTGCACAGCACTACCTTTATTTGGTGGTTTTATCATAACTAGAGTTTTACAGATCCATTGACGTGATTCTTTTTGTATTTTCCTCAAAACTTGATTATCTATCATCTGCAAAAATTTCAAGGTCACTGGATTTGTTGTTTTGGATCTACACAAGTTTCTTTGCTATGTTGCAGATCTGTTTTTCTCGAGTAGGACAGATTGACCTTTGTTCGATCTTTCGATCATAACTTGAGTTTTTATCAACCGATTTTCATGATTCTTGTTGTGACGTCTTTGTGACTTGATTCTCCACAATCTATACTAGTTTTATCACTATTGATCATGTTTAGATTAGTCGCACATACAATTTATTAACAGATTGATTTTCTACTGAGGGGTTTTTGTTGCTTCCGCTGAAAAAGATTAAATCTACCATTCAGCCCCCCCCCCCTCTGGTAGATTTTCATGTGATCTTCGATCCTACAAAGCTCTTAAAGGGAAAATTCGTCGGGGTTTTGATCTTGCTAACATCACCACTTTCGAGTTTTTGTCTTGTTGTGTTCTTGTTTGTTGTGGCCATGAAAGGAATGAAGAGGTTGTTTGGAAAGAGGAAGGAGGCTGCAAGCTCAAGCCATGGTGGAGATTCAAGTGCATGTCCTTCTTCCGTTGCTGCACCAAGTTCACAGAGGAAGAGTGTAGGTGAGGACACTCCCATGGGTGAGAGAAGCAACCTGCACCAACTTCGTTTTGACCTCGACATACAAAGTGAAGTTGAAGATCAAGCACGCAAGCTCCACCAAGATCGTGAGTTTTCTGATACGAAAGCTTATAATCTGGATTTGATCTTCAAAATAGGTATGGATTCTGAGTTCTTTTCCATTTGGCGTGCTTTAGGACGAGAAAACTTTGCTCACATAGAGGAGAGAGGTTCACGCATTCTCTCCATACAATTCCTTTGCACACTCAAAATAGGATTTGATGGTATTACTTTTAGATTATTTAAAAAAGAATACAACATACTATGAAAAGAATTAACTAAAATCCTAGGCTTCCATAAATGTTGTTTGCTAGATTTAGATGATTTTCCTAATTTTAACAAACAAAGTTTTTGGCAAAATTTAACTAGTGAGGTCAGATGTAGTGCACTTAAGAATAGCCACTTACGCAACCCTACTTTAGCTTCATGCATAGATGGGTGGCTATGACTATGTTCCCTAAAGGAGACGTAAGGGTAGTGCGTGAAGATGAGTTGAAAATTTTATTTGCCATCATTAAAAAGATAAAAGTTGCTCCAGTTATTTCCATGATGACAAAATGATTGGATTACAATCCAAGAACAGGACCAATTGAATGCACTTCATTGATTACTCGTATTGCTACTAGGGTAGGAGCACTAGAATATTCTTCGTTTGAGTATATTGAAAATGAAAGATAATTAATTGATGAATATTATTTAGTGCAAGGACATACCCTTAAGTATGATCAAGATGGCTCTTTGTTATTTTATTATCTCAGCTTTGTCAATGAAATTTGGTTACCTAACCCTGATTATCATTTGTACAAATGCTGGAGGCTAACCATTGACCTTCTTCCCATCAAGGAAGCTCGAAGAAGTAATGTCCCCGACTAGAAGCCGTAATAGGAGAGTGGCCATGCCCCCGACAACCTCCATGGTCCATGAGTACAAAGAAGAAGAGAACCCAATGGGTGATGCACCCGGATGGACTCAACATCCATTGTATGAGATCGATGGTCTGTCTTGGCATGGATGGCCAGGTGCCACATGGGAGCCACCCCTATCCACTTCAAGCTCTAGCAGCTTGCCTCCAACGTCCATAAAAAGATGTCGTTCCTCTTTGGCTAGAAGTCATCGTGACTATAGCCAAGGAATGACGGATCTCACTAGACGTATGGAAGAGCTTGAAGTGAGAACAGGTGACATCTACAACACTCTCCAAGGGCATGCCCAAGGTACCCAAGACTGGCAACAATATATGGACACTTAGTTCACCAACTTCAACTCCACGCTACAACAACAAGCCAATCTCGCGGCATACTTCCATCATCAAGGGTTCAACCCTCATCACGAAGGTGAGTGAAGAACAAGCTTGGGGGAGGACCTCCACTTGAGGTAAATTGTATCAACCCCTCTGCATATTTATTTTCTATTCACCTATCATCCACCTTGCTTATAAAAAATAATAATAAAGTAGCATAAATTTGTTTTCAAATAAACTAAAAGATGTGCAGTAAGAATGCCTTAGAATTCACATAGATGAAATGATGAATACTTGCCCTGTTTTAATTTTCCTAAGTCCCTAGTTTACAACTTACCACTCTCAAACATATTGCTCTCATTGGCTAAAATTGCTTTTCCCTTGATTGGGAAATTGTGGGTAGCAAAAGCTTAATTCATTCTAAGTTGTTGTGAGATATGATATAGTGATAGGGCTGCTATTCCTAGTTTGAAAGTGAAACTTAGATTTTCGGAGAAATTCAAAAAAGATTTAAGTTACTCTCATTTGATTGGAAATACCTACAAATTCCATATGATACATTGCATTGATAAACCTTATGCATATACTATTTGCCTTCACATTGAGTGTGGTCAAACTAGTATAGACCTATGTAGGATTTCATTCATTGCTTTTTGAATTCAAGACTTTACTTGCACATGCTATACTTCTACACTATAAGTAAGCAAAATTCATTATACCACCATTCCACAAAAAAAAGGAGAAACTCCATATCATTCATGCTTAGTGCTCTCTCCAAAATTTATTGCATAAAAGGGGAGTAAAAGACATGGCTACAAGAAAAAGAAAAAAAATGCATGCTTACATCATAAGCATGAGAAAAAAAAAAAGAGACAAGTAGCCATGTTTCATCCCTGCAAAATAAGAGAGTCCACTCAAAAAGGAGTCATCTCAAATATCCACTTCCACTCCATTCCATCACACATGCACAAGTCTTGAATCATATTGTTTTGAATTGATTTCTCCTAAGGCTTGCTCTTTTGACTTAGCAATATTATGTGTTGCAAATATGCCTACTATATTCCCTACCAAGCTCCACATACAAGCCTTATTTAGAGGTAGGATGCATTTAGGCACAATGCCTTAGTGAGGATATATTTCCACTACACATAAAGGAGAGACCGAGAGAATCAAATTGAGGTACTTAAAATCTAAATTGAACTCTCCGGAATTTGAGTAGAACTTGATTGCTAGGGTATGTGTGCTCTATTTGTTGTTCTATCTCTCAACCACCCATGAATAGGAGAAGGCATAAGCCCCATAATGACTTGAGATGGGTGAAGTACTATGCCAATTTTTGCAATACTAGGTAGAGTATTTTGCTGTGCACATGGTACTTTTGAAAAGTAGAACATTGTAGCAACTCCTGATCATCAACCTAAAGTCTTGACTTTGCTCAGGACAAGCAAAGGATAAGCTTGGGAGAGTTTGTTGACGGCTGTTATATACCAATTTCAACTGTCAATATAACTCAATTGTGTGAAGGAATTGTCATTTCTTGCACACATCACATTTCTATTTAACCTATTTCCACCTGTCCTTGGAGAAATAGTGCATGTAGGGAATTATTGCAGGAAATGAGGTAAAAGAGGGGGAGCAATCCTATAAAATACCATCACAGCCTATCAATCGATGACATGTGGCACAACATGGATCAAATGGCCCACAAACAGAAGTATCTAAGGCCATCCAACGATGTAGCACCCATATAAAGGGATGGAACCCACCAGGCAGTGACTTGGAGAAAGCACACGAGAAATGGTACAAAGACCAGGTCGGCTGACATCCCTAGTGATCGACCTGGTCCTGGCGCCAAACTCGGCCAGCTTTCACGTGTTGGCTCCTCCCAGCTTAAAGAAGTCAGTGGTGACTGACTCGCGTGCTTTTGGTCGCGGGAATCGACCCTTCTCCATCTATAAATAGGACCCCCTACCCTCACTTCACACACACACCACTTTAGTATTCATCCATTGTATCCACTATTCTCCATAGGTTTAGAGGAGTATAGGCTATAGAGAGGAGAGCCTCTAGTCCATAGTCCAAGTAGGAGAGGAGTAGAAGGAGTCTCTACCCAATTCCTAATTGGGAAAGGTATGGTTCTCATATTCATATCTGTATTTGTGACTTTGCTCTTAATAAATATGTTATCTTTAGTCTTTTATTGTTCATATACTTACATGAAGCGTTTCTTGTTTGATTGTGGATTCCATATATGTGGTAGGAGTACCAGTTATGATTATGCTATACCATTCTTATTATATCATCATAAACACTACAAACCCCCACTATAGTCTAATTAGCTATGACATGATTATGTTAATGTGAATCACTTACGCTATGAATTAACATTGATTCAATGATGATTTAGTTCATTGCCTTAGGATGGCTTGTGCCTAGGCTCTTAAGGTAATTACTTAATATGCTAGCATGGTGCTATAATAGATAAGTAGCGTTGAATGTCTCGTAGACCCACACATGAAGAGGTAGGCAGTAGGTGGTGACAACCCTATCTGTCCTTTGTAATCCTCCACGTTCAGCTATGCCACAGTGTGAGACCTATGTGTAGTGAATACATTGGCTATGGCGATAAAAGTTTTGAATACTACCAAAACACCTTCATCATCAAGGTCTGGCGATAGGTACGGCTTGTGTTGGTTAGCTCCAACATGCTTTTCTAGCTCTAGCGCTAGGTTGTACTAGCTTTGGTAAGCTCCGGCTCAGGCTCCGGTTAGTTTTGGCAAGATTCGAAGCATGATCGCAATGTTCCTGCTTTTTCTGTGAAATGTTTCGAACTTGCTTTACATTGATGGAAAGATTTCTTAGTATTCATTTGCTAAGTTTTTGGTGTGTTTTGGTGGTCATGGTTGATATCAATTTGCTATGTTTTGCAACATGCTTATGTGAGGTGCTCACGTAAGATGTTGTAGTTTCGGAACTAACAAGAGTCAAGTCGAGGACTTGTGCTCGGAAGTATTGGTTGTTTATTCATGTGCAGGTGTTGCTTGAGTTCAAGACATGGCTGGTGATGGGATCCATTGAACTAGTCTTAGGGAGAAGATGAGGTTCAACAACCAAGTTCGGGAGGAATTGTGCTTGAGTTGATCGGGAGGTTGTGCAACATGTTTGAATTAAGAACAATGCATATGAAGGTATCATGGACGTCATTGGAAGATGTTTGCACGTATGCAAGGAGTGCATGGACGTGTCTGCATGGTTTCAAGGCGTGATGAAGAGATGTGGACGTAAAAATTGGTCGGAAATGTCCAACCGACTAGGTTATGGACTCAAGCTGCGGCTGAGTCGTGTTTGACTCAAATATGGAAAGATTTGAGTTGATTATGATAGGATTTCGTGTGGGTCACGAATTTGATTTGTTTTAGGAATGTGGGATATGTTCCTAAGGTGTTTGGAAGTCTTAAGATTGCTTCTATCTGCGTATAGAAGAGTCTTGAGCAGTTATGGAAAGTTACGATTCATGATTTGAGTAGGATTATAGTCCTAGTTGAGATTGGGTTGGCCTAAGGGGTAGTTATATAAGCAAGGGAGGCCAGAGATCGTGGTAGACTACTTTGGGGATGTTCCTCTTGTGTTCTATTGAATAAATATCATAGTTTAAAGGAACTTTTGTGCCTTGTTCGTCCGACTTGTTCCAGACAAGTTTTTCTCGTCGAGTTTTCTGCACAGCACTACCTTTCTTAGGTGGTTTTATCATAACTCGAGTTTGACAGATCCAATTGACGTGATTCATTTTGGGTTGTCTTGACAACTTGATTATCTATCATCTGTCAAAATTTCACGGTCATTGGATTTGTGGTTTTTGATCTACACGAGTTTCTTTGCAGTATTACAGATCTGATTTTTACACGGTAGGACAGATTGACCTTTGTTCGATCTTTCAATCGTAACTTGAGTTTCTCTCAACGGATTTGAGTCATTCTTGTTGTGTAATCTTCGTGATTTGATTATCTTTGATATCTATCACTTTTGTCATGGTGAAACTGTGATGCCCGGTTCCGAAAATGAACCAAGCTAACGCATATGTGTGCCCAGGATGTTCATCACACATACACGAGTGCAATCACAAAAGAGTATACAGAAAATTACCACAAGACAAGATTAATTAACCAAATTTTATTACACAAACCATATTATCCTCGAATCCAAGCTCCAATGAATATTAATGACAAGTTCAACTAATGCAGCGGAAATAAACTAATTAAGCAAACTAAGCAACTATGCAACATAAGCGACAGGGTATGCATGCGCAGCTCCAATCAACACCACAGGCAAAGCTGACGGTAGACAAGGCCTAGAACTCTGCATTATCGCCATTAAACTCCCAATCCTAACCTGCAACTGTTGGGGGGGGATTGCAAGAGTGAGTACATGTCGTACTCAGCAAGTGTGGAAAGTATGACATGTGGCTTATTCAAATGTCGACAATAATAATGGTAAAGTGCTGAAAAGTACATTAAAATATTTGAAAAGAAGTATAGTATAAGTATGTGAAGTAAACCCATCATAATCATAAATAATATCATAATACCAGTCCATAATTCACCATCGTCATCAATAATTCCAGATTTCACCATAGTCAATAACCATATTCAATACCAGAAATTAAATCCATAACCATTACCAAACCATAACCATTACCAAACCATAACCATTACCAAACCATAACCATCCCAAATTCCAAATTGCCTCTAATCATGGAAGTTGTCCAGGTGCTCATAACCGGGAGCACGGCTATCATGATAGTTTTAGTTAACTCTGCAGAGTTTGTACCTCTTTACCCACGTGTTCGTGATTTCATCACCCTTCGGCGACTAAGAACCTTCCTTATGCCCATGACCCGTCGGTCACATTACACACTTCCGTTGGTGTGTGGCCAAGAGATCACAAAATAGCCTTTACAAATGGATTACTAGCCTATTTAGACCCCACTGAGGTTTCACCGGTGGCGATGTCTCCCGCAGAGCACATCTTCAACCAAGGGCCCCCTCTTGAGCCATTCGGATCCCAGGGTAGTCCCACCAATCATCAACAAACCCAATCCGACTACCCCTTCCCCGAGCATCCACAATGGTCCAAACAGCACTAGCAAAGCCCTAATTAATCAGCTACGCCGCACCCATACTTGGCCTCGTGGTGGCACTGTAGTCCTGGCTTATTCTCGCATGAACCGGTCCTTAGATCTAAAGCAAGCAAACCACCATAACATCCAACCCATCCACATACCAGGCTTGCTTAGATCATCCATTACCATACCATGTTTAACCAGTTCATGTTAACCATAATCTCATCCATGCATAATTAAATTGAGTGATATAGTTATTTCCCATCCCAGTTGATTAAGCGAAGCAAAAAGGTAAAAACCTTTCCCGACTCTCTACCATAAATTCCAGGTGACAAGGGTGGTTTAGCAAATCTAGTAAACTTCCTACCATAGGATTTCCCATCAATTTGACACAAGCATGCAGTTTTGCAAACAAAACATTTATTTTAAAAACAGGATCAATATGCTTCAAGGACACTTGCCTTGCTCTTGTTGTTGATTAGGGTCAAAGCCTTCAAACTCTTGATGTTGTAGATCCTCCGTGGCACTCTCTAGCGCAAATCCGTCTAATCCACACAATAAACATACAAGACAAGAAACACAATCAAAGAGTGCACAAATATTACTCAATATGACATGACATGCATGATTGATGCAATGCAAGGTAGAACTTGTCACTAGATTGCTTTTAATGATCACTAACTAGCTCTAATAGATTTTAACAAGTTTATACAGGTTTGGGGTCGATTAGATCAAATTTTAGAATTAATTCAACACAATTTAACCAGAAAGATCGGACTAGTCCGCTAGGGACCGGACAAGTCCGCACTTGACGAGATCAGCAGATTAGGGTTTTCTAGGTCGACGTGAATTTGGAGATTAGGGGTTGAATTCATGTAAGGAAAAGAGAATAGAAGGTATACCAGGTGTTTAGAACTCCAATGAACCAAGAAACTTGGAGATAACACTTGGATCTTGATGATCTAGGGTTGGTGATGAACTTGGAGATGAATTGGTGGTGAAGGACGAAACTTGGTGGAGATATTGATCCTCCTTCGTTTCCTCCTCTTCTTCTTCTTGTTTGGGATCTTCTCCTCCCTCCTTGATGGTGGCTCCCCACGAACTAGGGTTTGGGTGGGTGGAAAAGTGGCAAATCGATGTCAAACCAAGGGGTGGGGTTGTCTATATAGACGTGGAGGCTAGGGTTAGATGGATTTCGAGTTTAGGATGAGTAGAGGCCGGTTTAGAGTCCCACATGGGCTCTAAAAGAGTTGGGCACGACGTACCTAGGCCCACTTGACGTGAAACCCAAGAAACAAGTCGTAAAACAAAAGGTCAATCTCGGAGTCACGAAATATCAGACAAGTCTGGACAGGACCGGACTAGTCCGAAGTCGTTCAGAGAGAAAATCGGACAAGTCTGGCCAAAAATCGGACAAGTCCGATCTTAGTCAGAAAGGAAAACGGACAAGTCTGCTGGAACATCGGACTAGTCCGGAAAAGTCCAGGGACTTAGCAAATTTTCAAGGATTCATGGAATACCGAACTAGTCCGCACAAAATCGGACAAGTCCGAAGTTGTCCAGAGGCAAATATCGGACTAATCCGCAGCAAAAACGGACAAGTCTATTTTTAGACAGAGAGAAATCGGACTAGTCCTCAGCAAAACCGGACTAGTCCGCACTTTCCTACATTTTTAAGTGCAGTTTTGTTCCAAATCAATTTTAAACTTGTTCCTCTTGTTATGGGTTAATGTTAAACATGTATATGAGTGCATGTAGGGCATGATGCATGAAAATGAGGGTGTTACAAACCTACCCCCCTTAAAATGAATCTCGCCCTCGAGATTCGACGCGGAAGAGAAGAGATAGGGAAATTCCTTCTTGAGATCATCTTCTAGCTCCCAAGTTGCTTCTTTTTCGGTATGGTGCTTCCATTGGACTTTACACCATCGAATCACCTTGTTCCTTGTGACTCTCTCCTTGGTTTCCAAGATTTTGACCGGTTGCTCGGCATACGTCAAATCTTCCTCTAGTTCCAATTCTTCCATTGGCACTTGATCTTCCGGTACCCTGAGACACTTCTTGAGTTGGGAAACATGAAACACATTATGTACGTCTGAAAGATGAGCTGGCATCTCCAACTTATATGCTACTTCTCCTCTTTTGTCCAAAATCTTGAATGGTCCAATATAACGAGGTGCGAGCTTACCTCTTATGTTAAACCTCTTATGACCTCTCATTAGTGACACCTTGAGGTAAACAAAATCTCCTATTTCAAAGGCTAATTTCCTTCTCCTATTATCCGCATAGACTTTTTGCCTTGATTGGGCAGCCCTCAAGTTTCCACGAATTATTTGGACTTGCTTTTCGGCTTCTTGCAACACGTCCGGACCAAATACTTGAGTTTCTCCTGCCTCATTCCAGAATAAAGGTGTCCTACACTTCCTCCCATAAAGCGCTTCATATGGTGACATTTTCAAGCTTGCTTGGTAACTATTGTTGTATGAAAATTCTGCGTATGGCAAGCTTTTGTCCCAACTTTTCCCATGCTTTAAAGCACAAGCTCTTAACATGTCCTCCAAAATCTGATTGGTCCTCTCGGTTTGTCCATCCATTTGAGGATGATATGCTGAACTAAAATTCAACCTCGTTCCCAAAGCTTCATGCAATTTTGCCAAAATCTGGAGGTAAATTGAGAACCTCTATCTGAGACTATCTTCTTAGGGACTCCATGTCGACACACAATATGCTCCATGTATATTTCGGCCAATCGTGCAGCTGTATACTTGGTCTTCACAGGGACAAAATGAGTTGACTTGGTTAAGCGATCCACAATTACCCAAATTGAGTCATACCCGGACTGAGTACGCGGTAACCCAACTATGAAGTCCATACCAATTTCTTCCCACTTCCATTCCGGAATCTTCAATGGTTGCAATAATCCGGCTGGCCTTTGATGTTCCGCCTTGACTCGTTGGCACACATCACATAATGCTACATATTCAGCTATGTCCCTTTTCATGCTATCCCACCAATAGCAAGTCTTCAAGTCCTTGTACATCTTCGTACAACCGGGGTGAATCGAGTAAGGCGAGTCATGTGCCTCCTTTAATATTGTCTCCCAAATATGCTTTACATTAGGCACAACGATCCTCTTTCCAAGCCATAAGGTACCATGTTCATCCTTGTCAAATCTGAATTCTCTCCCTTCTTCGGTTTTTTCCTTGATTTACTTGATCTCCTCATCTGTGGTTTGTGCCTCTCGAATTTCTTGCTCCAAGGTTGGGTTTAACTCCATCATCTCCATCTCGTTTACAAACCCAAGGTTCAACCGTTCAAACTCCTTACATAACTCGGACGGTAACTCTCGAACTGTAAGTTGATGGCTTACTCCCTTTCTACTCAAAGCATCGGCCACTACATTGGCTTTTCCCGGATGATAGTTGATCCCCAAATCATAATCTTTGATGAGCTCCAACCATCTTTGTTGTCTCAAGTTCAGATCCGTTTGTGTGAAAATATACTTCAAACTCTTATGATCCGTGTAAATTTCACACCTATGTCCAAGAATATAGTGTCTCCAAATCTTCAGTGCATGTACCACGGCTGCAAGTTCTAAATCGTGTGTCGGGTAATTCTGCTCATGTTTCTTCAATTGTCTCGACGCATAGGCGACCACTTGAACTTCTTGCATCAATACACATCCAAGCCCTTGTCTTGATGCATCGCAATAAATGTCAAAACTCTTGCTTACATCCGGCAATACCAAAACCGGGGCTGTTGTCAACCTCTTCTTCAACTCCTCAAAACTATTCTGACAAGCTTCAGTCCATTGGAACGCCTTTCCCTTCGTTAGCAACTCTGTCATAGGCTTGGCTATCTTGGAAAAGTCATTGATGAATCGACGGTAATATCCAGCCATCCCAAGAAAACTCCGAATTTCCTTGACATTCTGTGGCGGTTCCCACTTAAGCACATCTCTCACCTTCCCTGGGTCAATTGATACTCCTCCTCCGGAAATAATATGGCCTAAGAAGGAAACTTCCCGTAACCAGAATTGACATTTACTGAACTTGGCATACAATTGATGCTCCCTCAATTTCTGCAACATAAGCCTCAAGTGTTCCTCGTGTTCCTTCTCATCCTTCGAGTAGATCATAATATCATCAATAAACACCACAACGAACTTATCTAAGTACTCCATGAAGACCTTATTCATGAGGTACATAAAGTAGGCAGGTGCATTTGTCAATCCAAAAGACATCACGGTGTACTCATAAGATCCATACCGTGTCCTAAAAGCTGTCTTGGGTATGTCCGATGGTCTAATCTTCATTTGAAAGTATCCCGACCTCAAGTCAATCTTACAGAAGACACAAGCACCCTTCATCTGATCAAACAAGTCTTCTATGCGTGGCAAGGTGTACTTGTTCTTGATTGTTACCTCGTTGAGAGCTCGGTAATCCGCGCACATCCTTTGGGATCCGTCCTTCTTGTCCACAAATAGAACGCGCGCTCCCCAAGGTGAAGAGCTAGGGCGAATAAAACCCTTCTCTAATTGCTCTTGAATTTGTTTGTTGAGCTCCGCTAATTCCATAGGAGGCATCCTATACGGCCTCTTAGCTATAGGTGCAGTTCCAGGTATTAAATCAATAACAAACTCAATGTCTCGATCGGGTGGCATACCTGGCAACTCATCCAGAAACACATCCAAAAATTCACATACAACCAGAATCTCCTCAATTGCGGCACCGTCCATATGATTCAATTCCAATTGCTTCGGTGCGGTTTGAGATGCTTCAAATTCTACGGTGATCCCTTCCTCATTGGTCAACTTCACCGTCTTTGTGGCACATTCAATAACTCCATTGTGCTTCCTCAACCAGTCCATACCAAGTATAATATCCAACTGTCGGTACCCTAAAAACCACACACCCCCTGAGGTTACAAAGATCTCAAGGGAAGGACATCTACTCAAATTGAAGACCCTCGGGGGCCCACTCGCCAGACGTAACCGGACCCGCTTCTCCAAAATGGTTAGCCCCTAGGTTGCCACGTGTACTGTCAGACCAGAGCTATTATCCGCAAGGGTGAAGCTCCGGGCTAGGTACCGAAACGGCACCTCCGGAGGTAACCCCTGACCGAGAGAAGCTCCGGACCTGACACGTGCCAGGCCACCCCGGAGCTTCCCGCTTCTCCCAAGCAAGCTCCGGAGCTGACACGTGTCCATACGTCGGAGCTGGCCACTTCAAACCTCCGAAAGACGTTGTAACGGCACCGGATCTTCAAAAGACAACCGCGGACTTCAAGACCCGATTAATTATCATTAATTCCACATTAATGATACTTAATCAGGACGATCTTAACACCTGTAACGGCACTGTTGGAGCCGTTACAGGGTTATTAACAACAATTAATCTCGTGTATCAATACTAGTAACCGCCAGGGCCACATGTCGGGCCAGGCTGACTTGTAACGGTTTGTCCTTGTGCTATAAAAGGACAAACCGACGATACACGAGGAGAGGACTCTCGAACACTCAAGCTCATAAGTTAATACAACATACACACACCCGTGGAGTAGGGTATTACGCTCAGGCGGCCCGAACCACGTAAACCACCGTGTCACTCGAGTCCAATCGCATTTCACCTTCGTGAGTCTCCGCGCGCCCAAACCGAACCACAAACTCCTTCAACACTTTCGTAGTGTCAGGGGATCTGCCGACTCCAACAGTCGACAGTTGGCGCGCCAGGAAGGGGGCAGCGCCTGAGATCTTCAAGAATGGTGAATTCTGCGGCTGGATCTTCCAACGGGCAACCTGCTGCTCAGGCTGTCGGAGGCAATCCCTCCAATATGCAGCCACCGGCAGGAGCCTCAGTTCCAGCAGGAGTCACACTCCCACCACCACCATCTTCTCCGGCAAGACATGCCGGACGACATGATGGTGCACTGGCGTCACATTCTGCGCCGGCAAGTCGTGACAACCCAGAACACGCGCTCCATGCAGCGCGTGCTCTCCTCCAGCGACCACCACCTCCGGATGCATCTCAAGGTGCCATGGAGCAATGGAGAGCTGATATTGAGCATTTGGTCGCAGCAGCGGCCGAACGCCTCAACAACCAGGGTCCACCTCCTTCAGGGCGGGCCCCGTCGCAGCGACGAACGTTGTCTGAAAGACTTGGTCCACATGTCTCCAACAACCGGAGAAGAGCTGCGTCACAGCAAGTGACGTCGTTGCCCTCTGGGGCACGACGTGCCCATACTGCATCTCGGCTTTTGACACACTACCTCCGGGCGGAGCTTGATCGCCGATACCGCCAACAGGATGGCCGTGTCCACATTGAGCGAGCTCGAGAAAGACGAGATGCTCAAGACCTTTCTACTCTGGAAGGAGTAGGAGGAGGCTGTTCCGCCCTAGCCATGCACCTGCGCATGGTTAGGTGGCCACAGAAGTTCCGGCCACACTTGCCGGAAAAATTCGACGGGACTGTTAATCCCGTAGAATTTCTGCAGATATACTCCACTGCGATTCTAGCAGCTGGAGGAAACGAGGCCGTAATGGCCAATTACTTTCCAGTGGCCTTAACTGGGACCGCCAGGTCCTGGTTTATGAGCCTTCCACCCAACTCTATCGACAGTTGGGAGGAGCTGTGCCGTCAGTTCACCGCCAATTTCGGGAGTTCATACACCCGTCCGGGCACTGAACTGGACCTTTTTGCGGTCGTGCAAAAAGGAGGAGAATCTTTGCGGTCATTCATCCAGAGATTCTCTCAGGTACGTAACACAATCCCTTCTATCTCAAGCGCTTCTGTCATTGTGGCATTCAGACAGGGTGTGCGAGACAAGAAGATGTTGGAGAAGCTGGCGATCAAAGAGATCATCAGCGTCACGGAGCTCTTCAGCTTGGCAGACAAATGTGCCAGAGCTGCGGAGGGCCGTGAAATGCACTCCAAACCAGCCTTGGAGGATCATAAAAAATCCTCCAAAGAAGAAGCCGCTACCTCCGGGAGTGGCAAGAAGAAAAAGAAGACCAACGGCAAGAAGAAGCCGTCGGCCGGCACATCCAACGTTGCAGCCACTGCAACTCCTGGTGGCCGGGGGCCACGCCCCGAGAAGCGACTTCGACCGTCTTCTGAAGACGGTGGCAAACCCAAGATGTGGTGCCCCATTCACAAAACGGGCAGCCACAGGCTGGAAGACTGCCGGGAGGTCCAGAACCTTGCCGAGCGCTACCACAAGCGCCGGGAAGGGTCTCCCTTTCGACAGAGGGAGGGAAAACAAAAGGTCGATGAAGCTCCGGCTGAAGAGGAGTTAGGGTTTCAGGACCCCAAAAAGGTCCTGAAAGCCGTCTACACCTCCGTCGACGACGACTCCGACGTCTCCGACAACGAGCGTCGAAAAACCATGAACACCATCTTTGGTGGATCATGGGACATCACTTCTCGTCGTGTCATCAAGACTATGCGACGGGATATGGCTGATGTAGCTCCTACAGCTAGATCGGAGCCACATCGAAAGTGGATGGACACACCCATCACTTTTGATGCTTCGGACTGTCCTTCAAGCATGGTCGGAGCTGGCCAATTACCCCTGATGGTATCTCCCACCATCAACAACATCCAGCTCCATCATGTCCTGGTAGACGGAGGTTCGGGGCTTAACCTCATCAGCTTCGAAGCTTTCACTAAGCTTCAGCTCCGACCTTCGGACCTCCAGCCCTCTCGACCTTTCTCCGGAGTAGGTCCGGGAGCCATCACTCCACTCGGAGCTATTACTCTCCCCGTTACCTTCGGGACCCGGGAGAAGTATCGCACCGAGAAGTTGGTCTTCGACGTCGCTCAGATCAACTTACCATTCAACGCCATCTTGGGTAGACCTGCCTTGTACAAATTCATGGCAGCTGCTCATTATGGATACCTGGTGTTGAAAATGCCAACACCAGTAGGCGTTCTCCGGATCCGCGGAGATCGCACTGCCGGAGTAACTGCTCTGGAGGAACTCCACGCGCTCACCACAGCGCAAGAAGAGGACTCCAGACAGAAGCAAGCTCCACAACCTCCGAGCATTCGTCAACGAGGCTCGACCTCTGCACCTCGTGTGCAGCCAAGCGGCGACACCAACATTCCCGTCAAAGTCGTCCAAATTGGTTCCGATGTCACTCAAACCACCTGCATATCTGGTGGCTTGAACGACAAATAGGAACTCGCGCTCATCACTTTCCTCCGGGCTAACGTTGACGTGTTTGCTTGGCAACCGTCACAAATGCCTGGGATCCCCAGGGAAGTGATTGAGCACAATCTGAAGATTTACCCCGACGCTCGGCCTGTGCATCAGAAACCTCGGAAGCAATCTGTAGAGCGACAGAACTTCATCCGACAAGAAGTGAAGAAGTTGCTCGAAGCCGGATTCATCCGAGAAGTCTATCATCCAAAATGGCTGGCAAACCCAGTCGTTGTGCCTAAGGCCGGCGGGAAACTTCGGATGTGCATCGACTACACCACACTGAATAAGGCATGTCCAAAAGATCCATTCCCACTACCTAGAATAGACCAGATAGTGGATTCCACCTCCGGGTGTGAGTTACTGTGTTTTCTAGATGCATATTCAGGATATCATCAAATCCGGATGTCTAGGGAAGATGAAGAACATACTTCATTCATCACAGTGGATGGATTGTATTGTTACACAGCCATGCCTTTTGGTCTCAAGAATGCAGCTTCAACTTTTGTACGAGCTATGTACAAAACTTTCAAAGAACTCATCAGAGACATAGTGGAAGTGTACGTCGATGACATCGTGGTCAAAGTCAAGAACAAGGAGTCCCTCTTGGACACCTTGCAGGCTGTCTTCGACAAGCTGCGGGCCACCCGCACGAAGCTAAACCCAGACAAGTGCGTCTTCGGGGTTAGTTCCGGAAAGCTTCTTGGTTTCCTGGTAAGTCACCGGGGCATAGAGGCTAATCCGGCGAAGATAAAAGCCATTGAAGACATGCGGCCACCAACCCGCATCAAAGACGTCCAAAAATTAACCGGATGTCTAGCAGCCCTCAGCCGGTTCATTTCAAGACTGGCGGAAAGGGCACTTCCTTTCTTCAAGTTACTGAGGAAGTCCGGACCATTCCAATGGTCTGAAGAAGCAGAGAAGGCATTCCAGGAGCTGAAACAGTTCCTCACCACCCTACCAGTCTTGGTAGCTCCGAACCCCGGTGAGCCTTTATTGCTTTACATTTCAGCTGCTAACGAAGTAGTCAGTATGGTTCTGGTTGCGGAGAGACCGGAACTACCCAATACTCAGGAATCCAGACCCCTTCGGGAGGGTCCGGAGGTTCCTGAAAGTGGGTCTGGGTCCCAGCTCCCAGACTTGAACCCACAAGAAGCCACTTCAGAGGACCCTGATTCCTCCGAGAGGATCCAGGTCATTCCTGAAGAAGCTCCGGGTTCCTCCACCCAGAACCCGGAGGTCCCCGAAGATAGTCTGGACCCCTCCGACAGGGTCCGGATCAATGAAGAGGAAGCTCTGGACCCCTCCGGGAGGGTCCGGACCATTCAACGCCCAGTATACTTCATCAGTGAAGTGTTACACGATGCCAAGACTCGATACCTAGAGGTGCATAAACTGCTCTATGCAGTTCTTATTGCCTCAAGGAAGCTTCGACATTATTTCCAAGCTCACAAAGTCTCAGTGGTGACTTCATATCCACTTCGAGCGATCTTGCATAATCCCAATTCAACTGGGAATATTGCAAAGTGGGCAGCGGAATTGGCTGAATTCGATCTTGAATTCATTCCGAGGCAAGCAATCAAGAGTCAAGCGTTGGCAGATTTCGTGGCAGAATGGACTCCCTCTCCATTAAACCCTGGGGGCCCCAGCGAGCAGAAGATGGAACCACAAGTTCCAACCTTCACTAAGCCTCACTGGACCCTTTACTTCGACGGTTCCATGCAGAAGCAGGGAGCCGGAGCTGGAATCCTTCTCCTCGCACCAACCGGGGAGAAGGTGAAATACACGGTACACCTTGACTTCAAGGCGACCAACAACATGGCGGAGTACGAAGCACTCATCTATGGATTAAAGGTGGCACTATCATATGGTGTCAAGCAGCTGCTGGTCAAAGGAGATTCCCAACTTGTCATCAAACAGGTGAAGGGTGAATGCTCCTGCAATAATCTCCAGCTGGCTGCTTACCTCCTTGAAGTCCAGAGGCTTCAGAAGGACTTCGAAGTTCTAGACCTTCACCATGTTCAGCGTGCTCACAATGCTGAAGCTGACGAGCTCTCGACCAAGGCGTCAACCGGAGCTCCGGCTCCTGACGGAACCTTTGTCCGGAGGTTGTCAAAACCCACAGTTCAGCCTGCCGAACTGAACGAAGGGGGCGAGATCAGCATCCCGAAGCTGACGGTCCCGATGGCCCTGTTACCATGGCAGCCATCAAGGGTCGTAGGTGCTGCCGGAAGCTCCGAGCAACCCAGCACGCAAGACCCAAATGCTCAAGTCAGTTCCGATGCATGGATCTCGGAGATCCGGAACTACTTGAAAGACAACATCCTTCCTGAAGATGATGTATCCGCTGACCGGGTAGTCAGATTGGCAAAAAGATACACGTTGGTAGAAGGGGATCTCTACCGGCGCGGTGCCAACGGCATCCTAATGCGGTGCATCACAAAGGAAGAAGGCTGCGAGCTCCTCGCAGAAATCCATGGAGGTGAGTGTGGGAACCACGCGTCTTCCCGCACGCTGGTCGGAAAAGCCTTTCGGCACGGTTTCTACTGGCCTACAGCGCTCCAGGATCCTACTGAGCTAGTGAAGAAATGCAAAGCATGCCAATTTCATGCAAAGCAAATTCATACACCTGCTCAGTCCTTACAAATGATACCTCCTACATGGCCTTTCGCTGTGTGGGGGATGGACATCTTGGGACCCTTCCCAAGAGCCGTCGGAGGTTACAAGTTCCTGTACGTCGCCATCGACAAGTTCACCAAGTGGCCGGAAGCTACTCCTGTTGTGACGATCAACAAACAATCTGCAATCAATTTTCTACAGTCTATCGTGAGCAGATTCGGAGTCCCAAATAAGATCATCACTGATAATGGGACTCAGTTCACAAGCTCCGCATTTCAAGGATATTGCAAAGACCTCGGCATACAAGTTTGCTACGCTTCTGTAGCTCATCCTGCCAGCAATGGACAAGCTGAGAGAACAAACGCAGAGATCCTTAAAGGACTCAAAACGCGCACTTATGAGCGTTTGAAAAAGCATGGAGCCAATTGGATCGAAGAGCTTCCGCCCACTCTATGGGCCAACAGGACTTCTCCAAGTCGGGCAACCGGAGAAACACCCTTCTTCCTGGTGTACGGAGCTGAAGCGATCCTTCCTCCAGAAATCACCTTGGGTTCCCTCCGAGTCCGGACCTTCGACGAAGCCGCGCAGGACCAGCTCCGGCGTGAAGACCTAGACCTCCTCGAGGAGGGAAGGTGCCAAGCATCTGTTCGGAATGCCCGATACCGCCAAGCTCTACGGCGTTATCACCAGCGGCATGTACACAACCGACAGCTCGAGGAAGGCGATCTGGTGCTACGGAGAATACTATCCAGAGAAGGGCAAAACAAACTCTCCCCCGGCTGGGAAGGGCCCTTCCGAGTGATCAAAGTATCCCGTCCCGGAAGCGTTCGCTTGGCTACCGAGGATGGGACACCTCTCCCAAATCCTTGGAACATCGAGCACCTCCGTAAGTTCTACACTTAATTCCACGGAGGTGAGTCTTAAGTAACTTGAAATGTATGTTATAGAGTCATTGTACAGAGTCGGGTAGTTCCTCCGGGAGAGCAGCCGGACCTTTCCCGAAAGGTTTGAAAAGCTCATGCAACACTTGATACAGTCTCCGGACTAGAAGTGTGGCTAACTACCCTGGGTCAAACGAGAAACCAAACACACTTAGCCTGGTTCCGTACCCTAAGAGTGTACTTGTTTCCCCTGTACCCCGGACCTATAATGAAAGACATCTTCATGTGAAATAGACTCCACGTGCATTCACTTTTGCATAGGCTCGACATTTTTATTTTTCTCTTTCTTGTCTATAACAGAAACGTGCAATTCTTAAGAAGTTCTAGTTTAACCGGTTTATGTACGATTTGAGTTGAATTGTCGGACTTTTTAGATTTAAATATCGTCTGTGGCCAACTCGCCTGAAAGCCGCCAAGCCATTCTAGGGCCGGAGTGCGCTATCGACTTAGCCTGGTCAAGCACCCTAAGTACGCCACTCTACCTACATCCCGGTAGGCCAAAGTAAGGTGGGTCCACGGACAACTGGATCTAAAAGAAAAGACAATTCATCCAATCGTACTAAAAATCGTGTTCAACTTGAAATTCTCTTGAGAACCGTAAGCCGCGACGAAGTTATAGATAAGGAACGAATTTTACTGTTTTTCTTGGCTTAAGTGTGCAGGAAAAATGAACCCAAAGTTGAGGGAGAAAAACCGGAGCTAACCAAGCTCCGACTCCCACCAGGGTGTCAACCGTCGGAATTGACTTAAAGATGGTGAGAAGACCCTACCACTAGAGTCCGTTGCCAACAAACCAGGCGTGGCAAGGGTCATCGCCGGAGCTTCTAAGCTCCGACACCTTGGAGTATTAACTATCGACGCTCAACGTGTTGGTAGAGGCTATTGCCGGAACTACTAAGCTCTGGTGATGGACAGTGCCGGAGCTTCTAAGCTCCGACGACTTCAAGGGATCTTCACTATCGAAAACCTCGGACTTAAATTATACGAGTTCGAAGCAAATTTGTCTTCAACAAAACTCAACATCCTTTTGGTACATGTCCACAATCAAATTGTGCACATCTACCAGGGGGCCAAGTGAAGACAAAGATGCCGAAGACAAAAAAATGAAATTCGCAAAAAGTGAGGATTTCATTTCATTTGAAGACCGGAGATTACATCTGGGGACAAGGGATTACAAAATTGAGGAAGAAGAGAAGATACAAGTAAAGGCTAAGAAAGACAGTCCTAGACCCTATGCAAGAATTCGGCGACCTTCTGGGCGACCTCCGACACGCTGGCTCGGGTAGCTTCTCCTTCTCCTTCGACGGGGCCTTCAAGCACCGGGTCCAGAGGGAATCGAGGGTTCCGGCTAGTGTAGCACGTCAACACATACTCTGTGACGTTCCTAGCCAGGGATTGACCCTCGACCTCCAGCTGGTCCGCGATGATGTCGCCCACCTTGGAGAGCTTGCTGCCCGCAGCACTCAACGCTTGCAACGCAAGGTCCGGCTCCGGCTCCGGATCATTCGGGAGCACGGAGCTGAAACCCATCGGCGCCAGCGCATCGTCGGCCTTGCTCAGGAACTCCCAAATTTGCAGGGAGTCCGTCTTCCTCAGGCCCTTCATCTCTTCCAAGGACCTCCGGGCTGCCGCCAGCTCCGAATTCTCGCGGGAGAGATGCTCAACTTCTTTGGCGTTTTGCTGAATCTTCGCAGCAACCCGCTTCTCAAGTCTTCCGAGCTCCTCCTCCCGGAGGTGGATCTTGTTCCGGCGGTCGACCAGGTCTTTCTCCCTAGCCTCTATTTTCTTCTCCCGGGCGACAAGGGCACACTCGTACTCGTAGAGTTCCTGCCCCCGCACCCAGGTCTTCTCCTCCTCCTCGAGGCAGCGCTCTTCCAATTTTTTAGTGCGCTCCTCGAGGCCCTTGTCCGCCAAAGCTGTTTTCTCGGCGAGCTCATCCTCCCGTCGCAAGACGTCATCCCGTAGCTCCAGGAGTTTTTGCTCCTCATCCTCGAGCCGCTTTTCCCTTCCCTCAAGTGCCTCTCGGCGCTTGATGAGTGCGGTGCTGATGGCCTCGAGTTGATCAAACCGAGCATTGGCCGCGTCGTTAGCAGCCTTAGCTTGGTCATGGTACTCCCGGGATTGGGCGTCGAGGTTGTGAGTCATGCTCTCCCTCTCGTCCAGCATCTCCCCCCAGAGCTCCAGGCGGACCTTCTCCCGCCTGATCCATTCTTTGTCATCCGCAATCCTCGACTGCGCCAGCTTGGTCTCGAATTGGAGTCGATTACGCCACCTCCTAAGGGTTTGGCGCTCCTCTTCAAGAGCCTTGCTGTCGTGGAAGAAGGCTAGTTGGACTTGACGTAGACTGGAGCAAGCGTTGTCGATGGACATCGACAGCGAGATGGGCTCCAGACCTTCTGGGGTCTCCTCCGCTGGTTCCAGCGGGTCTTCACTTACAAAAATTGGGTCCCACTCTACAAGAGTGGAACCCCGAGCTTCCAAAGCACTAGGGCACTCCCCCGGGATGGCCTCAGTCGCCACCGAAGAAGGTCCCGCCACCAAGTCTTCGTTTGCCCCCTCAGGCTGGGGGCCGGCGACTTCATTCAGGCACTCTGGCTCCACCACGGGTACCATCGACGTCGTCGCCTCCAATGGCTCCGGCCGGGACACTTCTCCTGAGGGAGGCTCGAGCTCCCTCGCCTCTTCGACCACCGGCTCTGTGGCCGGCGCTCCAGCAATCACCGGCACTGCAGCCGGTGCTCCAATAGTTACCGGCTCTGCGACCGGAGCTTCGGAAGAAACCGGCTCAATTGCCGGAATCACTTCAACTTCCGGCTCGCATGCCGGGGCTTCAGCTACCTCCAGCTCAACCGCCGGAGCTTCAGCACTTTCCGGCTCTGAAGCCGGGACCGCTACTTCCTCCGACTCAACAGCCGGAGCTTCTACTTCTGCAGCACCAGGACCCGGAGCTTCAACCTCCGGAACGGGTGCCGCTGGCGCATCTTCAATCCCGTGGTCCGGCGCTACCACGGGAACTTCTGGAGACGAGTCGAGGTCCATGACCACGACAGCCGGCGCCGGAGCTGTCGCAGCCTCCACTTGGGACGGCACCGGAGCTGGAGCAGAAGCCCCTGCAGCCTCAGACACTGTGGCCGAGGGCGGAGCTTCACTCCCTTTCTTGGGAACGCTGCAGATAAAGAACGAAGAAATTGAGCAAACAGATGCTATAATTAAAAGTTAATTGAGGTAAGCAAGAAAAATTACCTTGGGAGGCTCACGCACCAGCTTGCGCGGAACCTCTTTCCCGGACGTTCCGGGCTGGCCACGGTCGGCGTAGGAGCTCCGGGAGGACTCCCAGGACTTGCCGTGGCCGCGGGCGTTTCCCGGGTCGGAGCTCTCCTTGATCGGGAGGAACTCCTGGACCTGGAGGCCCTCACCGCTTCTCCTACCGGAGTCGCCTGCCCGGAGCTGGCACCTCCGGAGGGACCCACCACGGGGACAGCCGCACTCCGGGAGGATCCCACCGCCGGAACCGTAGCACTCCGAAAAGACCCCACCACGGGGACAGCTGCCACGGCGGCGGAGGATCTTCCTTCCTGAGGATGGGGAACTAGGGGGGGAAGTAGCGAGCCCGACGGACCTTCCGTCAGCATGTCGCAGCTTCCTCTTCCGGCTCTCCGGCTCCTCCGCCAGCTCCTTGCCCTTGCCGGTGACCTCAGCTCTTGGCTGAAAGACAGGGGCGGAGCCGCCTTCCGACAACCCGGGGATCGTCAACCGGGCGGTCGATCTTCTCTCGACGACGCCAAGGTCGTCAAGCGCGGGCATCTTCCGCCGTAGCTCCCTGCTGAACTCAACTTCCACGTTCAGGGGGAGGAAAGCCGGCGGCGGAGTCAAGTACCCTCCGTCAACATCGATGCCGTGCTGGAATTTCTTGAGGTGAAACTCCAAGGACTTCCCCACCATGCTGGACTTCAACCCGGTCTCAACCCGGTCCTCGTCCATCACGCTGTTGAGGGCCCAGGCGAGCTTCTCCCTCCTCTTCAGCGGCGCCCACCTGTTGGACAGGAAGTTGCAGAACACCGCCTGGGGAGTCAATCCTCCCTCCACACATTGGCGGATCCTGGACAGGACGGGGTCGAAAGCTGCCGCCAGCACCGGAACTTCGCTCCACACCGACGTGTCAATGCCGGGCAGACCGTCTGGCAACTCCAACCGCTCGTGCTCCTCCACCCGGACGACAACCCAATCTTTCTTCCAGTCATCCCACTTCCCGGAAGGGAATGACCGGAGGTACTTGAACGGGCACTTCTTGCGCTTCACAAAGTAGTAGAAGCCAAGGTACTCGTCGCTTCGGCCGGTGGTTTGGACGGTGAAGAAGGTTCGGAAAAGCTCGATGCAGGGAGGGATGCCCACCCACATTTCGCAGAAGTGGACAAAGATGGACACAAGGAGGATGGAGTGAGGGCCAAGGTGGTATAGCTGCAGACCATAGAAGTCCAGCAGCATCAAGAAGAAGGAAGAAAACGGTGGGATCAGCCCCACCATGGCGTACGATGAAAAGTACACCATCTCGCCGGAGTGCTCCTTTTTAAAGGGAAGCTCTCCGCCGGCGCGGACCAAACGGTTGAAGAAGTCCGACGACCACCCCATGAGGGCTCGGACCTTCTTCAGATCGCTCTCCGTCTTCAAACGACTCTCACGCAGACCCAACTCCATCGCAGCACAGCTAGGCAAGAGAAGAGGAGCAAAGCACGAGTTGGGAGTTTGAGCGCAAGAACAGATGGAAAGCGTAAAGAACTCCCGACGGTGCGCTTTCCTTCTTAAGTAAGCCCTCGCAACGCTTGGATGGAAACTGCAGGGGAGTCAAGGATACTACTCAAGAATTCAACCCAGCCGATGACAAGAGGGCCCGGGACCACCCTGACGATCAAGTCGAGGTTCTTACCCAGGCGAACAGTTGTCATCACGAGGCGGGAAACCCAAAGGCGGCGGACTGACAAGGCGCGCGGAACCGATACGGTTTTTGTATCGAGAACCGGCGACCTTCAATTGCGAGAGATCCGCACGTCAAAGATCTTATCTGCCGCCTGAGGTGCGCCACGCGTCGGGACTTAACCGTAAAGCCCCGCCAAAGGCACCTCCGAAGACCCTTGAAGACCCAGTTCAAGAGTCGCAAGTGTGGACCCACCTCCGGCGGAATGACTTCATCCCGTTGGCCTTCCCCGGAGGTAGGTCCAGGGGGCCACTGTCGGTACCCTAAAAACCACACACCCCCTGAGGTTACAAAGATCTCAAGGGAAGGACATCTACTCAAATTGAAGACCCTCGGGGGCCCACTCGCCAGACGTAACCGGACCCGCTTCTCCAAAATGGTTAGCCCCTAGGTTGCCACGTGTACTGTCAGACCAGAGCTATTATCCGCAAGGGTGAAGCTCCGGGCTAGGTACCGAAACGGCACCTCCGGAGGTAACCCCTGACCGAGAGAAGCTCCGGACCTGACACGTGCCAGGCCACCCCGGAGCTTCCCGCTTCTCCCAAGCAAGCTCCGGAGCTGACACGTGTCCATACGTCGGAGCTGGCCACTTCAAACCTCCGAAAGACGTTGTAACGGCACCGGATCTTCAAAAGACAACCGCGGACTTCAAGACCCGATTAATTATCATTAATTCCACATTAATGATACTTAATCAGGACGATCTTAACACCTGTAACGGCACTGTTGGAGCCGTTACAGGGTTATTAACAACAATTAATCTCGTGTATCAATACTAGTAACCGCCAGGGCCACATGTCAGGCCAGGCTGACTTGTAACGGTTTGTCCTTGTGCTATAAAAGGACAAACCGACGATACACGAGGAGAGGACTCTCGAACACTCAAGCTCATAAGTTAATACAACATACACACACCCGTGGAGTAGGGTATTACGCTCAGGCGGCCCGAACCACGTAAACCACCGTGTCACTCGAGTCCAATCGCATTTCACCTTCGTGAGTCTCCGCGCGCCCAAACCGAACCACAAACTCCTTCAACACTTTCGTAGTGTCAGGGGATCTGCCGACTCCAACAGTCGACACCAACCCTTGAGAATCTAAAACAATGAGGTTGGCGGAGAAGTCTACCCCCCTTATTCTAAGGCTTACTTTTGAACATACTATATTTGTCCTCATCTCTCCTCCAGGAGACTTAACCAACAGAGTAAACTTCATATGAGAGATAGGCAAACTATACTTGGCAACATACTTTGATGCAATGAATGAATGCGATGCTCCAGAATCAAATAACATAGTCGCAGGGCTGGAGTTGGCGAGAAACATACCAATGACCACGTCATCCGCTTGTTGAGCATCCTCCGTAGAGACATGGTTCACGTTGCCACGAGCAAAATTTTGCTGTCCACGGCTTCCTTGTGGTTGTCCTCCATTAGGTCTTGGGTTTTGCCTCGATGCATTGCTTCCTTGACCAAGGCCCGACTTAGGACATTGATGTGCAAAGTGTCCAGCTTCTCCACAAGTATAGCACTTCTTAACTCCACCAGAATTATTGGGACGAGCTTGGTTTTGAACATTGGCTCCAGGAAAATCAGCACGAGGTGCATAAGGCATCGGAGGCCTAGGTGCTTGCATGACAGGGCGCTGCTGCACAAACTGAGTTGGGCGCGGTGCATAACCAGGGCGCTGAGCAGGAATAGAGGAGCTATAATGAGGCTCATTGGGCGGCGCAAAGCGAGGGCGCACATTACTTCCTTGTTGCTGTCCTTGATATGGCGCCTTCCTCTTGATTTCTTGCTCCATCTCACGGATCTTGTTCTCAACCACGATTGCTTTGTCCACAAGCTTCTGAAAATTGACATAATCACAGTTGAGCAATTGCACTTGGATCGTATTGTTCAATCCCCTCATGAACAAGTATTGCTTCCGGCTGTCCCGGCTAACATCCTCAGGCGCATATCTTGAGAGTTGAGTGAACTTATTGAGATATTCACTCACGCTTGATTTTCCTTGTCTCAAGTTCTCAAATTCTTGCCTCTTCAAGATCATAACACCTTCCGGCACATAATGAGAACGGAAACTCTCCTTGAATTCCGCCCAGGTAATTCTCTCTTGGTTCTCATGAGCATTGCAATAAGAATCCCACCAATCTGCAGCTGCTCCAACGAGTTGATGAGAAGCAAATAGCACCTTCTCCTGGTCACTGCATTGGACAATGGCTAGCTTCTTCTCCACGGACTTGAGCCAATCATCCGCATCCATAGGGTCTGCGGCTTGAGCAAAGGTTGGCGGCCTAGTCCTCATAAACTCTCCCAATCGGTTATGAGGAGGTGGGGGTGGCGGTGGAGGCATGTGGGGCTGATTGTTGATATTGCCAGCCTGCAGCTGTCCCATTGTCTGTATCATGGTCTGCATGAGCTGGTTTTGCATGGCCAATAGCTGCTTGATGTTGATAGCTCCCTGAGTAGATCCTTGCCCATTGTTGTTCTGAGGCACTCCATTGTTCTCCTCTTCATCATTGCCATCCCGCTGGTTGCGAGTCCTCACCATCTAAAGAAAAGCAGTAGGTAAGAATTGGAAAACGCCCCAACTATATGCATCAAGGGTAAACAACTAGCTACACTAGCCTAGGTGGACATGGCAATGCTAAAGCATCCCAAAATCCTCTATTAAGCACACAAGCAACCAATATATATAGCAAACAGCACACCAACAAAATCAAATCGAATCCTGAGTGCTCCTATGTGCTCTAAAGTGTCCATTCTATCTAGGCTGCATCCTACGGTCAACCTGTGGCTCTGATACCAATCTGTGACGCCCGGTTCCGAAAATGAACCAAGCTAACGCATATGTGTGCCCAGGATGTTCATCACACATACACGAGTGCAATCACAAAAGAGTATACAGAAAATTACCACAAGACAAGATTAATTAACCAAATTTTATTACACAAACCATATTATCCTCGAATCCAAGCTCCAATGAATATTAATGACAAGTTCAACTAATGCAGCGGAAATAAACTAATTAAGCAAACTAAGCAACTATGCAACATAAGCGACAGGGTATGCATGTGCAGCTCCAATCAACACCACAGGCAAAGCTGACGGTAGACACGGCCTAGAACTCCGCATTATCGCCATTAAACTCCCAATCCTGACCTACAACTGTTGGGGGGGATTGCAAGAGTGAGTACATGTCGTACTCAGCAAGTGTGGAAAGTATGACATGTGGCTTATTCAAATGTCGACAATAATAATGGTAAAGTGCTGAAAAGTACATTAAAACATTTGAAAAGCAGTATAGTATAAGTATGTGAAGTAAACCCATCATAATCATAAATAATATCATAATACCAGTCCATAATTCACCATCGTCATCAATAATTCCAGATTTCACCATTGTCAATAACCATATTCAATACCAGAAATTAAATCCATAACCATTACCAAACCATAACCATTACCAAACCATAACCATCCCAAATTCCAAATTGCCTCTAATCATGGAAGTTGTCCAGGTGCTCATAACCGGGAGCACGGCTATCATGATAGTTTTAGTTAACTCTGCAGAGTTTGTACCTCTTTACCCACCTGTTCGTGATTTCATCACCCTTCGGCGACTAAGAACCTCCCTTATGCCCGACCCGTCGGTCACATTACACACTTCCGTTGGTGTGTGGCCAAGAGATCACAAAATAGCCTTTACAATGGGATTACTAGCCTATTTAGACCCCACTGAGGTTTCACCGGTGGCGATGTCTCCCGCAGAGCACATCTTCAACCAAAGGCCCCCTCTTGAGCCATTCGGATCCCAGGGTAGTCCCACCAATCATCAACAAACCCAATCCGACTACCCCTTCCCCGAGCATCCACAATGGTCCAAACAGCACTAGCAAAGCCCTAATTAATCAGCTACGCCGCACCCATACTTGGCCTCGTGGTGGCACCGTAGTCCTGGCTTATTCTCGCATGAACCGGTCCTTAGATCTAAAGCAAGCAAACCACCATAACATCCAACCCATCCACATAGCAGGCTTGCTTAGATCATCCATTACCATACCATGTTTAACCAGTTCATGTTAACCATAATCTCATCCATGCATAATTAAATTGAGTGATATAGTTATTTCCCATCCCAGTTGATTAAGCGAAGCAAAAAGGTAAAAACCTTTCCCGACTCTCTACCATAAATTCCAGGTGACAAGGGTGGTTTAGCAAATCTAGTAAACTTCCTACCATAGGATTTCCCATCAATTTGACACAAGCATGCAATTTTGCAAACAAAACATTTATTTTAAAAACAGGATCAATATGCTTCAAGGACACTTGCCTTGCTCTTGCTGTTGATTAGGGTCAAAGCCTTCAAACTCTTGATGTTGTAGATCCTCTGTGGCACTCTCTAGCGCAAATCCGTCTAATCCACACAATAAACATACAAGACAAGAAACACAATCAAAGAGTGCACAAATATTACTCAATATGACATGACATGCATGATTGATGCAATGCAAGGTAGAACTTGTCACTAGATTGCTTTTAATGATCACTAACTATCTCTAATAGATTTTAACAAGTTTATACAGGTTTGGGGTCGATTAGATCAAATTTTAGAATTAATTCAACACAATATAACCAGAAAGATCGGACTAGTCCGCTAGGGACCGGACAAGTCCGCACTTGATGAGATCAGCAGATTAGGGTTTTCTAGATCGACGTGAATTTGGAGATTAGGGGTTGAATTCATGTAAGGAAAAGAGAATAGAAGGTATACCAGGTGTTTAGAACTCCAATGAACCAAGAAACTTGGAGGTAACACTTGGATCTTGATGATCTAGGGTTGGTGATGAACTTGGAGATGAATTGGTGGTGAAGGACGAAACTTGGTGGAGATCTTGATCCTCCTTCGTTTGCTCCTCTTCTTCTTCTTGTTTGGGATCTTCTCCTCCCTCCTTGATGGTGGCTCCCCACGAACTAGGGTTTGGGTGGGTGGAAAAGTGGCAAATAGATGTCAAACCAAGGGGTGGGGTTGTTTATATAGACGTGGAGGCTAGGGTTAGATGGATTTCGAGTTTAGGATGAGTAGAGGCCGGTTTAGAGTCCCACATGGGCTCTAAAAGAGTTGGGCACGACGTCCCTAGGCCCACTTGACGTGAAACCCAAGAAATAAGTCGTAAAACAAAAGGTCAATCTCGGAGTCACGAAATATCAGACAAGTCCGGACAGGACCGGACTAGTCCGAAGTCGTCCAGAGAGAAAATCGGACAAGTCTGGCCAAAAATCGGACAAGTCCGATCTTAGTCAGAAAGGAAAACGGAAAAGTCCGCTGGAACACCGGACTAGTCCGGAAAAGTCCAGGGACTTAGCAAATTTTCAAGGATTCATGGAATATCGGACTAGTCCGCACAAAATCGGACAAGTCCGAAGTTGTCCAGAGGCAAATATCGGACTAATCCGCAGCAAAAACGGACAAGTCCGTTTTTAGACAGAGAGAAATCGGACTAGTCCTCAGCAAAACCGGACTAGTCCGCACTTTCCTACATTTTTAAGTGCAGTTTTGTTCCAAATCAATTTTAAACTTGTTCCTCTTGTTATGGGTTAATGTTAAACATGTATATGAGTGCATGTAGGGCATGATGCATGAAAATGAGGGTGTTACAGAAACACGTTTAGATTAGTCTCACACACGATTTCTTTAATAGATCGTTTTTCTCCCGAAGGGGTTTTCATTGCTTCCTCTGAAAAAGTTTAAATCTACCATTCGCCCCCCTCTGGTAGCTTTTCACGTGCTCTTCGATCCTACAATTGGTATCAGAGCCACAGTGCTCTAATATTTATGATTTGCACATGTTTTTGACTAATCATCATGGAGAAATACTCCGCCAAACCTTGTGTGTTTAGTGGTATTGATTTTCAGGTTTGGAAGGCATGTATGGAAGCCTTCATCTAGGCACAAGGCTTCGCCGTATGGAAAAAGGTATACAAGCCTTATGAAGTGTCGTCAAACGATCAAGTTACGGCTGCGAACCTACGGGACATTGACAACAACAACAAAGCCTACAACTTGATCATTCAAGGACTAACTCAAAGCGACTTCGACCGTGTTGCACACCTCCGATCGGTGTACAATGTGTGGAGAGCACTTTGTGACTACCACGACGGATCCAACATGATCAAGGAGGTAAGACAGGATATGTTCAAGAAAGAATACATGCGCTTTGAGATGCAACCCGGTGAGTCCATTGATGACCTCTTTGCTCGCTTTAATAAAATTCTCAGTAACTTGCGTAGCGTCAATGTTAATTTTTCAGATGCTGAAAATGCTAGGCAATTACTAAGTGCATTAGATATGTTAATTTGGGAGATGAAAGTCACATCTATTCGTGAATCTACTTTCATGAGTACACTTACATTAGATGTACTTTACTCTAAACTAAAAACTCATGAAATTGACATTTTATCACGAAAGAATCCAAATAAGTCTATTGCATTCGTCTCACAACGTGAAATGCCTAGCTCCGGCCAATCATCATCTTGCAATACTCTTGCTTTGTTGTCCTCACTAACCCTGGAGCAGATCGAGGAATTTCCAGAAGAGGAGTTAGCACTCGTCTCTACTAGATTCTCAAAAGCATTGCAAAATGTGAGAACTAGGAGGAGAGGAAGCTCCGGACCTCAGCGCTGTTTTGAATGTGGTAAGATAGGACACTTTCGTACAGAATGCCCTAATCTTTCAGGTCCTTCTACCCGTGAGGAAAAGTAGAACAAGGTTAAGACCACCTCTGGAAACTCCAACAAGAAAAAGAAGGGTACTATAGGACGCAAGATGATAAACAGCTTCATCACCGCACATCAAGAAATTGGCTCAAGCGATGTGGACATTGGAAGTGACGAAGACGAAGATGATTTGGCAAACTTGTGCTTCATGGCGGGCTAATCAAGATCAAGTATGGAGGATGCTGAAGAGGTATGTCCTACTTGCAAAGAAATGTGTGATACTATTTCTCGTGCCACTATTATAGTTAAGAAAAAGGACAAAAAACTTAGGGATAGTGCTGCTAAAATTGAATCACTAGAATCTGAAATCAACCGTTTAAAAACTTTGATTCCTAGTGATGATGCATGTCCCTCATGTGATTTAATATATGAACAATTGTCCTCATTAAGAAGTGCGCACACCTCCACACTTGATAAACTTGAGTTAGAATTTGAAAAGAACAAAGAGCTTGCTGCACTTAATGATAAATACTTGAAAGATGTTAGCTGTTCTACAATTGATTTGCATTGTTCTACTTGTGATGATCTTGATAAGAAACTACAAGATGCTATGAATGAAATTTCTATATTGAACAATACTTTACGTTCTCATGAAGTTAAATATTGTTCCAATTGCAAATTAAAAGGAAAAACTTCATGTGAAAATTGCCTTGATCTCTACAATAAACTTGATGACATGCATAGTACATTAGATTGGTTTTGTAATGGGAATAAGAACTTAAACTTGCTGTTGAATTCTTCCAAGTCTTGCAATGATAAAATTGGTTTAGGTTTTGATTCTCATGCTCATGTAAAGGCACATCCACCTAAAACTGTTAAGCCATTAGGAAGTGGTTTGACTCAAACAGTTCCTAAACAAAAAGAAGTGGTTTTCAAATCTACAGGAGTATTGTCTCATTCGGTTTCAAATAAAAATGTTGCTTGCTCATCGAGACATGAACATAAAGTTAAATCTCATTGTACTTACTGTGGTAGAGATGGTCATGTCATAGAGTTCTGTTATATACTAGCTAAACAACAGAAAAAGGAAAGAATGATTGCTAGATCTCATAACTTCCATGCAAAATTTGTTGCACTTGCTAAACCGAATGATAGGAACATGCAATCTGCTGTAGTGAGTCAAAAACATGCAAAGGTTGCTCCCAAACCTACTGTTTTTTGTGCTACACATGTAACATCTCGTAGGACAGTAGTTGGGTACAAAAATCCTCAAGCTTTGGCTCATAAACCTGTTGTTTTATCTCAGCTTTCGCGTGTTATTCCTGCTGGATGTCGTGTGACTCAGTACTGGATTCCTAAATGCCTTTTGACTAACCCTAGTATTGAGTCATCGACGTATTGTGCTTCTATGTAGGTTACACGCTTTAGGAAGGAGAATATTTGGATTGTGGATTCAGGTTGCTCACGCCACATGACTGGTAACAAAGACTGGTTCTCCTCCCTCTCTTTTGTGTCACGTGTAGAGAATGTTACTTTTGCTGATAACTCTTCAACTCCTATAATTGCTAAGGGTTCGGTTAGAGTAAATGATCAATACACTTTGAAGGATGTGGCACTTATGAAAAATTTGAAATACAACTTGTTTTCTGTTTCACAACAGCTAGATGAAAATCTGGAAATTATTTTCACTAAAAATTGTTGCAAAGTTGTAAATTCAAATAGTGAGCTTATTTTTAACATGTCTCGGTTTGGAAGAGTTTTTAAAGCTGATTTTGATATGTCTTCCTCTAAGCATAGGTGTCTAGTTTCTAATGATTCAAAGGACTTATATTTTTGGCATCGTAGACTTGGTCACGTAGGATTTGATCATCTAATGCGTGTTAGTGCTCTTGATCGCATACGTGGGCTGCCTAAGCTTAAAGGAGACAAAGAAATTGTGTGCTCTTCTTGAAGGCATACTAATATGGTTGCAGGTTCACATACTCCTCTCACAATGATCATGACAACAGAACCGTGTCAACTTTTGCACCTTGACACCGTAGGACCTTCATGTGTTCAATCTTTCGGAGGTAAATGGTATACTCTTGTGATTGTTGCTGATTATTCTAGATACTCTTGGGTTTACTTTATGGCATCTAAGAATGAAGCTTTTAGTCACTTTAGAACTTTATTTCTTAGATTATCAATTGATCACCCAGGATCTTTAAAAGCAATTAGAAGTGATAATGAAACCGAATTTAAAAATCAATCTTTTGATCACTTTTGTGCTGAAAATGGAATAGATCATCAATTTTATTCACCATATGTACCTCAACAAAACAGTGTTGTAGAAAGAAAGAACAGAACCTTAGTTGAGATGGCTAGGACTATGCTTGACGAATATCAAACTCCTAGGAAATTTTGGGTTGATATGATTTCAACTGCTTGTTATGTCTCAAATCGTGTTTTCTTGCGCGCTAAGCTAGATAAAACACCATATGAGCTCCGGTTTGGACATAGGCCCAGTGTTACACACTTTCGGGTCTTTGGTTGCAAATGCTTTGTTAAGAAACATGGTAATCTTGATAAATTTGAACCTATATCTGTTGATGGCATATTTCTTGGTTATCCATCTCATACTAGAGGCTACAAATTGTGGAGACTTGTGAGGTGTCTTTTGATGAAGATAGCCCAGGTACTAGCTCAAACATTTGCAGATCCAGATCCATATCCGCAGGGGGAGAGCATTTTCGTTGAATATGAGAAAGAGGTGGAGCTGCTGCCTGAAAATTCAGCAGCTAATGACATTGTTCCAGCTCCTCATTTTGATTCACACCCAGCACCGACGACCATCATTGCTGGTCCAAATCCTCCTCAAGTCACAAGCTCATCTATTTGTGATGAACATGAAGAAGAAGTTTGTGAAGTGTCCACTCCCCTCTGCGTTCTCAAAAGTCATCCTCGACAACAAATTATTGGAAGCTTGCACGAACAAGTCACACGGTCCAGGTTTTGCGATCCAAACTCTCATGCTCATTCTGCTTTTGTTGCTTCTTTTGAACCCAAAGACATATCACACGCACTCACTAATGAATCTTGGATTATTGCCATGCAAGAAGAGTTAGAAAATTTCGAAAAAAATAATGTTTGGAAACTTGTACCTCCACCTCAAGGTCACACTTTAATTGGAACTAAATGGGTGTTTAAAAATAAACAAAGTGAGGATAGGGTTGTGGTTAGGAATAAGGCTAGGTTGGTTGCTCAAGTTTCACTCAAGTTGAAGGTCTAGATTTTGATGAAACTTTTGCTCCTGTTGCTAGATTAGAAGCCATTAGAATTTTGTTAGCTTTTGCTGCATCTAAAGGTTTTAAGCTTTATCAAATGGATGTTAAAAGTGCTTTTCTTAATGGTTACATAGATGAGGAAGTTTATGTCAGACAACCACCGGGTTTTGAAAATTCAGATTTTCCTAATCATGTTTACAAACTATCCAAAGCCTTGTACAGTCTCAAACAAGCCCCTAGAGCATGGTATGATAGGTTAAAAACATTCTTACTTGAAAAGGGGTTTACCATGGGCAAGGTTGATAAAACTATTTTTGTTCTTAAGCATGGCAATGACTCATTATTTATTCAAGTGTATGTGGATGATATTATCTTTGGTTGTGTTTCTCATGATCTTGTGTCCAAATTTTCAGCTATGATGAGTTCAGCATTTGAGATGAGTATGATGGGAGAACTCACGTACTTTTTGAGGCTGCAAATCAAGCAAACCAAGGAGGGTACCTTTGTGCATCAAACGAAGTATACAAACGACCTCCTAAGGCGCTTAAACATGGACAAAAGCAAGCCTCTACGGACACCAATGGGAACAGCAACAACACTTGAACTTGATGAAGATGGTGAACCCGTGGATCAAAAAGAATATAGAAGCATGATCGGATCATTTTTGTACCTCACAGCATCAAGACCGGACATACAATTCAGCGTATGTCTTTGTACGCGGTTTCAAGCCTCCCCACGTGCTTCACATCGTCAAGCCGTCAAAAGGATTCTCAGGTACATACATGGAACTCAAGAATTTGACATTTTTCTTCCTTCTTCCTCAACTGTTACTTTGAAAGCTTTTTTCGATGCTGATTTTGGGGGTTGTAAGATTGATAGGAAAAGTACTTCGGGTGCTTGTCATTTTCTTGATAATTCACTTGTTGTTTGGTCCTCTAGAAAACAAAACTCAGTTGCACAATCTACAGCTGAATCTGAATTTGTAGCTGCTGCTAGTGCTTGGTCACAAATTCTTTGGATTGTTCAAACACTTAGGGACTATGGGGTTGATCTACATAGTGTTCCACTGTTTTGTGATAACACTAGTGCCATTTGCATTGCTAAAAACCCCATGCAACATTCTAGAACTAAGCATATTGACATTAGGTATCACTTTCTTCGTGATAATGTTGAAAAAGAAAACATTGTGCTTCACCATGTAGATACCGAACAACAATTGCCTGACATTTTTACAAAACATTTGGATTTCACTCGTTTTTGTTTCATTCATAGTGAAATAGGGGTTATGCATCCTCATGGCTTAAATTGAGGGGAGTTTTCAAACTTGAGAAGTCTATGTGTGAATCTGAAATTAAAATAATATGAGCATAGTATTTCATACATATATGAATTTGTGATCCCTTTTACATGCTGAAAGTTCTTACTACATTACTCGTGTTATACGTTTTGTAGTTTTGCCATGTCTAGTAATTGGAATAATTACTTACACTAAATCTGGTCATGGTCGAACTTTCTTGCTGTTTTGAACTTGTTGCATGCTCACAAGTGCTTTTAATTTTAATTAATTAATCAAGTAAGCAACTCACATGTTGAGTTTTTATGATCAAATAGAAAAGAAAAAATCAAGGGAATATGCATCATCACACTTCTTCTTTGAGATGGCTTATCATTGCACTTAGATATGAACTTGGAAGAAGTTGTGTATGACTAAAACCATGTCCTTAAGCTTCTGATTGTCAAATGACATAGGCTTAGCTTGGTTGGTTAGAATAAGGCAGATGCGCACATAATCTTTTGCATATATCATATGATCTAAATTTGTGCTTTGAAAAATAATAAAATGAAGCAACAAGTGTCATGCTTTCAGGTTTTGAAATATTTAAGTTTGTGAGATCATGACTTGCTAAATTCGAAAGTACATTTGATCTCTAGCATAGCTTACACTACTTTATGTATATCATTGATGTGATAGTGTAAGTTACTTGATAGTATGATTTGGATGAGCTTTGTTTTATATGTATATGTTATAATATGCTCATAACAATTAAAATGTGTCTTATAAACCTTGTTGAATACATTGCCAGAGGGGGAGAGATAATATGTGAATTTTTAAAGATAAGTATGCAAGGGGGAGGAATTGATTACACATTGCACATATTCACAATTGTTTTTGGCACAATTCTTCTCAGGGGGGAATTTATTTTTCTTCTCATTTTATTTCTATTTTACAAAGGGGGGGAAATTGTTTCCAAAACTTTTAATGTGAATAAGCCAATGTTCGGATTTTAAATGGTGTTGCCAATGCATTCATCAAGGGGTAGATTGCGAGACCTATGTGTGCTGAATACATTGCCTATGGCGATAAAAGTTTTGAATACTACCAAAACACCTTTATCATCAAGGTCCGACGACAGGTACGGCTTGTGTTGGTTAGCTTCGACATGTTTTTCTAGCTCTGACGCTAGATTGTACTAGCTTTGGTAAGCTCCAGCTCAGGCTCCAGTTAGTTTTGGCAAGATTCGGAGCTTGATCGCAATGTTCCTGCTTTTTTCTGTAAAATGTTTCAAACTTACTTTACATTGATGGAAAGATTGCTTAGTATTCATTTGCTAAGTTTTTGGTGTGTTTTGGTGGTTATGATTGATATCATTTTGCTATGTTTTGCAACATGCTTATGTGAGGTGCTCACGTAAGATGTTGTAGTTTCGGAACTAACGAGAGTCAAGTCGATGACTTGTGCTCAGAAGTATTGGTTGTTTATTCATGTGCAGGTGTTGCTTGAGTTCAAGACATGGCTGGTGACGGGATCCATTGAACTAGTCTTAGGGAGAAGATGAGATTCAACAACCAAGTTCGGGAGGAATTGTGGTTGAGTTGATCGGGAGGTTATGCAACATGTTTGAATCAAGAACAATGCATATGAAGGTATCATAGATGTCGTTGGAAGATGTTTGCACGTATGCAAGGAGTGCATTTATGTGGCTGCATGGTTCCAAGGCGTGATGAAGAGATGTGGACGTAAAAATTGGTCGGAAATGTCCAACCAACTAGGTTATGGACTCAAGCTGCGGTTGAGTCATGTTTGACTCAAATATGGAAAGATTTGAGTTGGTTATGATAGAATTTTGTGTGGGTCACGAATTTGAGTTGTTTTAGGAATGTGGAATATGTTCTAAGGTTTTTGGAAGTCTTAAGATTGCTTCTATCTACGTATAGAAGAGTCTTGAGCAGTTATGGAAAGTTACTATTCGTGATTTGAGTAGGATTAGAGTCCTAGTTGAGATTGGGTTGGCCTAAGGGCTGGTTATATAAGCAAGGGAGGTCAGAGATCGTGGTAGACGACTTTGGGGCTGTTCCTCTTGTGTTATGTTGAATAAAGATCATAGTTTAAAGGAACTTTTGTGCCTTGTTCGTCCGACTTATTCCAGACAAGTTTTTCTCGTCGAGTTTTCTGCACAACACTACCTTTCTTAGGTGGTTTTATCATAACTCGAGTTTTACAGATCTAATTGACGTGAGTCTTTTTGGTTTGTCTTCACAACTTGATTATCTATCGTCTGTCAAAATTTCACGGTCATTGGATTTGTGTTTTTTGATCTACATGAGTTTCTTTGCAGTATTACAGATCTGTTTTTTACTCTGTAGGACAGATTGACCTTTGTTCGATCTTCCAATCGTAACTTGAGTTTCTCTCAACGGATTTGAGTGATTCTTGTGTGTCATCTTTGACTTGACTCTCTCTGATATATATCACTTTTGTCATAGTGAAAGACGTTTAGATTAGTCTCACACACAATTTTTTTAACATATCATTTTTCTGCCGAATGGGTTTTCATTGCTTCCGCTGAAAAAGTTTAAATCTACCATTCACCCCCCCCCCCTCTGGTAGCTTTTCACGTGCTCTTCGATCCTACACACAGGCTCTTGGCGGGATTCGTCCTAGTATTGCTAGCGGTAAACCTGTGTCTGATGTGTTAATCCACATAGCATAAGAATTCATAATTAATATGATCATTAGTAACTAACTTAGGTTATGTATATGTACATTAGAGGAACAGTAGGAGTATCTACCTAAATCTTAGCCTAGTCCATCTTTACCTCATTTTGTCCCTTAGGATAGAGTGATCTTGTGTGTGTCGCACTACCTCCAAACTATCATTTATCCATCCTTGCCAGAACCCTACCTAGACCAACATAGCCTCTCCAGTTGATGATTTATTTGCTTCCATATAGCCTTCCCTTGGGAGAATATAAATAACACCCTTTGGGAATACTCTAAAAGGGGAAATGCTACATCGATAGATTTCGTGCGCTCTCGGATTTACAATTGTAATCTAAAAACTATTAACAAGCATTTCTGGTACCCCTGCTAAGGATGAATTGTTAGTAGTGCGTAGGAAATATCAACATCTATGAACAGAGTCAGGTTGGTCCAAGATGTATAACACAGTTAATATGGTCTTGTACTTTAAGTGTGTCCTTGCCTCTCCTGTTATTCAGACCTATTATGAAATACAAATATATGAAATGGACTCTACATGCATTTACTTTGCGCATGCTCTTATTTAATTCCCTCTTTACCTTCTTGGAAATAGTAAAGTTGTGCAATCCTCTAGAAAATTGGTTTTTGAGAATTAATGTGATACATATCCAAGTATTATTGGTAGTCTTTTTCAGGATCTAGTGTTCGCTCAATGGCCTACTCGCCTAAAAACCAATGCCAAGGACAGATCCGGAGTCGGCTATAGACTTGGCCTGGTCCAGCACCCTAAGTACACCACTCTATCTATTCTGGTGTTGCGTCAAAGTAAGGCGGGTTTGGAAAGCACACGGTCCTATGAAAGTACAACTGATATACTAAGTATTGTCACGTTGAGTTGATTAAGACCCAGAATTCAAGGAAGGATAATAAGCCACAACTAAACTATAGGCAAGAAGAAGCACTTTTACCACTTTTCTTGTCTCTCATGTGCAGGACAAATGATTTACACGCTCGTTTTGGGAGTTCCCACGTCCCTAGGGGGCCTGACATCGATGTTTCGCACGTTGCTGATGGGCGCCACCGAAGCATCTAACTCCGGCACCACCCAGGGGGCCCGCCATTGATGTTTCGCACGTTGATGATGGGCGCCACCGAAGCATCTAGATTCAGCACCACCCAGGGGCCTGATGTCCATGTTTCAGACGTTGATGATGGGCGCCACCAGAGCAACTAGCTCCGGCACCACCCAGGGGGCCCGACGTCAATGTTTCACACATTGATGATGGGCGCCACCAGAGCATCTTGCTCTGGCACTACCCAGGGGGCTCGGCGTCGACATTTCAAACGTTAATGATAGGCATCGTCGAAGCATACAGCTCCGACATCTCCCAGGAGTCCACCCGGCGATGTTTTACATGTTGGCAAGGTGCTCCCGAAGGCCAAAATCGAAGCTCGGAGCTATCCTGAAATCTTCAATACATTGCCAAGTTTTTGATGGTATATGTTCTCAATTAGTTGAGTACATCTACCAGGGGGCCAAACAAGCTATGGCAATAACAACAATGAAGACAAAAAATGAAGTTCAGGAGAACTTCATTCATTCAAAAGTCTTTACAAGCGTGTATACAAGAGGATGAAGAGGTCCTACCTACTCGCTGGATTTGCGTTTGAACCATGCAGCAACCTTCTAGGGAAGCTTCTTGCACACTGGCCTTGGCAGCCTCCGGCGTCTCTTCGATAGGCCCTTCAAGTACTGGATCTAGTGAGATTGAGGGATTCCTGATGCGGAAACAAGTCAACACATACTCTGTGACTGACTTGGCCAATTTCTCCCCCTCTGTCTGAAGCTGGTCACTGATGATTTTTTCTAGCACACCTAGGTTGGCTCCAGATGAATTTAGAGTTGTCAGGGCTTGTTTGACTTCTGGCTCCGGGTCGCTCGGATGGACCGGACTGAACCCTAGAGAAACCAGTGCTTTATCAGCTCGCCTCAAGAAATCCTAGATTTGCTGGGCTTCGATCTTCCGCATGTAGCTCCTCCAAAGACTTCTTGGCGGTTGTCAACTCCGTCAAGCTTCCCTTGATGAATATTTCGACCTCCTTAGCATGTTGCTACATCCGCTCAACCAGCTGCTTTTCTTGGTCGACAATTTCATTTTCACAGAGGTTCAGGCGGTTCTTCTTCGCCGCCAGGTTATTCTTCTCTGCCTTTAGCTTATCGTCCTTAGTAGAGACAGCAAGCTCTCGCTTAGAGACTTCCTACCCCGCTTGCCATATCTGATACTTCTCCTCTTCACAGCGGGACTTGAGCATGTTGAGATGGTGAGCTAAGTCTTTCTCATTGAGCTCTAGCTTATGAGAGATCTCAACATCTCTCCTCTGGAGCTCTTTCTCCTTATTATCAACAACCTCTTGACGCTTGAGGAGCTCATCTCTCAACTTATTCAGAGAATCAAAGTGAGCATCTGCCAACTCATTGGCTTCTGTCGCATTGTCATAAAATTCATGAGTCTTCTCATCCAGAGCTTCAATGGCAGCTTGCCTGTCATTCAACAGCTCGTCAAGCCACTTTAGCCGCGCCTTCTTGGCCGAAAGCCTGTCCCTCTCATCGTCCAGACGGGTCTGCGTCAGCTTTGTCTTGAAGTTGAGAAGCTTGCACCACCGCCTCAGAGTTTCCCGCTCTGCCTCCAGAGCACTGCACTCGTACTTGAAGCTGAGTTGAACTTGGCGAAGTCTTGAGCAGGCGTTCTCTATCGAGAGCGATAGGGGGATAGGTTCTGGACCTTCCGGCGGATCCGCCGGTGCTTCCATAGCTTCTGGGACAGTCGTTGGAACCCATGACACAAGCATGGACCGCAACAAGTCTTTATCAGTTGCACCAAGCTTCGGGAAGTTGTCTTCCTCCCGTGCAGAAGTTGAAGCACCCGCGGCTGAACCATCAGGCACCGGCATCAGTCGGCAACTCCGGTGTGGTGTCGGTTGCAGGTTCTAGCACGGGCGCTGGCTCCGGCAACATCACGTCGTGAACCATAGGTGCAGCATTGATCGTTGGCTCCAGCGCATCCAAAGCCTCAACCGTTATCTCCGGTGACACTTCAGGATCCGTCATCGGTTCTGGAGTTGGCTTTGAAGCTGCTGCAACTTGCTCTTGCGCTGGTGCGACCTCTCCCACGTGGTCCGCCGCAATTGTGGCATCTCGAGCTGCTGGCGCTGAGGTCATGTCGGTGTCAGTCGACTACGGAACCGCCACACTGTTCGCTGTGACCACAAGGGGAGCCACCACATCAACCGGCGCCTCGGCCGGCCCGGTCTCTTAAGCCACAATGTTGGCCTGTCTAGTTGGTGGCGTCGAATCAGCGGCTGGCCTCGAAACTCTGGAAATAGAGGATATACAAAATCAACAAGATGCAGAGAATGAGAGAAAAGTCAAGTTTCTAGTGCCGATTCTTACCTGGGGCCACGACAACTCCAGTCGGCGCGAAACTTCTTCTTCGACCGGCCTGAGTCATCTGAACCCACCGTCGTCGGTAAGACAGATGGTCCGGACTTCGCCCCGAGAGTATTTGAGGTAGCCACCGGCTTCACAGTAGTCGGGACCTCCGGAGCAGACGTTGTGCTCCCTGCTGCAGGAGCTATCATCGAAGGACTCTCTCTGGATCTGGTGACCGCCAATGACACATGGACCGAAGTTGAAGACTTTTCAGATCTGGAGCCCTCCGTAGGTGGCAGGACCGATGCTGAAGATTTCCTGAACCTGGTGTTTGCCTTGGGTGCCAGGACTGAAGATGTAGTCGTCAGAGGTACGACCAACACAGACCTCAGGGTTGGGCGCGGAGTTGCCGTGATGAAGCTTGCATCAACTTGCTCCAGCTTTCGCTTCCTGCTGGGACAGTCGACGGGCTCCTTTCCCTTGCTCCGGCTTGAGTCGGACCTCTTACTCTGGCTCAGCTCTACAACAACTTTACCTTTGCCACCAGCAGAGGCAGGTTGTGAGCTCTCTTGTGCGCCGAGGGCTGAAGATCTGGAAATGAATATCCCTCCAGGGGCATTACTCCTCTGCTGCAATGCAAGACCAGTGTCATAGAGAATTGGCATCTCTTTCTGCTGTTGCCTCTTGATATCTAGCACTGCAGACAACGGCAAAAATTCTGATGGAGGCACAAGGTCGTCTCTTGAGATAGAACCACTGTACAACTTCTGCAATTGAAATCGTAGAGCCTCCTCACCCAAGTCGGTTCTGAGGCCAACCTCGATCCGGCAGAAGTTTATCTCTCCGCTGTAATTCCAACCTGGAAATTCCCGCTGCTTAAGTGGAGCCCAGCGGCTAAATAAGAAGTTTCCAAGCACCATCAGAGACGTCAACCCTCCATCGACTAGGTGCCAAATCCTTGTAAGCACCAGGTTGTACACCTCTGATAGCTCCGGGAGCAGTTCCCAGAAGTCAATGTCCGTTGTCGGAAGCCCAATTGGTAACTCCAATCGGTCATGTTGGTCCATCCATACAACCACACAGTCGCTCTTTGAGGTCTCCCACTTCCCAGAGGCAAAGGATCTGATGTACTTGAACAGAGGATTCCTATGTCTCATGAAGTAGTAAAATCCAATGAGACTGGTACCTTTCCCAGTCGTCTAGAGGGTGAGGAAAGTATTAAACATCAGCACGTAGGGCTGCACGCCCACCACATCTCGCAGAAGTGGACGAATATCGCCACCAGCAAGATTGAGTGGGGGCTGAGGTCCTGAATGAAAGTGCATCTAGGCATCCCAGTGGGTTTTGGATGATTGATGACGACAATTAAGAGGCTAATAAGCTAAAGTGATCTTAAGCACAGGTACAAGGATTGTGTAGGATCGAAGAGCACGTGAAAAGCTACCAGAGGGGGGGTGAATGGTAGATTTAAAAATCTTACGCAGCGGAAACAATAAAACCCTAATCCCTTCAGTAGAAAAACGATCTGTTAAAGAAATCGTGTATGAGACTAATCTAAACGTTTTTCACCGTGAAAAAGGTGATATATATCAGAGAGAATCAAGTCACGAAGACAACACAAAAAGAATTACTCAAATCCGTCGAGAACAACTCATATGATCAAAAGATCAAACACTGGTCAATCTGACCTACCCGAGAAAAACAGTTTCTGGAGTGCTGCAAAGAAACTCGTGTAGATCAAAAACCACAAATCCAATGACCGTGAAATTTTGACAGATGATAGACAATCAAGTTGAGAAGACAACCCAAAAAGAATCACGTCAATTGGATCAGAAAAACTTGAGTTATGATAAAACCACCGACAAAAGGTAGTGCTGTCCAGAAACTCGACGAGTAAAACTTGTCTGGAACAAGTCGGACGAACAAGGCACAAAAGTTACTTCAAACTATGAATTTTATTCAATAGAACACTATAGGAACAGCCCCAAAGTCGTGCCTATCGAGCTTTGGCCTTCCCTTGCTTATATAACCAGCCCTTAGGCCAACCCAATAAAACTAGGACTCCAATCCTACTCAGATCACGAATCCTAACTTTCCATAACTGCTCAAGATTCTTCTATACGCAGATAGAAGCAATCTTTAAGACTTCCAAACATCTTAGGAACGTATCCCACATTCCTAAACAACTCAAATTTGTGACACACACGAAATCCTAACATAACCAACTCGATATTTCCATACCGAGCCATAACCGACTCAGCTAGCAGCCTAAGTCTTCAACCGATACGATCTGATCCTTCCGATCAGATCTTCCTTCCATAATCCGTCTCTAGAAGCATATTGCCACGTCATGCACCTCATGCATACGTGCGAACACCTTCCTTCGACCTTCATATGCACTGTCCTTGATTCAATCATCCTGCGCGACCTCCTGACCCGCTCAACCACAGTTCCTCCTGAACTTGGTTGTTGGAACCTCATCTCCTCCTGAGACTAGTCCAATGGATCCCGTCACCAGCCATGACTTGAACTCAAGCAACACCTGCACATGAATAAACAACCAATCTATACGAGCCCAAGTCCTCAACTTGACTCACGTTAGTTCCGAACACAACACCTTATGTGAGAACCTCACATAAGCATGTTGCAAAACCACAGTAGAAACGATATCAACCGTATCATCCAAAACGCACCAAAAACTTAGCAAATGAAAACTAAGCAATCTTTCCAATCAAGTAAAGCAAATACAAGACATTGCAAATGCAAATCAGAAGTACTGCGGTCAAGTTCCGGACCTTGCCAGAGCAACCCGGAGCTTGAGCCGGAGCTAACAAGAGCTAGTAGAACCTAGCGCCGGAGCTTACCAAAACTAGTAGATCCTGGATCCGGAGCTTATCAAAACTAGTCGGAACTAGTCAACCCAAAACCCGGAGCTAGACAAAGTACGTCGAAGCTTAGCATCCCGGAGCTAACGAAAATATGCCGGAGCTATCAAATATATGCCGGAGCTAAAGATAAAGCTCACCGGAGCTAACCAAAGCTGGTCGGACCTTACCAAGAAGTCGGACCTAGCATCAAACGTAACCGGAGCTACCCAAAGCAAGCCGGACCTATCGTCGGACCTTGCTGTAGCTCGGAGCTAGAGTCGGACCTTGATAAAAAGGTGTTTTGGTGATATTAAAAACTTTTATCATCAAAGCCAAGTGTATTCACTACAAGCCAATGTATTCAGCACACATAGGTCTTACAATATCCCCCTTGATGAATGCATTGGCAACACCATTTAAAATTCCGAACATTGGCTTATTCAAATAAAAGTTTTGAAAACAATTTCTCCCCTTTTTGTTTAAATAAAAAATAAAATGAGAAGGAAAAAAAAATATCCCATATTATCTCTCCCCCTTTATTAACTTTCCTTATGCACAATTTCTCTTCATGCTTATCTCTTCCTTTTTGAATGTGTGATTAATCTCTCCCCCTTTGACAATGTATTCAGCAAGGTAAAAGAGAAATTTTAATTGTTATGAGATATAAACAAATTATCTCTCCTTCTTTAGTTGTTATGAGCATATTATAACATATACATATAAACAAAGCTCACCCAAGTCATACTATCAAGTAACTTACACTATCACATCAATGAGATACATAATGTAGTGTAAGCCATGCTAGAAAGCAAGTGTGATTTTCAATTTTAGCAGGTCATGATCTCACAAACTCAACTATTTCAAAACCTGAAAGCATGACATTTGTTGCTGCATCTTATTATTTTTCAAAGCATAAATTTAGATAATATGATATTTGCAAGAGATTATATGCTCATCTGCCTTATTCTAACCAACCAAGCCAAGCCTATGTCATTTGACAATCAGAAGCTTAAGGACATGGTTTTAGTCATACACAACTTCTTCCAAGTTCATATCTAAGTGCAATGACAAGCCATCTCGAAAGAAGAAGTGCGATGCATGCATATTCTCTTGATCTTTTCTCAATTTATATTTGTTCATAAAAACTCAACATGTGAGTTGATTACTTGATAAATTCTTAATGATTAAAAGCATTTGTGAGCATGCAACAAGTTCAAAAAAGCAAGAAAGTTCGACCATGACCAGATTTAGTGTAAGTAATTATTCCAGTTACTAGACATGGCAAAAACTACAAAAAGTATAACACGAGTAATGTAGTAAGAACTTTCAGCATGTAAAAGGAATCACAAAGTCATATATGTATGAAATAATATGCTCATATTATTTTAATTTCAGATTCACACATAGACTTCCTAAGTTTCAAAAACTCTCCCTCAATTTAAGCCATGAGGATGCATAACCCCTATTTCACTACGAATGTAACAAAAACGAGTGAAATCCAAAGGTTTTGTAAAAATGTCAGCCAATTGTTGTTCGGTATCTACATGGTGAAGCACAATGTTTCCTTTTTCAACATTATCACGGAGAAAGTGATACCTAATGTCAATGTGCTTAGTTCTAGAATGTTGCACGGGGTTTTTAGCAATGCAAATAGCACTAGTGTTATCACAGAACAGTGGAACACTATCTAGATCAACCCCAAGGTCCTTAAGTGTTTGAACAATCCAAAGAATTTGTGAACAAGCACTAGCAGCAGCTACATACTCAGATTCGGCTGTGGATTGTGCAACTGAACTTTGTTTTCTAGAGGACCAAGCAACAAGAGAATTACCAAGAAAATGACAAGCACCGGAAGTACTTTTCCTATCAATCCTACAACCCCCAAAATCAGCATCCGAAAAAGCTTTCAAAGAAACGATTGAGGAAGAAGGAAGAAAAATGCCAAATTCTTGAGTTCCATGTAAGTACCTGAGAATCCTTTTGACGGCTTGACGATGTGAAACACGTGGGGAAGCTTGAAACCGTGCACAAAGACATACGCTGAATTGTATGTCCGGTCTTGATGCCGTAAGGTACAAAAGTGATCTGATCATACTTCTATAATCTTTTTGATCCACGGATTCACCATCTTCATCAAGTTCAAGTGTTGTTGCTGTTCCCATTGGTGTCCGAAGAGGCTTGCTTTTGTCCATGTTGAAGCGCCTTAGGAGATCTTTGGTATACTTTGTTTGATGCACAAAGGTACCCTCCTTGGTTTGCTTGATTTGCAGCCCCAAAAAGTAAGTGAGTTCACCCATCATACTCATTTCAAATTCGGAACTCATCATTGCTGAAAACTTGGACACAAGATCATGAGAAGCACAACCAAAGATAATATCATCCACATACACTTGAACGAATAATGAGTCATTGCCATGTTTAAGCACAAAAAGAGTTTTATCAACCTTTCCCATTGTAAACCCCTTTTCAAGTAAGAATGTTTTTAACCTATCATACCATGCTCTAGGGGCTTGTTTGAGACCATATAAGGCTTTGGACAGTTTGTAAACATGATTAGGAAAATCTGGATTTTCAAAACCTGGTGGTTGTTTGACATAAACCTCCTCATCTATGTAGCCATTAAGAAAAGAACTTTTAACATCCATTTGATATAGCTTAAAACCTTTAGATGTTGCGAAAGCTAACAAAATTCTTATGGCTTCTAATCTAGCGACAGGAGCAAAAGTTTCATCAAAATCTAGACCTTCAACTTGAGTGAAACCTTGAGCAACCAACCTAGCCTTATTCCTAATCACAACCCCATCCTCACTTTGTTTATTTTTATATACCCATTTAGTTCCAATTAAAGTGTGGCCTTGAGGTGGAGGTACAAGTTTCCAAACATTATTTCTTTCAAAATTTTCTAACTCTTCTTGCATGGCAATAATCCAAGATTCATTAGTGAGTGCGTGTGATATATCTTTGGGTTCAAAAGAAGCAACAAAAGCAGAATGAGCATGAGAGTTTGGATCGCAAAACCTGGACCGTGTGACTCGTTCATGCAAGCTTCCAATCATCTGTTGTGGGGGATGATCTTTGTAAAAACGTAGGGGAACAGATGTCTCACAAGCTTCTTTTTCATTAGGTTCATTGTAGATTGATGAGCTTGTGATTTGTGGACGATCAGGACCAGCAGAGGTGACAGCCGGAGCTTGTTCAATGTCCGGAGCTGGACACGTGTCAACTTCGGAACTACCAGGCAGTATCACCGGCTCTTCTTCATCTTCGAAAATACCCTCCCCCTGAGAATATGAATCTGGTCCTGCAACACCGGAGCTAGTACCTGGGCTAGCTTCATCAAAAGACACTTCACAAGTCTCCACAATTTTGTTAGTGTCAAGTAAAAGCACACGGTAGCCTCTAGTATGAGATGGATAACCAAGAAACATGCCATCATTGGATCTAGGTTCAAATTTATCAAGATTACCATGTTTCTTAACAAAGCATTTGCAACCAAAGACCCGAAAGTGTGTAACACTAGGCCTATGTCCAAACCGGAGCTCATATGGTGTTTTACCTAGCTTAGCACGCAAGAAAACACGATTTGAGACATAACAAGCGGTTGCTAATGCATCAGCCCAAAATTTCCTAGGGGTTTGATATTCATCAAGCATAGTCCTAGCCATCTCAACTAGGGTTTTGTTCTTTCTTTCTACAACACCGTTTTGTTGAGGTACATAAGGTGAAGAAAATTGATGATCTATTCTATTTTCAGCACAAAAGTGATCAAAGAATTGATTTTTAAATTCAGTTCCATTATCACTTCTAATTGGTTTTAATGATCCTGGGTGATCAATTGATAATCTAAGAAATAAAGTTCTAAAGTGACTAAAGACTTCATTCTTAGACGCCATAAAATACACCCAAGAATATCTAGAATAATCATCAACAATAACAAGAGCATACCATTTACCTCCGAAGGATTGAACACGTGAAGGTCCTACGGTGTCAAGATGCAAAAGTTGACATGGTTCAGTTGTCATGATCATTGTGAGAGGAGTATGTGAACCTGCAACCATCTTAGCATGTCTACAAGAAGAGCACACAATTTCTTTGTCCCCTTTAAGCTTAGGCAGCCCACGTATGCGATCAAGAGCACTAACACGCGTTAGGTGATCAAAGCCTACGTGACCAAGTCTACGATGCCAAAAATATAAGTCCTTTGAATCATTAGCAACTAGACACCTATGCTTAGAAGAAGACATATCAAAATCAGCTTTAAAAACTCTTCCAAACCGAGACATATTAAAAATAAGCTCACTATTTGAATCTACAACTTTGCAGCAGTTTTTATTGAAAGTAATTTCTAGATTTTCATCTAGCAATTGTGAAACAGAAAGCAAGTTATATTTCAAATTTTTGACAAGTGCCACATCCTTCAAAGTGTAGTGATCATTTACTCTAACCGAACCCTTAGCAATTATAGGAGTTGAAGAATTATCGGCAAAAGTAACATTCTCTACACGTGACACAAAGGTGAGGGAGGAGAACCAATCTTTGTTACCGGTCATGTGGCGTGAGCAACCTGAATCCACAATCCAAATATTCTCCTTCCTCAAGCGTGTAACCTACATAGAAGCACAATACGCCGATGACTCAATACTGGGGTTAGTCAAAAGGCATTTAGGAATCCAGTACTGAGTCACGCGACGTGCACCAGGAAAAACACGCGAATGCTGAGATAAAATAGCAGGTTTATGAGTCAAAGATTGAGGTTTTCTTTTCTTAACAGTTGATTTAGAAGTTGTTACTTGTTTAGAGTGAAAACCGGTAGCTCCGGAGGTAAAAGCAGAAGGTCCGGAGGCAAAAACTGAAGCTCCAGAGGGAACAACAGAAGATCCGGTAGCTCTTGGAGCTATCGGAACTATCGGAGCTGCTTTTGCGGATTTCTTACCAGAAGGTCTGGAAGCTACCTTCTCAAATTTCTGACTCACTAAAGCAGGTTGTGTTTTTCTAATTGCATGAAAGTTATAAGATCTAGCAATTTTTCTTTCCTTTTTCTGTTGTTTAGCTAGTCTATAACAAAAATCTATGACATGACCATCTCTACCACAGAAGGTACAATGAAATTTAACTTTGTGTTCATGTCTAGATGAGCAAGCAATATTTTTATTTGAAACCGAATGAGGCAACACTCCTGCAGATTTGAAAACCACTTCTTTTTGTTTAGGAACTGTTTGAATCAAACCACTTCCTAATGACCTTACAATTTTAGGTGGATGTGCCTTAGCATGAACATGAGAATCAAAACCTAAACCAGTTTTATCTTTGCTAGACTTGGAAGAATTCAGCAGCAAGTTTAGATTCTAATCCCCATTACAAAACCGACCTAGTGTCCTATTCATGTCATCAAGTTTCTTGGACAAGTCTAGGCAGTTTTCACATGAAGTTTTTCCTTTTAGTTTGCAATTGGAACAAAATTTAACTTCATGAGAACGTAAAGCATTGTTCAACATAGAAATTTCATTCATAGCATCTTGCAGTTTCTTATCAAGATTTTCACATGCAGAACAATGCAAGTCAATTGTAGAACAGCTAGCATCTTTCAAGTTTTTATCATTAAGTGCAGCAAGCTCTTTGTTCTTTTTAATTTCTTCATCAAGTTTATCTAGAGTGGAGGAGTGTGCACTTCTTAATGTGGACAATTGTTCATATATTAAGTCACATGAGGGACATGCATCATCACTAGGAATCAAAGTTTTTAAACGGTTAATTTCAGATTCTAGTGATTCAATTTTAGCAGCACTATCCCTAAGCTTTTTGTCCTTTTTCTTGACAATAATAGTTGCACGAGAAATAGCATCACACATTTCATTGCAGGTAGAACATACCTCATCATCGTCACTGTTGTGTTCTGCTTCCTCCTGACTTGATCTTGATCTTGCTTTGCCCGCCATGAGGCATAAGTTGGCCAGATCATCATTATCTTCATCACTTTCAAAGTCTACATCACTTGAACTGAGCTCTTGAAGCGCGGTGATGAAGCTGTTGATCATCTTGCGTCCTATGGTACCTTTCTTCTTCTTGTTGGAATTTCCAGAGGAGGTCCGGATCTTGCTTTGTTTTTCTTCCCGGGTGGTCGGACCTGAAAGGTTAGGGCATTCTGTACGAAAGTGTCCTGTTTTACCACATTCAAAACAGCGTTGAGGTCCGGAGCTTCCTCTCCTTCTAGTTCTCACATTTTGCAATGCTTTTGAGAATCTAGTAGAGATGAGTGCCAACTCCTCTTCTGGAATTTCTTCGATCTGCTCCAGGGTTAGTGAGGACAACAAAGCAAGAGTATTGCAGGATGATGATTGGCCGGAGCTAGACATATCACGTTGTGAGACAAATGCAATAGACTTGTTTGGGTTCTTACGTGCTAGGATGTCAATTTCATGAGTTTTTAGTTTAGAATAAAGTACATATAATGTAAGAGAACTCATGACAGTTGATTCACGAATAGATGTTACTTTCATCTCCCAAATTGTCATGTCCAATGCACTAAGAAGTTGTCTAGCATTCTCAGCATCAGAAAAATTTATATTGACACTACGTAAGTTGCTGAGAATTTTATTGAAACGAGCAAAGAGGTCATCGATCGACTCACCTGGTTGCATCTCAAAATGCATATATTCTTTCTTGAACATATCTTGTTTTACCTCCTTGATTGTGTTGGAGCCTTCATGATAATCACAGAGAGCTCTCCAAACGTCGTATGCTGATCGGAGGTGCACGACACGATCAAAGTCGCTTTGAGTGAGTCCTTGGATGATCAAGTTTCGGGCTTTGTTGTTGTTGTCGACGTCCCGGAGGTTCGTGGCCATGACTTGATCATTGGGTGGCACTTCATAATGCTTATACACCTTCTCCCATATTGCAAAGCCTTGTGCCTGGATAAAAGCCTCCATGCGTGCCTTCCAAACCTGAAAATCAATACCAGCAAACACACAAGGTTTGACGGAGTACTTCTCCATGATGATTAGTCAAAAACACGTGCAAATCACAAAGATTAGAGCACCGTGGCTCTTATACCAATTGTAGGATCGAAGAGCACGTGAAAAGCTACCAGAGGGGGGGTGAATGGTAGATTTAAAAATCTTACGCAGCGGAAACAATAAAACCCTAATCCCTTCAGTAGAAAAACGATCTGTTAAAGAAATCGTGTATGAGACTAATATAAACGTTTTTCACCGTGAAAAAGGTGATATATATCAGAGAGAATCAAGTCACGAAGACAACACAAAAAGAATTACTCAAATCCGTCGAGAACAACTCAAGTTACGATCAAAAGATCAAACACTGGTCAATCTGACCTACCCGAGAAAAACAGTTTCTGGAGTGCTGCAAAGAAACTCGTGTAGATCAAAAACCACAAATCTAATGACCGTGAAATTTTGACAGATGATAGACAATCAAGTTGAGAAGACAACCCAAAAAGAATCACGTCAATTGGATCAGAAAAACTTGAGTTATGATAAAACCACCGACAAAAGGTAGTGCTGTCCAGAAACTCGACGAGTAAAACTTGTCTGGAACAAGTCGGACGAACAAGGCACAAAAGTTACTTCAAACTATGAATTTTATTCAATAGAACACTATAGGAACAGCCCCAATGTCGTGCCTATCGAGCTTTGGCCTTCCCTTGCTTATATAACCAGCCCTTAGGCCAACCCAATAAAACTAGGACTCCAATCCTACTCAGATCACGAATCCTAACTTTCCATAACTGCTCAAGATTCTTCTATACGCAGATAGAAGCAATCTTTAAGACTTCCAAACATCTTAGGAACGTATCCCACATTCCTAAACAACTCAAATTTGTGACACACACGAAATCCTAACATAACCAACTCGATATTTCCATACCGAGCCATAACTGACTCAGCTAGTAGCCTAAGTCTTCAACCGATACGATCTGATCCTTCCGATCAGATCTTCCTTCCATAATACGTCTCTAGAAGCATATTGCCACGTCATGCACCTCATGCATACGTGCGAACACCTTCCTTCGACCTTCATATGCACTGTCCTTGATTCAATCATCCTGCGCGACCTCCTGACCCGCTCAACCACAGTTCCTCCTGAACTTGGTTGTTGGAACCTCATCTCCTCCTGAGACTAGTCCAATGGATCCCGTCACCAGCCATGACTTGAACTCAAGCAACACCTGCACATGAATAAACAACCAATCTATACGAGCCCAAGTCCTCGACTTGACTCACGTTAGTTCCGAACACAACACCTTACATGAGAACCTCACATAAGCATGTTGCAAAACCACAGTAGAAACGATATCAACCGTATCATCCAAAACGCACCAAAAACTTAGCAAATGAAAACTAAGCAATCTTTCCAATCAAGTAAAGCAAATACAAGACATTGCAAATGCAAAGCAGAAGTACTGCGGTCAAGTTCCGGACCTTGCCAGAGCAACCCGGAGCTTGAGCCGGAGCTAACAAGAGCTAGTAGAACCTAGCGCCGGAGCTTACCAAAACTAGTAGATCCTGGATCCGAAGCTTATCAAAACTAGTCGGAACTAGTCAACCCAAAACCCGGAGCTAGACAAAGTACGTCGAAGCTTAGCATCCCGGAGCTAACGAAAATATGCCGGAGCTATCAAATATATGCCGGAGCTAAAGATAAAGCTCACCGGAGCTAACCAAAGCTGGTCGGACCTTACCAAGAAGTCGGACCTAGCATCAAACGTAACCGGAGCTACCCAAAGCAAGCCGGACCTATCGTCGGACCTTGCTGTAGCTCGGAGCTAGAGTCGGACCTTGATAAAAAGGTGTTTTGGTGATATTAAAAACTTTTATCATCAAAGCCAAGTGTATTCACTACAAGCCAATGTATTCAGCACACATAGGTCTTACAGATTGAAATGAGTTGAAAACCCTCAAAAAGAAAAAGGAGAAAACGGGCGTCAAAGACTCAAGCGTAGAAATTAGGGTTTTTATGGTATTGAGCTTATATGAGCCGTGTCATGTGATAGGGTGGTTGTATCATGTGCATTGAGATCATACCAAGGGGCTCAAAGTGGTGGTTTAGTGAAACACCTAAGTGAGAAGCCTAAAACGAGAAAAACCCTTGGAGGCCGGACTAGTCCGAGACTCAGGGCCGGACTAGTCCGGCCATGGCAGACGAGTCCATTTTGAGACAGACCAAACGTCTCTGGAGTGAATCTGAGTGAATTTGGAGCTAAGTCCGAGAAGTCCGAACTTGTCCGTTTTCGGACGGACCAAAGCTCTCTGGAGTAGTTCGGACTTGTCTATTTGGGTACGGACTTGTTCGTTTGAGACTTAGTGAGATTAACCAAGAGAAACCCTAGGGGGCCAGACTAGTCCGCCCCTGTGGCCGGACTAGTCCGAGCGAACCGAGAAGTGTCCGTTTTGGGATGGACCAAATGGTTCTGTTCCACTTCGGACTAGTCCGTTGTTGACCGGACTAGTCCGTTGTCTAGTGACCGTTTGAATTTGGGAATTTGGCGGGTGGCGTGACGATCGTTGCTCAGTGTGGCAGTTGTCGGAAACTGACCAGAGCTCAGTGGTCCCATAGGGTCAGACTAGTCTGGGGTTAGAGGCCGGACTAGTCTGCCCCTCTACTGAGGTCAGCAGTAGGGGCTCGGGACCCCTATAAAAAAGGGGACCCCCGGGCTCATTTGAATATGTCTTGAACCCTAGCGCAGCCACAAGCTTTCTAGAGCCTTCAAAAGCCTTCCACTCGTCCTACTAACCCTCTAAGAGCAAATATTGAAGACATTAGGGTTTAGAGAGGAGAGTAAAGGAAGATCATTGTGTTTTGGCTCTCGGTTTGATCTCTTGCACATTGTGTTGTGTTTCATGGCTTGTGTGAGTTGAACTTCATGTGCTCCTCGTTGTGTTGATTTGTGGGAGCCTCAAGTTGTGAGCAGCCCCATCAAACTTGGTGATTACCCATTGATATAGTGGAAACCAAGCTGGCCATCGTGGTGGCTTGGTGAGAGAAGGGTCAAGTGAGACCCGATCCTTGTGTGGACCTCTCAACGTGGAGGTAGGCTTCTTCGTGGAGCTGAACCATGTGATAAATCTCGTTTAACTTGTCTTTCGCTTTTTCTTGATCACTAGTATTGCTATTAGGGTTCATCTCGCTTTTATTGCCTTACACTTTGATCATTATTGTAAACTTGCAATCTAAGTGTTTAAACTTCACAATCTGAGCTTTACGAGTTTACCACACATTGTTTATCTCTTTGGTAAACTTTATTTCCGCAAATAACTCGTAGAAATCAAGTTTTAGGGTTTCCACCCTGTGCTGAGCGGACTAGTCCAGCCATGTGCAGACTAGTCCGACCACAGGAATTTAATCTTGTTTGATTAAGTGATTTTAGGTATTATTGCCTATTCACCCCCCCTCTAGGCGACTTTCAATTGTTATCAGAGCGGTCTTCTCCACAAGAGTCTAACAACTCGGAGAAGTAATGGCTGGAAGGGGTGACAACAAGGTTTTGGTGATCGTCGATGACACCAAGAGGAAGAACGTTGATGTTATTCAAGATGATCCGAATGCGACGAAGAAGTTCGGATGCTCAAAGCACGGCTTTGTGAGAAGCTCAATGTGCCCAAGAAGGAGATCAAGACAATTGCTCCGGTCAACATCGACAATGAGAGTAGTTCACAAGACTACTCCCGATATCCTTACAATTATGAGCAACTTACTGCGAGCAACCATTATTTGTCTATTCCCATTGGCAAACCTCCTCAATTTGATGGAAATGATTATTCTATGTGGAAGCATAATATGAATATGCACCTCATTTCATTAAACCCTAGCTTGTGGCAAATTGTGATGACATGTGTTCATCTTCCAAAGAATGAGGAAGACATCACTCCGGAGCAAGCCGTTCTTCTACATCAAAAGGCTCAAGCCGTTGGGGTGATTACCTCCTCATTGACTCGTGAGGAGTTCAACTGCATTGAAGGGTTGGAGGTTGCCAAGGAGATTTGGGATACCCTCAAGACGGCGCACGAAGGCAACCGCGTCATTAGGGAGGCAAAGATCGAGATGATCGAAGGAGAGCTTGGGAGATTCACCATCATGGAGGGTGAATCTCCCCAAGATATGTATGACCACCTCAAGACTCTCATCAACAAGAGTCGGTCATATGGAAGCACCCGGTGGACCGACCACGAGGTGGTAAAGAGGATGATTCGAGCATTCATGCCTCGAAACGTCACTCTTTGCTCACTAATTCATGAAAGCCTGGGCTTCCACAAGATGACCCCCGAAGAAGTGCTAGGGAGAATCATCAACCATGAGATGATGGAGCAAGAAGCGATGTTCTACAATGATCTACAAAAGCTCTCCTCCTCCAAGAAAAGGGATGTTGCATTCAAAGCAACGTCTTCAAGATCACAAGAAAAGGAAGAAAGTGATGAAGAGAGTCCCTACACCGATGAGGAAGAAGCTCTCTTCATTAACAACTTTAAGAGGATGTTTAGAAGGAGGAGGGGGAGCTACCAAAATGAAAGTAGAAGCAAAGACAAGCCCAAGACAAGATCAAAAAGGGCTTGCTACAATTGCGGAGAATATGGCCACTTCATTGTGGATTGTCCACATGAAGAAAACAAGAAGAAGAAGGAGGGCAAGTCCAAAGAGAAGAAGTACTTCAAGAAGAAGAAGCAATCCGGACATGCCCACCTTGGAAAGGGGTATTCAAATGAGGAATCCTCCTCCGATGAAGATGAGAAGGTAGCAACTATTGCTATGAAGAAGACAACAATGGAGAACAAGCTCTTCCCGAACTTGGAGACTTCAAGGCCAACATGTCTCATGGCCAAGTAGGGAAGAAAGAAGGTTAAATATAAATCCTCTTCTTCAATTTCTTCTCATGATGACTTTGATAGTAGTAGTTAAAATTAACATATGCTTAAAGACATGAGTAAAAGCACCTTGAAGAGATTGAGATTGTTAATGGAGGAGATATTTGAGAAGGAAGAATTCATCAACTATCGAGAGGACATGCTCATTCAACAAAAGGAGAGATGTCAAGAGGTTGAGGAGCTCTTGGAGCTTGAAAGAGAAAGAAGCAAGGCACTTGAGCGTGAACTCGCTTTGAGCAAGGAAACTTGCTCAAACCTTAAGAACACTACAATTGTGCTCGAGGATGAACTTGTTAGTTTGACACAAGCTAACAAGATCCTTGAGACGCAAGTGAAGTCTCTCAAGGTCAATGCACCGTCTTCCTCTACAAGCTCACCTTCCACAAGTATTAAATCCAAAGCATCTCAACCTTGTAAATGCTCAAACTTAATCATAAAGCTTAAAGATGAGCTTAAGTCGGCACAAACCAATCAAGCACCCAAGGGTGGCATCTTTGACAAGGAGAAGGTGGCATATGCACGTAGTGCATATACCAACACAAGACATCCCCTTGTTAAGGATGGTCTTGGGTATTCTAGGGGGATAAGGCAAAACGCCAAAACTCTAAAGAATGGAAAAGACTTGGTTGTATTTGTCAAAGGAGGCTCATACAACAATAAAGGAAAGAACATTGTTACTGCACCAAAAATGCCTAAGAAAGAACCTCATCCATTGTTTCATGATTTTGATGCTTCATATGTTTTATTGAGGAACAAGTTTGGAAAGGCCTATGCTAGGTATGTTGGGCCACACCACAAGAGTCCTAAACCTTGTGTGTGGGTGCCCAAGTGCCTCTTGACTAACATCAAAGGACCCAACACCGTTTGGGTATCTAAAGCCAAGGCTTAAATCTTTCTTGTAGGCATACTCCCCCGGTGGAACCAAGAGGGTTCTTGATAGTGGATGCACAAATCATATGACCGGAGAGAGGAAGATGTTTGTAGAGTATGAGCTAAATGAGGATCCAAGTGATGGAATCTATTTTGGGGACAATAGTCAAGGAAAAATCCTTGGCACCGGTAAAATTGCTATATCCCCTAATCATACCCTTTCAAATATTTTACACGTCGATTCACTTGATTATAACCTCTTGTCCATATCACAACTATGTGACAAAGGCTATAATTGTTTATTCACTAATGAGGGTGTGACCATCACAAGGAGAAGCAATGGCTCAATTGCCTTTAAGGGTGTACTCAAGGGAAAGCTCTATCTTGTGGATTTCTCCGCGGATAAAGCCCAACTTGATACATGCTTAATTGCAAAAACTAACATGGGATGGCTTTGGCATAGAAGGCTAGACCATGTTGGGATGAGGAATTTGCAAAAACTCCTTAAGGGCGAGCACATCCGTGGTTTAAAGAATGTTGTATTTAAAAAGGGTAGGCCAAGTAGCGCATGCCAAGCCGGAAAGCAAGTTGGAGCACCACATCCATCCAAGAACATTATGACAACATCAAGATCATTGGAGCTTCTACACATGGATCTCTTCGGTCCAATCGCCTACATTAGTATTGGTGGTAACAAATATGGTCTTGTTATTGTTGATAACTTTTCACGTTTCACTTGGGTATTCTTTTTGCATGACAAGAGCGAGACTCAAAGTGTTCTCAAGAGATACTTAAAGAGATCTCAAAATGAGTTACCCTTGAGTATCAAGACCATAAGGAGTGACAATGACACCGAATTCAAGAATACTCAAGTTGAAGAATTTTTGGATGAAGAAGGCATAAAGCATGAGTTCTCGGCCCCCTACTCCCCTCAAATAAATGGGGTGGCTGAAAGGAAGAATAGGACATTAATTGAGATGTCAAGAACCATGCTTGACGAGTACAAGACGTCAGACCGGTTTTGGGCAGAAGCAGTTAACGCCGCTTGCCATGTCATAAACCGGTTGTATCTTCACCCATACTTAAGAAGACGTCGTATGAGCTCCTAACCGGTAACAAGCCCAACATCTCTTACTTTTGTGTTTTGGGGAGCAAATGCTACATTCTTAACAAGAAGCCTAGGACTTCGAAGTTTGCTTCTATGTCCGATGAGAGTTTCTTGCTTGGCTATGACTCAAACACTTATGCCTATTGTGTCTTTAACAAATCCTCTGGAATTGTTGAAGTAGAACGTGACGTAGTGTTTGATGAGACTAATGTCTCCCAAGTGGAGCAAGTTAATCGTCATGTGCTAGATCAAGAAGAAGCTCCACAAGTGGTGATAGGAAGGATGGCACTTGGAGACATACGACCACAAGATCAACCTCAAGATGCAAGTGACCATCCTACACATCAAGCAAGCTCTTCCTCAAATGATCAAGATCAAGGTCTCCAAGATGCGCTCCAAGAAGATGAAAATGGAGGAATCAATCAAGGGGGAGACAATGAGGATGAGGAAGACCAAGATGATGAATCAAGACCTCAAGCGCCACACCTAAGAGTTCATCAAAGTGTCCAACGGGACCATCCCATTGACAATATACTTGGAGACATCTCCAAGGGGGTAACTACTCGATCTCGTGTCGCAAACTTTTGTGAACATTACTCTTTTGTTTCTTCCTTGGAGCCCCACAAGGTTGAAGAAGCACTACGAGATCCGGACTGGGTGATGGCCATGCAAGAAGAGCTCAACAACTTAGAGAGAAATCAAGTATGGGAGCTTGTGAAGAGGCCTAATGCGAATGTTGTAGGCACCAAATGGGTGTTCCGCAACAAACAAGATGAACACAGGATGGTTACAAGGAACAAGGAACTACTTGTGGCCAAAGGGTATTCACAAGTTGAAGGTTTGGATTTCGAAGAAACCTTTGCTCCTGTAGCTAGGCTTGAATCAATTCGTATATTACTTGCATTTACTGCTCACCATGATTTTAAGCTATATCAAATGGACGTCAAGAGCGCATTCATCAATTGTGCAATCAAGGAAGACGTGTATGTGGAGCAACCCCCGGATTTAAAGATGAAGAATTCACAAACCATGTGTACAAATTGCGTAAGGCTCTCTATGGACTCAAACAAGCTCCTAGAGCTTGGTATGAGTGCCTTAGAGACTTTCTATCTCAAAATGGTTTCAAAATTGGAAAGGCGGACTATACTCTATTCACTAAGCATTTCAATGATGATTTGTTTGTTTTCAAAATATATGTCGATGACATTATATTTGGTTCTACTAACAAAGCTTTTTGTGATGAGTTTTCTAAAATAATGACAGAAAGATTTGAGATGTACATGATGGGGGAGTTGAAGTTCTTTCTAGGTTTTCAAGTGAAGCAACTCAAGGAAGGCATGTTCATTAGTTAAACCAAGTACACACAAGATATACTCAAGAAGTTTGACATGGACAAGGCCAAACCCATCAAGACTCCTATGGCAATCAATGTTCATCTCGATCTTAATGAAGATGGTTCAAGTGTGGACCAAGAGGTATATTGTTCCATGATAGGCTCATTGCTATACTTATGTGCATTTAGGCCCGATGTCATGCTTAGTGTGTGCATGTGTGCTAGATTTCAAGCCGCTCCTAAGGTGTGTCATTTGACCACCGTTAAGAGAATTCTTAGATATTTGGTTCACACACCAAGCTTAGGACTTTGGTACCCCAAAGGCTCTAAGTTTAAGCTCATTGGATATTCCGATGCGGACTATGCGGGGTGCAAAGTTGATAGGAAGAGTACATCGGGAACTTGCCAATTCCTTGGTAGATCTCTAGTGTCTTGGTCCTCAAAGAAACAAAACTCCATTGCACTTTCAACAGCCGAAGTGGAGTATGTCGCCGCCAGAAGTTGTTGTGCACAACTTCTTTGGATGCGACAAACTCTTAGGGACTATGGCATAAACTTGCGCCATATCCCTCTCCTATGTGACAATGAGAGTGTCATCAAAATAGCCCACAATCCAGTTGAACACTCAAGGACCAAACACATTGATATTCGCCACCATTTATTGAGAGAGCACTCCATCAAAGGAGATATTGCAATTTCTCATGTGAGAACCGATAAACAATTGGCCGAAATCTTTATCAAGCTACTAGATGAGAAAAGGTTTTGTGAACTTAGGAGTGAACTAAATATCTTAGATTCTCGAAATGTGGCTTAAGTCTTGCACATCTGATTGTTATATTCAAAATTCACACAAGCTTGCAAAAAACTCATCCTCCTCAAATTTTTCTACAAATTATTTTGAAATTATTGAATCCTTGTGAATCATGGTCATAGTTTGATTGTTGATTGCTTACTGACCATATTTACAAAGATCTTTTATGAAATATAGTCCAAAATGATCAAATCTCCTCTAAAAACTCAATATATAGGAGTTCTAGGTCTTAGGACTAGACTAGTCCGCTCCAGCGGACCGGACTAGTCCGGTGGCCAGGTTGTCTGGACCCAGTCTGGAGGCCAAACAAGTCTGGGACCCTAACCATACTAGTCCGGCCCTTAGGGACTTAACCTCCCTAGGGATCCCTCGACCTCTCCACTTCCATTCAAACACTCTCTCTCCAAAAACGCTCTAAAACCGTCCCCCAAATGGCGATTTTCAATTTCCTCCAACAAATCTTGATTTCAATCGGTGGATTGAAGCCCTAAGGTGCTTAGGAACCTTTCACCAAGCATCGGAGGCCGATTCCTCACTCACATTTCATCAAATCGAAGATTTGAAGAGGTATTCTTGACCTAACCCCAAAATCCTTGAAATTCAATTCTTTTGGGTCCATTTATAGAAAGTTCTCCACTGTAGGATCGAAGAGCACGTGAAAATCTAACAGAGGGGGGTGAATGGTAGATTTAAAAATCTTACGCAGCGGAAAAAATTAAATCCCAACCCCTTCAGCAGAAAAACAATCTGTTAAAGAAATCATGTGTGAGACTAATATAAACATGTTTCACCGTGACAAAAGTGATATATATAAGAGAGAATCAAGTCACCAAGAAAACACAAGAAGAATCAATCAAATCCGTTGAGAGAAACTCAAGTTATAATCGAAAGATCGAACAAAAGGTCAATCTGTCCTACCCGAGAAAAACAGTTCTGGAAAGCTGCAAAGAAACTCGTGTAGATCAGAAACCACAAATCCAATGACTGTGAAATTTTGAAAGATGATAGATAATCAAGTTTTGAAGACAACCCAAAATGAATCACGTCAATTGGATCTGTAAAACTCGAGTTATGATAAAACCACCGACGAAAGGTAGTGCTATCCAGAAACTCGACAAGTAAAACTTGTCTGGAACAAGTTGGACGAACAAGGCACAAAAGTTCCTTCAAACTACAAATTTTATTCAATAGAACACAATAGGAACATCTCCAAAGTCGTGTCTCACGAGCTCTGACCCCCCCCCCTTGCTTATATAACCAGCTCGATAGCCAACTCAACTCAAATCAGGACCCCAATCCTACTCCGTTCACGAAACGAAACTTTCCATAACTGCTTAGGACTCTTCGATACGCAGATAGAAGCAATCTTAAGACTTCCAAACATATTAGGAACCTATCCCATATTCCTAAAACAACTCAAATTCGTTACCCACACGAAATCCTAACATAACCAACTCGATACTTTCCATACCGAGCCATAACCGACTCCGCCGCAGCCAAAGTCATCAACCAATATGATCCGATCCTTCTAACCAGATCTTCCCATCCATAAACCATCTTCGGAACCATGTTGCCACATCATTCACCGCATGCATACGTGTGAACACCTTCCTTCGACGTTCAGTAACCTTCATATGCATTGCCCTTGATTCAATCATCCTGCGCGACCTCCTGATCAGCTCAACCACAGTTCCTCCCGAACTTGGTTGTTGGAACCTCATCTCTTCCCTGAGACTAGTCCAATGGATCCCGTCACGATCCATGACTTGAACTCAAGCAACACCTGCACATGAACAAACAACAATCCGTACGAGCCCAAGTCCATGACTTGACTCAAGTTAGTTCCGAACACAACACCTTACGTGAGCACCTCACATAAGCATGTTACAAAAGATAGCAAAACGATATCAGCCTTATCCACCAAAACACACCAAAAACTTAGTAAAAGAATACTAAGCAACCTTTCCATTAGTGTAAAGCAAGTTCGAAACATTTGACATGAAAATTTGGAACATTACGATCAAGCTCCGAACCTTGCCAAAGCTAGCTAGAGCTTACCAAATCTAGTACCACCTAGTGCCAGAGCTTACCAAATCTAGTACAACCTAGCGCCGGAGCTTACCAAAGCTAGTCGGACCTAGCGCCGGAGCTAACCAAAACTAGTCGGAACTAGTCATCCCAAAAGTCGGAGCTAGAAAAACATGTAGGAGCTAACCAACATAAGTCGGACCTAGCAAAACATATCGGAGCTTAACAAAGACATGTCGGAGCTATCAAAGGCATGCCGGAGCTAAATAAAAAGCTCACTGGAGCTACTCAAAAACATGTCGGATCTAGACAAAGAAAGTCGGACCTATTGTCGGACCTTGTAGAAGCTCGGAGCTAGAGTCGGACCTTGCTAAAAAGATGTTATGGCAGCATTCAAAACTTTTATTATCAAAACCAATGTATTCAACACAAATAGGTCTCACATTCACAAATGTTGTTGTGCACATCAATGTGATCATGTACCTCTATTTTTGTGGTAGGATCCATAGTTTTTGCAAAATTTCTCTAGATTAGGGTTCTTGCTGTGTGAACCGGACTTGTCCGGCCAAAGGACGGACAAGTCCGACCTAGTGCGGACTAGTCCAGCCCCTGGGCGGACAAGTCCGGGTTACATAGTGAAAACCCTAACCTAGGTTGGTTTTGTGAATTCTACCTCTACCCCTTAACTTCCTTGACTCACACACATTCCTTTGCTTCTCTTGTCAGCAACCATGTCGGACAATGAGTATGTTCCACCTTCCGACTTCGAGACCGAAGCGGAGAAGCAAGCTCTCTTCCGCCGGAAGTAAAGAGAGGATCAAGAGATGGCTGCTGCATACTTTGCCTCTCAAAGGGCAAAGAAGACGCAGTAAGAGGAGCACAACCCTGCAGCTGCCAAGGCAGCCTCGAAAAGAAAGCGGCTTGTGACCTTGGGTGAGCAAGCTAAGTCCCAAGGGGCAAGGACCTCCAAAGATAAAGGCAAGACCCCAATCGACAATGCACCCAAGAAAAGGGTGATAGTGGCCAAGAAGGCCGCTAGCAAAGTAAAGAAGGGTGCCCCTCAACCCGTTGGCCCATTGAGGATGTCTTCTCCTGCACGAAACCCAAACCGTGCAGCTGCCTTTGACGCCAACATCTTCAAGGGCAAGGGGGCTGAGAAGGCATGCAAGCTGAGGAAGATCAATGTATATCAGCGTGACAGGAGCATAGTGGATCCCCGGTTCTGGTGTGAATTCCACTGTGACTACTACCGGATGGTCTACATGACCAAGCAGACTCCTGTCACAGATGCTCAGTGGGATAGATTGGGACTATATGGCCCAGAAGGATCATCAAGCCTTCAATGCTGTGATTGAAGCTGTCGAGAGGCATGGCTTGAAGAAGTTCATGGCCTTCCAGTATGGCTAGAATGTGGAAGTCATCACTCAGTTCTACTCCACTTTATACTTCCACACCGATGGGGACAGGAGGATTACCTGGATGACCCATGGAGAGCAGTACTCCACCACCTATTGGGAGTTTGCTCAGTTTCTTGACTTGGAGGACCAACTGGATAATGAAATCACCATTTCAAATCTGAAGCTAGTTGATCGAGACACCTTGGAGTATATGTACCCAAGTCATGCACAGTATGAGGCCGGGCACATCAGAAACATCAAGCCCTTCTATAGTGTGCTCAATCGGGTCCTCAGAAAGACCATTGCCCCCAAGGATGGAGATGTGGGGATAATACAAGGAAATTTGAGGCACTTGATGGTGCTGATCGATGGAGATGTCCGCTTCAATGTAGTGGACTATATCTTTGATGACATCTTCAACATCTCGCACACTCCCAACCGATCATGTGGATACGCTCCGTACATTATGTACATGATCAATAAGATCTCCGGACTCTCATTCAAGAAAGACATCATTCACCGGAGGCTTCGACCACAACTCCCTCCTCCAGAGCCGGCTGCTCCTAGGAGGAAGAATGTGTATCCTCCTACTTCTTCCTCTCGCTTCGTGCCATCTCCTCCACCACCCCCGCCTTCATCGCAATGCGGAAGTGGATTCTTCAAATGCTTCAAGGCTCTTTTCTCTCTTGCCGGAAGACGGAAATTCGGCAACGTTGCATGGAGCGTCGCAACAAGAAGTATCTCAAAGCGATGTGCGACAAGCTGGACATTCCAATGTTCCCTGCCGAGGAGAGCGATGGTGAGCTCGCTTCTTTTCCAGAGTTCACTGCTGAGGAGCTCGCTCAGTTTGGAGAAGCCAGGACTTCTACCGCGGCCCTGACTGATGATGATGATGACCATCTTGACCCGAAAGCCACGGAGAGCGACAGCGGGCGCCAAGTCGGCAATGACGAGGATGACTCCGATTATGAGTAGACCCAAGGGCCCCTCCCCTCTTCTTTTCGTTTTTGGTATCTTGATGCCAGAGGGGGAGAGATAGCTTGGATGAGGCACTTATATCTAGGGGGAGAGATATAGGGGGAGAGATGGAGGGGGAGACATAGATTAGCTTAAGAGAGTATTTGATCTATGAAGGACTTATGTTTTAAAACTCATTTCAAGTTGTATTGTAATACTTAATCTATGTATTCATGTATCTTGCCTAAATTTGTTATGTGTTGCCTCGTTTACATGTCTATCTTGCATAATTGTTGTCTTATCACACTTTATGAACACATCAATTAGGCACCCCACCATAACATGTATATGTATGAGAACTCTCTCAATCTCTCTTACTCATGATGCACACATTGAGGGAGAGTCACTCATACAAATACATGTTATGAAAACAATTTATTATCTTTGTTGTTGAAGTCTTAATGTGTTGTCATCAATCACCAAAAAGGGGGAGATTAAAAGTGCATCTAGGCATCCCCGTGGGTTTTTGATGATTGATGACAACAATTAAGAGGCTAATAAGCTAAAGTGATCTTAAGCACAGGTACAAGGATTGAAATGAGTTGAAAACCCTCAAAAAGGAAAGGGAGAAAACGGGCGTCAAAGACTCAAGTGTAGATATTAGGGTTTCTATTGTATTGAGCTTATATGAGCCGTGTCATGTGAGAGGATGGTTGTATCATGTGCATTAAGATCATACCAAGGGGCTTAAAGTGGTGGTTTAGTGAAACACATAAGTGAGAAGCCTAAAACGAGAAAAACCTTAGGAGGTCGGACTAGTCCGGCCATGGCAGACAAGTACGTTTTGAGACAGACCAAACGTCTCTGGAGTGAATTTGAGTGAAGTTGGAGCTAAGTCCGATAAGTCTGGACTTGTCCGTTTTTGGATGGACCAAAGCTCTCTGGAGTAGTTTGGACTTGTCCGTTTGGGTACGGACTTGTCTGTTTGAGACTTAGTGAGATTAACCGAGAGAAACCCTAGGGGGCCAGACTAGTCTGCCCCTGTGGCCGGACTAGTCCTGGCCAACCGAGAAGTGTCCGTTTTGGGACGAACCAAATGGTTCTGTTCCACTTCGGACTAGTCCGTTGTCTAGTGACCGTTTGAATTTGGAAAATTGGCGGGTAGCGTGACGATCGTTGCTCAGTGTGGCAGATGTCGGGAACTGACCAGAGGTCAGTGGTCCCATAGGGCCGGACTAGTCCAGGGTCAGAGGCCAGACTAGTCCGCCCCTCTGCTGAGGTCAGCAGTAGGGGCTTGGGACCCCTATAAAAAGGGGACCCTTGGGCTCATTTGAATAAGTCTTGAACCCTAGCGCCGCCACAAGCTTTCTAGAGCCTTCAAAAGCCTTCCACTCGTCCTACTAACCCTCTAAGAGCAAATCTTGAAGAGATTAGGGTTTGGAGAGGAGAGTAAAGGAATATCATCGCGCTTTGGCTCTCGGTTTGATCTCTTGCACATTACATTGTGTTTTGTGGCTTGTTGTAGTTGAGCTTCGTGTGCTCCTCGATGTATTGATTTGTGGGAGCCTCAAGTTGTGAGCAGCCCCATCAAACTATGTGATTACCCATTGATATAGTGGAAACGAAGCCGTCCATCATGGTGGCTTGGTGAGAGAAGGGTCAAGTGAGACCCGGTCCTTGTGTGGACTTCTCAACGTGGAGGTAGGCTTCTCCGTGGAGCTGAACCATGGAATAAATCTCGTTTCACTTGTCTTTCGCTTTTTCGTGATCACTAGTATTGTTATTAGGGTTCATCTCACTTTTATTGCCTTACACTTTGAAGGATCGAAGAGCACTTGAAAATCTACCAGAGGGGGGGTGAATGGTAGATTTAAAAATCTTACGCAGCAGAAACAATTAAACCCCAACCCCTTCGGCAGAAAAACGATCTGTTAAAGAAATCGTGTGTGAGACTAATATAAACATGTTTCACCATGACAAAAGTGATAGATATTAGAGATAATCAAGTCACGAAGACAATACAACAATAATCACTCAAATCCGTCGAGAAAAACTCAAGTTATGGTCGAAAGATCAAACAAAGGTCAATCTGCCCTACCCGAGAAAAAAACAGTTTGGAACACTGCAAAGAAACTCGTGTAGATCATAGACCACAAATCCAATGACCGTGAAATTTTGACAGATGATAGATAATCAAGTTGTGAAGACAACCCAAAAAGAATCACATCAATTGGATCTTTAAAACTCGAGTTATGATAAATCCACCGACGAAAGGTAGTGCTGTCCAGAAACTCGACGAGTAAAACTTGTCTGGAATAAATCGGACGAACAAGGCACAAAAGTTCCTTCAAACTACGAATTTTATTCAATAGAACACATGAGGTACAGCCCCAAAGTCGTGCACCACGAGATCTGGCTCCCTTTCTTATATAACCAGCTCGAAAGCCAACTCAACTCAGATCAGGAACCTAATCCTACTTTGTTCACGAATCGTAACTTTCCATAACTGCTTAGGATTCTTCTATACGCAGATAGAAGCAATCTTAAGACTTCCAAACACCTTAGGAACGTATCATATATTCCTAAAACAACTCAAATTCGTTACCCACACGAAATCCTATCATAACCAACTCAAATCTTTCCATATTTGAGTCAAACCCGACTCAGCCGTAGCCTAAGTCCATAACCTAGTCGGTTGGACCTTTCCGACCAATTTTTTACGTCCGCATCTCTTCATCACACCTCAGAACCATGCAGCCACGTCCATGCACTCCTTTCACACGTGCAAACATCTTCCAATGACGTCCTTGATACCTTCACATGCATTGTTCTTAATTCAATCATTCTGCGCAACCTCCTGATCAGCTCAACCACAATTCCTCCTGAATTTGGTTGTTGGAACCTCATCTCCTCCCTGAGACTAGTCCAATGGATCCCATCACCAGCCATGTCTTGAACTCAAGCAACACCTGCACATGAATAAACAACCAATCCATACGAGCCCAAATCCTCGACTTGACTCAAGTTAGTTCCGAACACAACACCTTACGAGAGAACCTCACATAAGCATGTTGCAAAAAACACAGTAACAAGATATCATCCTTGTCAACCAAAAATGCACCAAAGCCTTAGCAAATGAATACTAAGAAATCTTTCCAGAGATGTAAAGCAAGTACGAAACATTGCAAATGAAAATCAGAGGCACCGCAGTCAAGTTCCGGACCTTGCCAGAGCAACCCGGACCTTGAGCCGGAGCTAACAAAAGCTAGTAGAACCTAGCGCAGGAATTTACCAGAACTAGTATAACCATGTAAACCCAAAAGCCGAAGCTAGAGACAAAACTCACCGGAGCTAACCAAAACTAGTCGGATCTTAAAAAAAGGTGTTTTGGTGATATTCAAAACTTTTATCGTCAAAGCAAGTGTATTCACTACAAGCCAATGTATTCAGCACACATAGGTCTTACAATCTCCCCCTTGATGAATGCATTGGCAATACCATTTAAAATCCGAACATTGGCTTATTCACATAAAATTTTTGAAGGCAATTTCTCCCCCTTTGTAAATCAAAAGTAAAATGAGAAGAAAATCCAAAAATTATCCCATATTATCTCTCCCCCTTTATTATCTCTCCTTATGCACATATTCTCTTTCTCTTCATGCTTATCTCTCCCCCTTTGACAATGTATTCAGCAAGTCATGAGCATATAAACAAATTATCTCTCCAACTTTAGTTGTTATGAGCATATTATAACATATACATATAAACAAAGCTCATCCAAGTCATACTATCAGGTACCTTACATTATCACATCAATGAGATACATAAAGTAGTGTAAGCCATGCTAGAGATCAAATGTAATTTTCAATTTAAGCAAGTCATGATCTCACAAACTTAACTATTTCAAAATCTGAAAGCATGACACTAGTTGTTGCATTTTATTATTTTTCAAAGCATAAATTTAGATCATATGATATTTGCAAGAGATTATATGCGCATCTGCCTTATTCTAACCAACCAAGCCAAGCCTATGTCATTTGACAATCAGAAGCTTAAGGACATGGTTTTAGTCATACACAACTTCTTCCAAGTTCATATCTAAGTGCAATGATAAGCCATCTCAAAAAAAGAAGTGCAATGCATGCATATTCTCTTAATCTTTTCTCAATTTATATTTGTTCATAAAAACTCAACATGTGAGTTGATTACTTGATTAATTCTTAATGGTTAAAAGCACTTGTGAACATGTAACAAGTTCAAAACAGCAAGAAAGTTCGACCATGACCAGTTTTAGTGTAAGTAATTATTCCAATTACTAGACATGGCAAAAACTACAAAATGTATAACACGAGTAATGTAGTAAAAACTTTCAGCATGTAAAGGAATCACAAAGTCATATATGTATGTGAAAGCATCTAGGCCCCCCTCATGTAGTACGGTTTTGGTGATTAATGACAACCATTGGACTTTACTAATGAATTTGTGAATGCAAGGTCCCCATAAACACTCAATAAGATGAAATGAACATGTCATTGGAGACCCATAGATACTCAACTTTCGAGATCAAATTCATGAGATAAAGACAAGATGTGAAGGCACTATGTCTAAGTCACTCAATCAAAAATTGACAACATACAATGCTTAAGAATCATCAGAGAGCCTTGTGGAACAAATGTCTAAGAGGTCATTCGAGCAAGACACAAAAGATTCACTCAAAACAACTCGTAGCAAACAAAATCAACTCACCAGATCAACCGATGATTTCCAAAATGAACACATCGGTCGAGTTGATTCAACTGGAGAAAAAGACCTCAGACAAATGAACTCACCGGATCATCCGATGTGAAGGGCTCAACAACATCGGTGCATCAGTACAGTTTGCAGTACAATTGGACCAAGTGAAGCACTGGATCATCCGATGTGCAGACTTACACACATCGGTTGATCACTCCAGTAAGCATCAAGATCAAGCAAATTCTGGAGGAAGAGCCACCGGATCATTCGATGAGAAGATAGGGGGCAACATCGGTCTAATAATGGTAATATCTGACAAAATGACGTCAGCCGAAGTAATTACACCGATGATAACTAGAGGGGAGACATCGGATCATCCGGTGTTCACAGTAAAGTTCTGTCAGCCTACTTTTCCAACGGCTATTTCAGTTAAGCTGGCTATAAAACCCCTCTAACCCTGTCATTCCGAAGAGTCTTGATCACCTGAAGCCAACTACACATCCAAGAGCATTCAAGACTATAGAGCATACATTTCCACACTTTTAGATCATTTGTAATAGGCTAGAGAGAAGCTTGTGTGCGTTCTTTCTTTGTGATTGAACTCTCTAGGCTAGTGAGAAGTTGAAGAAGATCGTTCCGGAGCTTGCCAAGGTGTGTGTAGAAGCCCGGAACATCGAAGGTTGTACAAGGCTTGAGCTCCACCTTGCCGGAGATGGCGAACGGAGAAGATTAGTGAAGACCCCATTGTCTCGGTGACATCGGAAGTGGCAAAACCCTTCGCTGGGTGCCACAACGTGGACGTAGGAAGATCCTTGCGATCTTGCCGAACCATGGGATAAACCTTCGTGTCCTCTAGCGTTTGCATTTCTCTCCCTCTCTTTACATTATGCAATCTTTACTTCACAAGTTATATCTACGTTGATTGCATAGTTAGAACCGCATTGGAAATTGGGCTTAAGTAGTTCGTTTTTAATTGCCTTAAAATTTGAAAGAAAGCCCAATTCACCCCCCTCTTGGGCGTTTCGATCCTTACAATTGGTATCAGAGCAAGGTTGCTCATAGGATCATTCTAGCTTCACCGCTAGAGAGCAAAAATGGCCAAGGTTGGGGGTTCGGTTCCTATCTTTGAGGGCAAGAATTTTGCCTATTGGAAAGCACGCATGTGCGCTTACCTTGAGGCTATTGCCCCCGAGGTTTGGGAAGCGACTCATGCGGGATTTGGAGAACTTAACTATGTGGGTGATCAAGTTAAGTGGGATGCTAAGGCTAGGAATGCTATTTATGAATGCATAAGTCAAGATGTCTTCTCTAGGATTGCTAGTAAGGAGAAAGCTTGTGAAATTTGGGCTTGCTTGATAGAAATCCATGAGGGCTCATCTTGTGTAAAGGAACTTAAATATCACATGCTCAAAGCTGTATATGATGAATTTAAGATGCTTCCTCATGAAAATGTTAATGAAATGTTTTCACGCTTAAATGTTCTTATTGAGGAAATTAATGCTCTTGACATTGCGTCTCTTGGCAAGGGACTTATTAACCGCAAGATCCTCATGCTCCTTCCCAAGCCGAACTACAACATCATCAACTCCATGCTCCAAAAGGAATCACTTGACAACATTGAAGTTTCGGAGCTCATTGGAGAAATACACGCTCATGAGATGAGTGTACTTGGGGTGATGGAGCAATCATCATCAAAAACAATTGCTCTAAAGGCCTCCACCAAGAAGACAAGCTTCAAGAAGAAGAAGGTGGTTGAGCCTAGCTCAAGTGAAGAAGAGCAAGCGTCAAGTGAAGATGACGATGATGAGCTTGCCTTGATGATGAGAAAGTTCTCACGCTTGAACTCCAAGATCACCAAAAAGGGATACACCTTTGATCCCAAGAAGAAGGCATTTCTACCAAGAAGAGACGATCGCAAGATATGCTACAATTGCGGAGATCAAGGCCACATCTCCTCTGATTGTCCAAAACCGGACAAAAGGAGAGAGAACTACAAAGGCAAGCAACGCAAGCTTGAAGAAAGTGATGATGATGAAGAAGAAGCCAAGCCCAAACCAAGAGGCTTTGGGAAGAAGAAGCAAGACAAGGGCAAGAAGGCAAGACTCTTCCCAAAGAGGAGAAGTGGTCCACAAAAGGTGTTTATGTGTGAGGCAAATGAATGGGTCATCGACGAAGAAACAAGTGATGAGAAGAAGAAGAAAGCTTGGCCGGCCTTGCCATTGCCAACCATGATGACTCACCTCTTCCTCCACCACCCATGTGCCTCATGGCTAAAGGTAACACCAAGGTATGTGACGACTCTAGTGATGATGAGCTTTCCCCCGACGATTTAACTTCTTTGATTAATGAATATCATGCTATCATTAAGAGAGAGAAGAGTAAGGTTAAAACTCTTGAAGAAATGCGTGCTAAACTTGAGAGTGCTAACCTTGATTTGCTTGACAAGTATGAAAGCATACTTAAAGAGCATGACACGCTCAAATCTCATGTCAAGCAAATTGAGGAAGAAAATGCTAAAATCAAGGTAGACAATGATGAGCTCAACATAGCACACCAAACTCTCTTGGAGGAGCACAACAAGCTAACTCAAGAATACCAAACACTTAACATTGCTCATGACATGCTTGATCAAGAGCTAAAAGATGCAAAGAAACAAACTCTTAATGATAAGATATCCATTACTTCGCATGTCTCTAATGTCTTGGACAAGTCTTTGTCTTTAAAAGCTAATGCTAGGGAGAAGGACTTGTTGGAAGAAATTGAGATCTCCGCACTAGTGTGGCTAGACTTTCAAAAGGTGAAGTCAAGCACAAGGAAATCCTCTTCCAACAAGCAAAAGCCTTCAACAAAAGAGGACTTGGATCCTTCCCGGTGCCCAACAAAGGAAAGGTGCCCTCACCGGAGCTTAGAACAAGCTTCATCAAGGAAGTTGGTTCTTATTGCCAACATTGTGAGGTCACCGGTCACCACACAAGGGAGTGCCCTCTTCCTAACCGACCTTCACCTAAATTGCCTACTAACTACAAATCTATTTTCAATGATCGCTATTATCTTCTTAGTAAAGTGAATGGCAAGGTGAAAGCTAGGTTCATTGGCAAAGACATGAAGAGCATGAAGGGGAAGCTCCCCAAGCAACTTTGGGTCCCAAAGACACTTGTATCTCACATACAAGGACCTAAGTTGGCTTGGGTGCCTAAAGTCAAAAATTAACTTCATGTGTGTAGGTGAACTACAAAGCCGGAGGAAAGCATTGGGTACTCGATAGCGGGTGCACTCAACACATGACCGGCAATGATGGTATGTTCACCACCATAGAAAACCCCGGTAATCATGAACAAGTCACTTTTGGTGACAATTCTAAGGGTAAGGTAATAGGATTAGGTAAAATTGCTATCTCTAATGATTTATCCATTTCTAATGTGTTGTATGTTAAGTCGCTTAGCTTTAATCTACTTTCCATTGCACAACTTTGTGATCTTGGACTAACATGCACATTTAGCAAAAATGATGTTGTTGTGAGTAGTGAGGCAAGCAAAGAGCTAATCTTCAAAGGGTTTCGGCATGGACATCTCTACTTAGTAGACTTCTCCAACAAGAATGCTAGCCTAACCACTTGTCTTTTCACTAAGACAAGCTTGGGTTGGCTATGGCACCGACGCATAGCACACATTGGAATGAGCAAACTCAAGAAGTCATTCAAGCTTGGGATGGTGACCGGCGTGAAGGATGTGACGTTTGAGAAGAACAAGCTTTGTAGCGCTTGTCAAGCCGGGAAGCAAGTTGCTTCACACCACCCAATGAAGACAATGGTGTCAACCTCCAAGCCACTTGAACTACTCCACATGGACCTCTTCGGACCGTCCACATACCAAAGCCTTGGCGGTAACCTCTATTGTCTTGTTATAGTTGATGACTACTCTCGCTATGCTTGGACTCTATTTTTAGGTGACAAGAGTGAAACTCCGGAAGTGTTCAAGACCTTCGCCAACCGTGCTCAAAGGGAATTCCAACTTCCCATTATCAAGGTCCGGAGTGACAACGGCACCGAATTCAAGAACTACAACATTGGGGAGTGGTGTGACCGTGAAGGTGTGAAGCATGAATTCTCCGCCACATACACTCCTCAACAAAACGGTGTCGTTGAGAGGAAGAGCAAAACCCTCATCACTTTTGCAAGAGCAATGTTTGATGACTACGGCACGTCGGAGAAGTTTTGGGCCGAAGCAATCAACACGGCGTGCCATGCCGCAAACAGGGTCTATCTTCACCGACTACTCCAAAAGACCCCATATGAGCTTCTCATTGGGAGAAAGCCCAACATCTCCTACTTTAGAGTCTTTGGGTGCAAATGCTACATCTACCGCAAGAAAAGGCTCAGTATGTTTGAAAGAAGATGTGATGTTGGCATTTTTCTTGGTTATGCATCAAACTCAAAAGCATATCGAGTATTCAACCAAACCTCCGGTCTAGTTGAAGAAAGTTGTGATGTTGAGTTTGATGAGACTAATGGCTCCCAAGAGGAGAGTTTTGGTCATGATGAAATAGATGATGAGCCTCTACGAGAAGCCATGAAGAACATGACCATTGGAGACATCAAGCCGGAAGTTGAAGAGGGCCATGATCAAGGGGGAGCTTCAAGTTCCAACAACAACACCTCCATGGCGCCTCAAGTAGACGAAGAGGAGAAAGATGATCCATTGCCAACTCAAGACTCACAAGCAATACAACATCAAGATGAAGAAGAAGTCCATGATCAAGTCCAACCACAAGAGGAGCAACACGCTTCACCACCGCCAAGTGCTTCACAACCACTTATGAGGCATGGACGCATCTCCAAGGCGCATCCAATGGACCAAATCATTGGAAGTCCTTCAAGGGGCGTAAGTACTCGTTCCCGCCACGTTGCCTCATTTTGTGAGCACTACTCGTTTGTTTCGTGTGTAGAACCCACACACATTGAGGAAGCACTCCAAGACCCAAATTGGGTGATGGCTATGCAAGAAGAACTCAACAACTTCATCCGCAATGAATTTTGGGTGTTGGAGGAGCGACCCAAAGACAAGAACGTCATCGGAACAAAGTGGGTGTACCGCAACAAACAAGACGAGAATGGCATTGTGGTCCGCAACAAGGCAAGACTTGTGGCCAAAGGGTTCTCGCAAGTTGAAGGACTAGACTTTGGGGAGACATTTGCTCCGGTCGCCCGGTTAGAGGCAATTCGTATTCTCCTTGCTTTTGCTTCACATCATAATATTACTCTTTATCAAATGGATGTGAAAAGTGCCTTTCTTAATGGCTACATTAATGAGCTTGTTTATGTTGAACAACCTCCCGGGTTTGAACATCCGAGGAATCCTAACCAAGTTTATAGGTTGCACAAGGCGCTCTACGGGCTCAAGCAAGCACCTAGGGCGTGGTATGAACGACTACGGGACTTCCTCATCATGCAAGGATTTAAGATCGGGAGGGTGGACACCACACTCTTCACCAAAGACATCAACGGAGATTTGTTCATTTGTCAAATTTATGTTGATGATATTATCTTTGGTTCAACTAACGAAGCTTTTAGCCATGAGTTTGGCAAAATGATGTCTAGGGAATTCGAGATGTCAATGATTGGAGAGCTCAACTTCTTCCTTGGATTCCAAATCAAGCAACTTCAAGAGGGAACCTTCGTCTACCAAGAGAAATACACCAAGGACCTCTTGAAGAAATTTGAGATGGGAGATTGTAGCTCAAGAAGCACTCCAATGGCAACAAATTGCCATCTCGACGCGGATAAGGACGGTAAACCTATTGACCAATCTCACTACCGCTCTATGATTGGTTCATTGCTTTATCTTACCGCATCTAGGCCCGATATAATGTTTAGTGTATGCTTATGTGCTCGCTTTCAAGCGGCTCCTAAAGAATCGCATAAGAAGGCGGTCTTTAGGATACTTAGGTATCTTAAGCATACCCCTAGTATGGGCTTGTGGTACCCTAAAGGTACAACCTTCCAACTCTTGGGATACTCAGATTCGGACTTTGCCGGATGCCACGTGGATCGCAAGAGTACCTCCGGTGGGTGCCACTTGCTTGGGCGTTCCCTAGTGTCTTGGTCTAGCAAAAAGCAAAACTCCGTCGCCTTGTCCACGGCGTAAGCGGAGTATATAGCGGTCGGTGCATGTTGTGCCCAAATTCTTTACATGAAGCAAACCCTTTTGGACTTTGGTATTAAACTTGGTTGTATGTCTCTCCTTTGTGACAATGAAAGTGCGGTTAAGATAGCTAAAAACCCCGTTCAACACTCCCGCACTAAGCACATTGATATTCGCCACCACTTCTTGAGGGACCATGAAGCTAAGGGAGACATCTCATTGCGAGGTATTAGGTCCGAAGAACAATTGGCGGATATTTTCACTAAACCACTTGATGAGAAAACCTTTTCTAGGCTTAGAAGTGAATTAAATGTGCTAGATGCAACGAACATCATGTAAGAATGCATATCATGTAGGTCTTGCCTAACTCTCAAAGGATAGGGGTGAGCTAGGGTTAGCTTGGGATGAAAGTTCTTTTGGGTGTACCCAAGGTTTGGAGAGTGGCTCTCCCTGAAGAAGCCTTTGAAAGGACCAAATTTGGCGAGATAGATTTATTTTATGTCTTGCATAGTGCCTGCCATATCTATTGCATTAAAATGTTTGGCATTGCATAACGGTAGATTGTCACAAAGGGGAACCCACCTCATGAGAAAGAGACTTGTTTGAAATGCAATATCTCAACTCATATAAGGTGGAAAGAACGAAATGTTAGGTGCGTTAATGCCTAGAGGAACATGCTTCATTGAGATAGTAGTCTTCATACTCTACCTCACAAAGCATGGGCCTTACATTTCATTTGGATAATTTCCTCCCATTTTTCTCGATTGTTCAAATTGTTTTAAGGACTAGCCAAATTATTGTCACATTAATATTTTTTAGGGGTAAGGGGTTGCCCAAAAAGTCCTAAGACATGTGTTTCCCATTGTTTGATTGTTTGGTCAAAGGACATATATGGGATGTTGGTGTTTAGTTATCATCGGATTATCCGATGCCTAGGTCCATCCCCCATCGGATCAGTAGGTGTTCAAAATCCAAGTGCCAGTTAAGTCAATATCCAAAATCGACCGATGAGTTCAAACAGAAAAACATCGGTCCATCCGATGTTAACAATTCTGAAACCTTGATGAATTCCACCGGTGCTTTTCCATCTAACGTCGGACCATCCGGTGTCAACTTCCCTCTCCTGAATACCCTTACTGTGCCATTCATCCGATGATCAAAACCCTAAACATCGGTCCATCTGATGTCTTCAGTGACTCTTTGAATATCCATACTGTACTATTCGACCGATGTCCACATCGATAAGCATCGGTCCATCCGGTGTTTAAAAAACGGCTAGGGTTTGGGACCCACTATTTAAACTCGGTCGTACCCCCTTTCGTCTTCCTTCTCCCAATCCTGACGCTGCCAGCCGATTCTTCTCGCGCCCTCCATCTCCTCCGCCGCCGGACGCCGCCGCCGTCGCCCTCAGGCCGCCGCCGCCGTCTCCGGCCACCTCCCACACTCCACCGCCGTCACCCACGCCACCGCGCCGCCGCCGCTCGCTGCACCGCCGCTCCACGTGCCGCCTCCATCCACGCACCCACGCGCCGGCTTTGCCCACCTCTGCCGTCTCCACCGCCATCGACCTCGCCGCCGCCTCTCCTCGCCGCCACCGTTTCCACCGCTTCCAAGCATCACCACTGTCCATCCCCATCGCCACCAAGCTTCACCATCACCTTCCACGTCCTCGTCGCCGCTAGGGTTTCCGGCCGCCCAACGTCGTTCCACGTCTTCAAGTTCATTCTCCCGCATCGCTATGGCTCGCGACAAAAGAAACAAAGGCAAGGAGATCGCGGAGCCCGCCGCGAAGAAATAGAAGCTATACAAAGAAGAGAAGAAAGCACTAATGGCTGCTCGCGCCGCCGAGGAGCGTGAGCGTGGCCGAGGGGGATCCCTGAGGATCCGCAAGGCTCGGCAGCCTCCTGTGATCGACGACTCCGACATCGAAGAGGAGCCGGTTGAGCCGCTTGTCCGCCGGCGCTCAGCCCGGACACGTGGGGGTCAGTCCCCGGCCGTTCCTCGTCCAAGACCGACGGCTGCCGACCGTCGTGAGGACAGGGAAGCTCAGCGGGCCATATACGAGTTGGACACCACTGTCCACGTGGCCGAGGGAGTCCGGTTGACGGACTACCGGAAGATGAAGGACAAGCAGCTACGCAAGCTTCGATGGAACGTGCTGCTTGAGGAGTGGTACCTAGAGCCCCGAGAGGCTCTTTTGGACAGTCGCTTCTGGATTGTCGCCCAGGCGTCTCTCTACGAGACCTACAGACGTCGGGGGCAAAAGCTATTTCAGCATAACTATCTGGACTGGGGGCAGCTTGCATTGGCAGCGGAGATAGAGGTCCGTCCGTACTTTGAGAGATACCGAGGATTGGTGCAGCTGCTAGCTTACGAGAGGAGTGCATATGTGGAAGATTGGGTACGTGTCTTCTACGCGACCCTGTACATCTCTGAGGGCAGGAGGTCGATCGACTTCATGTTTATGGGTCAGCACTACCACCTCACGAGGCAGACGTTGGGGCAGCTTCTTGGTTTGGACCTGTACGACACCTGCGTGCATGAGAGGGTATACGGGCAGGCAGATCCACCAAGGAGGCCACTTACTGGAGGGGTGGCACCACAGCTTGAGGAGATCCGGTCCCTGTTCGGCCCCACGTTCTCTCTGGACCAGCCAAGAGTTCCAGCACTTCTGACCCCAGCTGCGCGCATTGTGCACCTCGCCTTGCGCCGCACGCTCCTGTCGAGGTCGGGGTACTTGGAGGGGTTCACTAGTTTACAGCAGACCCTCCTGTTCTACATAATGAACGGGATGTATTTCGACATTGTGGACATTCTCATGTGCGAGATGGAAGACGTGATCACAGATGGAGTAGGCATGATGAGGCAGATGGTCTACGGGCACTGGATCAGTTACCTATGCACTATGATGGTGCCTGAGGGGGATGCAGCACAGGTCAGACTTGCTGATGAGAGTGTGACTCGCTTTGGTCACTACCGTGCCCCGGCTCCTGGAGACCGCCGCCTTGGTCGTCCAGTTGAGCGCCAGGTCAGGGCCCGTCTAACAGAGGAAGATTGGTCCGACCTAGAGCGGGAGGACGAGAGACTTGCAGAGGCTGAGGCTCAGGGGGAGGACCTGCAGCACATTTGGTCAGAGAGCGACACTGACGACAGTGTCGAGGAGTATTTCCCTCCTCCCCCCTCTCCCCGACAGCACGACGCGGAGGCTGGAGGTTCTACAGCGCCACCACCCACTCCACCTCCCGTCACTGAGGCGCAGGTCACGCAGCCGTCTGAGCTGACTTCGCTCCTCCAGCAGATGGTCGAGCAGCAGAGGCTAGACAGGCTGGCCGCCGAGCAGGCCCGCCCGGAGCAGGCTGCACGTCTTCTTGAGCTCCAGCAGCAGCAGCAGGAGATGTAGCGTCAGATCGCCCGTGAGAGGCGTGAAGACACTAACTCGTTGACGGGGCTCATCGACCAGATGCACCAGCGCACTCTGGACCAGCAGCAGCAGACGCAGCAGGCGATAATGGGGATCCTGGGGTTAATCACCAACCTCTACACCCAGACCGGGATCGCCCTCCCATCGCAGCTGCCTGGAGTAACTCCTCCGCCTCCCGTCTTGGCTCCAGCTGCTGCACCAGTGGCTCCAGTTCCCTCCACTCCGATCCCTTCGTTCAGCATGTCCCCGCTGCTGGCTCCTGGTGCTCCTCTTCACTCCCCACTGCCGGCCACGACAATGTTTCTTCAGACGCCGGCCTCCGTCACCAGTGCCCCTGCTCCAGCACCTCCTCCTCAGCAGGCACTGACAGTGGCACCTTCGGCTCCGGCAGCACCCTCCTCCGCTACTCCGGCCAGCAGCTCCGACGACAGCGGCGGTGACCAGTTCGTCATCGCGCCCAGCTCTCAGGGTCCATAGGCGCTCGGATCCCTTTTTGGTGCCTTGATGCCAAAGGGGGAGAAGAGTTAGAGGAGTCAGGGGGAATCCTAGTGTAAGGGGGTGTCGAGTCCAGCTTATCTTTGCTTATCTTTATTGTATTTGCGTATTTTCTTTATTGTATTTGTGTATTTGCTACATTTGGTGTGTAATGAACCTATTTCCATGAGTTGTTAATCATTTGAACTCATTTGATGTTTATCTATGATTATGATCTCTTTGAATTCACTTGTATTATTAATTGATGTTTAAAGCTTCAAGTGTGACATCCGTATTCATTGCATATCTCATTCTATAAAATTCACTACCATTGCGCTTTGATTATTGTGTTGTCATCAATCACCAAAAAGGGGGAGACTGAAAGCATCTAGGCCCCCCTCATGTAGTACGGTTTTGGTGATTAATGACAACCATTGAACTTTACTAATGAATTTGTGAATGCAAGGTCCCCATAAACACTCAATAAGATGAAATGAACATGTCATTGGAGACCCATACATACTCAACTTTCGAGATCAAATTCATGAGATAAAGACAAGATGTGAAGGCTCTATGTCTAAGTCACTCAATCAAAAATTGACAACATACAATGCTTAAGAATCATCAAAGAGCCTTGTGGAACAAGTGTCTAAGAGGTCATTCGAGCAAGACACAAAAGATTCACTCAAAACAACTCGTAGCAAACAAAATCAACTCACCGGATCAACCAATGATTTCCAAAATGAACACATCGGTCGAGTTGATTCAACTGAAGAAAAAGACCTCAGACAAATGAACTCACCGGATCATCCGATGTGAAGGGCTCAACAACATCGGTGCATCAGTACAGTTTGCAGTACAATTGGACCAAGTGAAGCACCTGATCATCCGATGTGCAGACTTACACACATCGGTTGATCACTCCAGTAAGCATCAAGATCAAGCAAATTCTGGAGGAAGAGCCACCGGATCATCCGATGAGAAGACAGGGGGCAACATCGGTCTAATAACGGTAATATCTGACAAAATGACGTCAGCCGAAGTAATTACACCGATGATAACTAGCGGGGGGACATCGGATCATCCGGTGTTCACAGTAAAGTTCTGTCAGCCTACTTTTCCAACGGCTATTTCAGTTAAGCTGGCTATAAAGCCCCTCTAACCCTGTCATTCCGAAGAGTCTTGATCACCTGAAGCCAACTACACATCCAAGAGCATTCAAGACTATAGGGCATACATTTCCACACTTTTAGATCATTTGTAATAGGCTAGAGAGAAGCTTGTGTGCGTTCTTTCTTTGTGATTGAACTCTCTAGGCTAGTGAGAAGTTGAAGAAGATCGTTCCGGAGCTTGCCAAGGTGTGTGTGGAAGCCCGGAACATCGAAGGTTGTACAAGGCTTGAGCTCCACCTTGCCGGAGATGGCGAACGGAGAAGATTAGTGAAGACCCCATTGTCTCGGTGACATTGGAAGTGGCAAAACCCTTCGGTGGGTGCCACAACGTGGATGTAGGAAGATACTTGCGATCTTGCCGAACCACAGGATAAACCTTCGTGTCCTCTAGCGTTTGCATTTCTCTCCCTCTCTTTACATTATGCAATCTTTACTTCACAAGTTATATCTACGTTGATTGCATAGTTAGAACCGCATTGGGAATTGGGCTTAAGTAGTTCGTTTTTAATTGCCTTAAAATTTGAAAGAAAGCCCAATTCACCCCCCCCCCTCTTGGGTGTTTCGATCCTTACAGTATGAAATACTATGCTCAAATTATTTTAATTTCAGATTCACACATAGACTTCCCAAGTTTCAAAATCCCCCCTCAATTTAAGCCATGAGGATGCATAACCCCTATTTCACTACGAATGTAACAAAAATGAGTGAAATCCAAAGGTTTTGTAAAAATGTCAGCCAATTGTTGTTCGGTATCTACATGGTGAAGCACAATGTTTCCTTTTTCAAAATTATCTCGGAGAAAGTGATACCTAATGTCAATGTGCTTAGTTCTGGAATGTTGCACAGAGTTTTTAGCAATGCAAATGGCATTAGTGTTATCACAAAATAGTGAAACACTATCTAGATCAACCCCATAGTCCTTAAGTGTTTGAACAATCCAAAGAATTTGTGAGCAAGCACTAGCAGCAGCTACATATTCAGACTTGGTTGTGGATTGTGCAACTGAATTTTGTTTTCTAGAGGACCAAGCAACAAGTGAATTACCAAGAAAATGACAAGCACCAGAAGTACTTTTCCTATCAATCCTACAACCTCCAAAACCAGCATCGGAAAAAGCTTTCAAAGTAATAGTTGAGGAAGAAGGAAGAAAAATTCCAAATTCTTGAGTTCCATGTAAGTACCTGAGAATCCTTTTGACAGCTTGACGATGTGAAGCACGTGGGGAGGCTTGAAACCGTGCACAAAGACATACGCTAAATTGTATGTCTGATCTTGATGTCGTGAGGTACAAAAGTGATCTGATCATGCTTCTATATTCTTTTTGATCCACGGGTTCACCATCTTCATCAAGTCCAAGTGTTGTTGCTGTTCCCATTGGTATCTGAAGAGGCTTGCTTTTGTCCATGTTGAAGCGCCTTAGGAGATCTTTTGTATACTTCGTTTGATGCACAAAGGTACCCTCCTTAGTTTGCTTGATTTGCAGCCCCAAAAAGTAAGTGAGTTCACCCATCATACTCATTTCAAATTCGGAACTCATCATTGCTGAAAACTTGGACACAAGATCATGAGAAGCACAACCAAAGATAATATCATCCACATACACTTGAACGAATAATGAGTCATTGCCATGCTTAAGCACAAAAAGAGTTTTGTCAACCTTGCCCATGATAAACCCTCTTTCAGGTAAGAATGTTTTTAACCTATCATACCATGCTCTAGGGGCTTGTTTGAGACTGTACAAGGCTTTGGACAGTTTGTAAACATGATTAGGAAAATATGGATTTTCAAAATCCGGTGGTTGTTTCACATAAACCTCCTCATCTATGTAGCCATTAAGAAAAGAACTTTTAACATCCATTTGATATAGCTTAAAACCAATAGATGCAGCAAAAGCTAACAAAATTCTTATGGCTTCTAATCTAGCAACAGGAGCAAAAGTTTCATCAAAATCTAGACCTTCAACTTGAGTGAAACCTTGAGCAACCAACCTAGCCTTATTCCTAACCACAACCCCATCCTCACTTTGTTTATTTTTAAATACCCAATTAGTTCCAATTAAAGTGTGACCTTGAGGTGGAGGTACAAGTTTCCAATATTAAGTGCAGCAAGCTTTTTGTTCTTTTCAATTTCAAGTTCAAGTTTATCAAGTGTGGAGGTATGTGCACTTCTTAGGGAGGACAATTGTTCATATATTAAGTCACATGAGGAACAAGAATCATCACTAGGAATCAAGGATTTCAAACGATTAATTTCAGATTCTAGTGACTCAATTTTAACAGCATTGTCCCTAAGCTTTTTGTCCTTTTTCTTAACAATAACAGTGGCACGAGAAATAGCATCACACATTTCTTCGCAAGTAGGACATACCTCTTCATTGTCGCTGTTGTGTTCTGCCTCCTCCATACTTGATCTTGACTTGCTCGCCATGAAGCACAAGTTTGCCAAATCATCTTCATCTCCATCACTTCCAATGTCCATGTCGCTTGAGCCAAGTTCTTGGAGTGCTGAGATAAAACTGCTCACCAATTGACGTCCTATAAAACCCTTCTTTTTCTTCGTATCTTTTGCAGAGGAGTGCTTCATTCTTGTTTTCTTTTCATCCCGGGAAGTAGGACCTGGAAGGTTAGGGCAATTTGAACGAAAATGTCCTGTCTTACCACACTCAAAGCATCGTTGAGGTCCGGAGCTTCCTCTCCTTCTAGTTCTCACATTTTGCAATGCTTTTGAGAACTGGGTAGAGATGAGCGCTAGCTCCTCCTCTGGAAACTCCTCAATCTGTTCAAGGGTTAGAGAGGACAGCAAAGCAAGTGTACCACAACATGATGTTTGACCGGAACTGGGCATGTCACATTGAGAAACAAAAGCAATAGACTTGTTGGGGTTCTTACGTGAGATTATGTCAATTTCATGAGTTTTTAACTTGGAATATAGCACATCTAAAGTAAGTGAACTCATGACAGTAGATTCACGAATAGATGTGACTTTCATCTCCCAAATTGACATATCTAATGCACTTAGCAATTGCCTATAATTTTTAGCATCTGAAAAATTAACATTAAAACTACGCAAGTTGCTGAAAATCTTATTAAAGCGAGCAAAAAGGTCATCAATAGACTCACCGGGTTGCATCTCGAAGCGCATGTATTCTTTCTTGAACATGTCTTGCCTTACCTCTTTTATCGTGTTGGATCCTTCGTGGTAGTCACAAAGTGCTTTCCACACATCGTATGCAGATCGGAGGTGTGCAACACGGTCGAAGTCGCTTTGTGTTAATCCTTGTATGATCAAGTTCCGAGCCTTATTGTTGTTGTCGACATCTCTCAGACTTGTAGCTGTAACTTGATCGTTTGATGGCACTTCGTAAGGCTTGTATACTTTCTCCCATATTGCAAAGCCTTGTGCCTGTATGAAAGCCTCCATGCGTGCCTTCCAAACCTGAAAATCAATACCAGCGAACACACAAGGTTTGGCAGAGTACTTCTCCATGACGATTAGCCAAAACACGCGCAAATCTCAAAGATTAGAGCACCGTGGCTCTGATACCAATTGTAGGATCGAAGAGCACGTGAAAAGCTACCAGAGGGGGGTGAATGGTATATTTAAAAATCTTACGCAGCGGAAACAATTAAACCCCAACCCCTTCGGCAGAAAAACGATCTGTTAAAGAAATCGTGTGTGAGACTAATCTAAACGTGTTTCACCGTGACAAAAGTGATAGATATCAGAGAGAATAAAGTCACGAAGACAATACAACAAGAATCACTCAAATCCGTCGAGAAAAACTCAAGTTATGATCGAAAGATCAAACAAAGGTCAATCTGCCCTACCCGAGAAAAAAACAGTTCTGGAACGCTGCAAAGAAACTCGTGTAGATCATATACCACAAATCCAATGACCGTGAAATTTTGAAAGATGATAGACAATTACGTTGTGAAGACAACCCAAAAAGAATCACGTCAATTGGATCTGTAAAACTCGATTTATGATAAAACCACCCACGAAAAGTAGTACTGTCAAGAAACTCGACGAGTAAAACATGTCTGGAACAAGTCGGACGAACAAGGCACAAAAGTTCCTTCAAACTACGAATTTTATTCAATAGAACACATGAGGAACAGCCCCAAAGTTGTGCACCACAAGCTCTGGGCTCCCTTGCTTATATAACCAGCTCGAAAGCCAACTCAACTCAGATCAGGAACATAATCCTACTCTGTTCACGAATCGTAACTTTCCATAACTGCTTAGGATTCTTCTATACGCAGATAGAAGCAATATTAAGACTTCCAAACATCTTAGGAACGTATCATATATTCCTAAAACAACTCAAATTCGTGACCCACACGAAATCCTATCATAACCAACTCAATTCTTTCCATATTTGAGTCAAACCCGACTCAGCCGTAGCCTAAGTCCATAACCTAGTCGGTTAGACCTTTCCGACCAATTTTTTACGTTCACATCTCTTCATCACGCCTCGGAACCATGCAGCCACATTCATGCACTCCTTGCACACGTGCAAACATCTTCCAATGACGTCCACGATACCTTCACATGCATTGTTCTTGATTCAATCATGCTGCGCAACCTCTTGATCAGCTCAACCACAATTCCTCCTGAATATGGTTGTTGGAACCTCATCTCCTCCCTGAGACTAGTCTAATGGATCCCATCACCAGCCATGTCTTTAACTCAAGCAACACCTGCACATGAATAAACAATCAATCCATACAATCCCAAGTCCTCGACTTGACTCAAGTTAGTTCCGAACACAACACCTTATGTGAGAATCTCACATAAGCATGTTGCAAAAAACACAGTAACACGATATCATCCTTGTTAACCAAAAATGCACCAAAGAATTAGCAAATGAATACTAAAAAATCTTTCCAGAGATGTAAAGCAAGTACGAAACATTGCAAATGAAAAGCAGAAGCACTGCGGTCAAGTTCCGGACCTTGCCAGAGCAACCCGGAGCTTGAGCCGGAGCTAACAAAAGCTAGTAGAATCTAGCGTCGGAATTTACCAGAACTAGTATAACCAAGTAAACCCAAAAGTCGGAGCTAGAGACAAAACTCATCGGAGCAAACCAAAACTAGTCGGATCTTAAAAAAAGGTGTTTTGGTAATATTCAAAACTTTTATCGTCAAAGAAAGTGTATTCACTACAAGCCAATGTATTCAACACATATAGGTCTTACACACTTTGATCATTATTGTAAACTTGCAATCTAAGTGTTTAAACTTCACAATCTGAGCTTTACGAGTTTACCACACATTGTTTATCTCTTTGGTGAACTTTAATTCCGCAAATAAATCGTAGAAATCAAGTTTTAGGGTTTCCACCCTGTGCTGTGCGGACTAGTCCAGCTCTGTGCAGACTAGTCCGGCCATAGGAATTTAATCTTGTTTGATTAAGTGGTTTCAGGTATTATTGCCTATTCACCCCCCTCTAGGCGACTTTCACTGAAGTTGAAACCCGTACACTTCCAGCAGCATCAACAAGAAGCTGGAGATTGGCAAAACTAGCCCAACCATGCCATACGCCATGAAGAAGACAATGTCACCAGATCTCTCCTTCTTGAAAGGGAGCTTCCCGCGGTGAATCGCATTGTCAAAGGAGGGGCTTTGCCAACCCATCAACTTTCGGATCCTTATGAGATCACTCTTTCTCACAAGTTTACTGGGGGGAGTCTGAGTTCCGTCGCCATAAAGTGGAGCGAAAGCGGAGAACGCAATGCAGGAGATGAAGCGGGAAGCTCTATGCGCGAGCAAACAGATTGAGGCATAAGAGTTCTCTCCACTGCAAATCCTTTTCCTTTATTAACCTCTGCAACACTTGGATGGCAACTGCATGCGAAGCCTGATTACGCACTACATAGTTAAGGGTTTGTTTGTTTCCGCTTATAAGCAGCTTATTAATAAAAAAAGCGAAAAGTCTATCCAAACGAGTTGCTTAAATCAGGCTTAATTTTTGAGTCACTTTTCTAAGAAATGTGAAAACAATTGAAACGCCATGAACCCGTAACGCAGCTCAGGTCTCGCGATTTGGGAAAGTGGGGCTCTTTTCACTCGGTGCCACCCTCCGCTCCTGAGTGCAGGCGCCGCCAACCTCACCGTACCCATCAAGCGGGGCCGCCGCACGACTCCTCCCGCGGCAACGCGTGACCTCAGCACGACGGCTCCTCCCGAGCGCCTCCTTCCTCCGACGGCTGCTCCCGCGGTGCCTCCTCCCCTCGGCGGCTGCTCCCGCGGCACCTCCTCCCGCGGCACCTCCTGCCTCCGGTTGCTGCTCCCACGACACCTCCTCCCCCGACAGCGTGCGGCGGCCGCACTGCGGCTGGTCCCGCGGCACCTCCTCCGCATGGCCTCATCCCGCGGCACCTCCTCTGAATAGCGAGGACAAGTAAGCAGGATTCAGCTGAGCAGGGCCATCGTCAGGATGGGACTGGCAGGCAGCCGCCATGGATTGTTGATAAGAGTTGTTTATACAATTCGATGAGTAATTCTGTGGTACCAACTGAAAAAATGCTACTATCAGGAAATCACAGGAGGTCGTTGACAACAACTGCGTGTACTTGAACGTGGTGCACCAGAACGTCGGGGAGTTCACTCAGATGCGCCAGGACGTCGCGGGCGACCTGATGCTGTCCCGCAACAAGTCCGTGCACTGCACCGCCTGCGGCCACGGCGAGGTCGTATTCTTCCGGGTTCACTACCTATTCATGCCAACAAATTGACACAACGATGATTCATTCTGATGGAATTTCTTAAGAGTTCACCCATCGTGCTTTGGTTCTTCTTCTAAACTCACTGTTCTTCTTCTTCTCTGGCTGCTGCTCCCACGACACCTCCTCCCCCGACAGCGCACGACGGCCACACTACGGCTGCTCCCGCGACACCTCCTCCGCACGGCCTCATCCTCCGGATTTGGATGTGAATTTGTTAAAATTCTTGGTTGTGATGTTACTTCTTCAATTTATTTTGTTGTGATGTTACTACTCCACTGCTAAAACCATTGTAACCGATTGCACGTTGATGCAGTACAAAAATGTTCCTTGACTTCGTTCAATTTTTATTGGACCAAATGTATGTTTATTCAAATGTGTGCAACTGTTACTGTTTCTTAATTTTTTTGGAGCATGTGCCTGGTCAGGGGTAAATTGGTCATTTTACTGACATGCAGAGATAATCTATTGAAAAAAATCAGGTTTGCCAAACACCTGAAAACTGATATAAGCAGATTACTCAGATCTACACTTATCAAAAAAGCATGCTCATCAGATAATCGAGTCTTAAAAAAGTGAAACCAAACAGGGCATAACTCGTCTATGACAAGGGGGCCCAGGTCCACTTTGCCAAAAAAGTCGCATCAGGTGAACCATTGTCATGATAGGAAGTTGGAAGCCCGAGGGCGGCGGCCTGACAGGGCCACCAAGATTGCCCTAGGAACCGATACGAAAATCGTATTACGAACTGACGCCCTTCAATTGCGTGAGATGCGCACGTCATGTATCTCGCCTACCAAACTAAGAAGAGCCACGTAGCGATGGCACAAGAGTGTGTTGGTGTTTCAACCGCCCATGTGAAAAGTTGAGGCAGCAACGTAGGAAGAGATATAGGCCCCACCTCTGGGATCGAAACCTTACCCTGAGGTAGGCCCGGAGGCCACTGTCGGTACCTTGCGGACCAGGTACCCTCTTGTACTAGAAGAAGATGTGTTGAGTCCCATTTCTTAGGAGAGTGGACCTTCAAAGGCTAACATGTGTTTCACAATGTCGGACCTGCCTCCCTGCTAAGGGTGGCTCCGACACTGCCACGTGTCCCGCGGTGCAGGACGTGCCTCCCTGCTAAGGTTGACTTCAGTACTGGCACATGTCTCGTGGCGTCGGACCCGCTTCACTGCAAAGGGAAGCTCTAGTGCTGTCACGTGTCTCGCGGCGCCGTACCTGCCTCCCTGTAAAGGGAAGCTCCAGTGCTGCCATGTGTCACATGTTCGGACCTACCTCTCCAATGGAAAGAACATTGGAATCTCCAACGGCACGAGCATTCAAGGGGCTATAAATCAGTCGTTACAAGGTCTTGTTAACGCGTCATTAATTCCACATTAATGACGCACGATCATAGGACCATCAAGTGTGGTAACACTGCTATCAAGGCACGTTATCACAGTAATAAACCGATATTAAGCACCCTAATCGTGAATAGGGTGTTAATTACTGTCGAGGCCACCTGTCAGTCCCCAGTACACTGTAATAGACATTCTTTGTCATATAAAAGGTTTACACTGTGCGGCAAATCCAATCTTAGACTATCTCACTCGCATACTCAATCATACATACAACACACCCCCGTGTAGTAGGATATTACACTCAGGCGGCCTGAACCACATAAAATCACTGTGTCACCTTGTTCCTGAGTTCTTGAGTTTACGCCCCCTCATAAAAAAGAACCTTTGGGGACTACTTCTAAGTAGTACCGGATGAAGTGTTGATTGCATACTTCGACAATGTTATTTATAAGGTCAGTGCCAAATTAATTTTTTGTGGGAAAGAACCAACAGAGGAGGACAAAATTGAGAAGACTCTTCAAACAATGCTCCCCTCAGATTGGGTCTTACAACATCAATATCGGGCTCGCAACTACCAATATGTTGACCTGATTCGTGATTTACTTCAGAAGGAGAAGCATGATAAACTTACTATAAATAATCATCACCAATGTCGTGTTGGGGTTGCTCCTATACCTGAAATTCATCATAATGACAAGAAAGCATACACGTCTAAGGACTCAATTCCTAAGAAAAACAGTAGATCTGCTAGACGTTGCTGTAATAGGTAGAAAAATAAGAAATTCTCAAAGACAATGAAAAAGGATGGTACTCCCTCAAAACGGAGAAATGTGCAGTGTAAGGCATGTGTCACTTTTAAGCATACTGTTGACAAGTGTCAGACTCCCAAACACCTTGTGGTCTTGTACCAGAAATCACTAGGAAAAGACAAGAAAGTTCAAGGATCGGGAAATGAATTTGAAACTCACTTTAGTATACCAACAAAGCCAACATTTGAAGCCGGTTGCTCAAGCAAGGATGTGGAAAATCCAAGTAACAATGAGTCAACATTAAGTGTTAATGACTACATAGACATGGACAATTCTATGGTAGAATACAAATTGAACGACATGTTCGGCGATCTCTTATAGATCACTTACCATAGAAATTTGTAAATACAATAGTCTATATAATAAAGTGTGTTGTAATGAACAATATTTGTTATTTTGTATTAGAGTTATTTATACTCTAATTTTATAAATATGTGTTTTAATGCAATTAATTGAATTATTGCAACTCTTAATTGTTAGATCTCATGGGAAGTTAAGATGGAAGAAGAAATGTGCCTTGTGGATAGTTGCACCACAAACTCTATACTTAGGTGAACAAAATATTTCTAGACCCTAACTAGAAGGTGAGGAAATGTTTTAACCATCGCTGAATGTGATGCAACAATAGTTTACTCTGGTCGAGTCACTATAATGTTTTCAAATGGTACACAAGTTATGATCGAGGATGCTTTATTGTATCCATATTCTACACATACTCTCATAAGTTTTAGAGATATCCGGAAAAAATGAGTTACATATATGTACCCATGAAGATAATAAAGAAGAATTTCTTCTTATTTCTAATAGTTCCGGATATGACCATGAAGTTCTAGAAAGAATTCTTTCTACTCCATCTGGATTGTATTACACATACATCAAACCTGTACCATATGTTGCATAAAATGTGATTTTCCAGAATGGTGGTACATTCAAGACCTGTTATTCACGCCTAGGCCATCCTAGAATAGGGATAATGCGGAAAATTATTGGTAATTGCACCAGCCATGAATTAAAGAATGCAAAATTCACAAAATCTAAAGATTGTGTGTGCACTTCATGTTCTATGGGCAAGTTGATATTGTGGCCTTCCCCGCTTAAGATCCATGTCGAACCTTTAAAGTTCCTTGAGCGCATTCAAGGAGACATTTCTGGTCTCATACAACCTATGTGTGGTCCTTCTAGATAATTCATGGTATTAATTGACGCATCTATTAGATAGTCACACATGTGTTTACTATCTACACGTAACCATGCTTTCCCAAAATTTATGATACAAGTCATAAGATTAAAGGTGAATTATCCTGAACATAGGATAAAAAATATCCGTATGGACAATGCTGCTGAATTTTCATCTCCGACCTTCAATGATTATTGTATGGCTCAAGGTATTGAAATACATCACTCTGTTCCATATGTACACACACAAAATAGTTTGGCATAATCTCTCATAAAGAGAGATAAAATCATATCTAGGCCATTATTGCAAAGTTGCAATTTACCAACATCTTGTTGGGGTCATGCAGTTTTACACGCTGCTAACCTTCTACAACTACGACCAACTGCATATCATACCATCTCGCACTCCAACTTGTGTGTGGAGATCAACCAAATATCTCACATCTATGGAAATTTGGATGTGCAATTGTTGACAGCTCCTAAGATATACTAACAAATCATCCCCGGCATTGGCGCCAGAAATGTGTGTTGGTATTACTTATGCACCATTAACTAAACATCTCCAACTGATGTGTCAGAAATTCTTGTTAATGGTTCTATTAGATCACAGAGTGAATTCCGCAAGCGCACGGAGGTATCATTGTAGCATTTCCCCTTAAGAGTATTCCCAAGGGTGTCATTTATTTGATCCCAAAGGAAGGAAGGGAAGAGATATAACAATCATCAAGTGGAAAGGGTAGAAAGGTCTAGGTAAGAATCTAGTAAGGATGCATAAAAATAATAGTGGAGGTAGTGTGACACACACAAAAGCTTTCAAGTCTAAGGGGGGTAAGAGGATCCTAGAGGTTAGTTAAGGTTGAGAGTTATGGAGATACTCCTACTATGCTCTATTGTACATATACATAGTCTAAACTAATTATGCATAAGCTAGATCAATAGTGAATACTTATGCTATGTGGTTCAACACATCGGGCACGGGCATACCCCTAGCAATACTAGGGTGACTCCCGCCAAGAGCCTGTGGCATAGCCGAACCTGGAGGATTACAAAGGACAGATAGGACTATCACCACCTACTGTCTACCTCTTCAATCCATGGGTCTACGAGACATCCAATGCTACTTAGCTATCCTAGCACCATGCTAGCATATTAAGTAATTACCTTAAGAGCATAGTCACAATCCATCCTAAGGCAATGAATTGAATCATCATTGAACCAATGTTGATACACAACATAATTATCCATACTAACCTAGTTATGTTATAATTAACTAGACTATAGTGGGGGTCTATAGGTTCTATGATAATGAGATATGTTCATGATGAAACAGTCATAGAAGTTATACCTTCCACATACATGGACTCCACAATCAAATAAGAAACGCTTTGCCCAAGTATATGTATAAGTAGAGACTAAAGATACTATCTTTATTATGCATAAAGTCACAAATACAAGAAAAAAAATACATGAGTCATACCTTTCCCAATGCAGGATTGGGAAGAGAGAGACTCCTTACTCCTTTCCCAATTTGGACTTAGGACTAGAGACTCTCTTCTCTACAACCTAACTCCTCTAAGACTATGGATGATAGTGTATACAATAGAGATGAAGCTCAAGTGGTGTGTGTTGAAGTGAGGGGTAGGGGGTCCTATTTATACTAGTGTTGAGGTCGGTTCCCGCCACCAAAAGCGCGCGAATCAGTCACCATTGACTCCAGGAAGCCGGGAGGAGCCAACACGTGGAGGCTGACCGAGTTTGGTGCAGAGATCAGATCGGCCGACCCCCTGGTTTGGCCGACCTAGTCATTGCACCAATTCTCGTGTGCTTTCTCTAGGTGGATGCCAGGTGGGTCCCATTGATGTATATGGGTGATACACCGTTGGATCTCCTCGGATACTTCTGTTTGTGGGCCATTTTATCCATGGGATGCCACATGTCATCGCCTGATTGGCTGGGATGATATTTTATAGGATTAGTCCCTCTACATTTCCTCATTTTCTGCATAAAATGCTACATACACATATTTCTCCAAGTACAAGTGGAATTGGGTTAGATAGAAAGGTGATGTGTGCAAGAAATGACAAATACTTCACATAATTGAGTTAAATTGACGGATGAAATTGGTATATAACAGCCGTCAACAAACTCCCCCAAGCTTATCCTTTGCTCGTCCCGAGCAAAGTCAAGACTTTAGGTTGATGATCAGGAGTTGCTACAATGTCTTATTTTCAAAAGTATATAATGCACAACAAGATATTCTACCTAGTATTGCAGAAATTGGCTATGATACCCTACCTTTCTTAAGTTATCATGGGGCTTATGCTTTCTCATATTCATGAGTAGTTGAAAGGTAGAGTAGCAAATGGGGCAAACATAGCCTAGAAATCAAGTTCCACTTAAATCTCGGAGAATTCACATTAGATATTAAGTACCTCAATTTGATTCTCTCAATCACTCCTTTGTGGATAGTGGAAATATTTCCTCACCAAAGCATTGTGCTTCAACTATTCCTACTCATTGAATATGGATTGTATGTGGATCTTGGTAAGGAAAATAAGTAGGCATATTTGCATCACATATATTGCTAAGTCAAAAGAGTAAGCCTTAGGAGACTTCAAATCAAAACTTTTTGATTCAAGACTAGTGCATGTGTGATGGAGTGGAAGCGGATGTGGATTCTTGAGATAACTCCTTTTTGGTATAATCTCTCTTTCTTTTGCAGGGATGAAACATGGCTACTTTTTTTCTCATGCTTATGATGTAAGCATGCCTCTTTTTTTTCATTTTCTTTTTGTAGCCATGTCTTCTACTCCCTTTCTTTGCAATGAATTTTGAAGAGAGTGCTAAACATGAATAACATGGAGTTTCTCTTTTTGTTGTGGTATGGTGGATATGATGGATGTTCTGCTTACTTCTAGTGTAGAAGTATAGCATGTGCAAGTGAAGTCTTGAATTCAAAAAGAGTTGAATGATTTCTCACATAGGTCTATACTAGTTTGACTAGGCTCAATGTGAAAGCAAATAGCATATGCATAAGGTTTTGTTTATGTATGAACATCATATGGCTTTGGTAGGTATTTCCAATCAATTGAGGGAAACTTAAATCTTTTTAGAATTTCTCCGGAAATCTGAGTTTTACTTTCAAACTAGGACTAGTAGCCCTATTACTAATTCTAATCTTGCAACAACCTAGAATTATATTAAGCTTTTGCTACCCACAACTTCCAAATTAAGGTAAAAGTATTTCAAACCAATGAAAGCAATATTCAGAGAGTAGCAAGTTGTATACTAGAGACTTAGGAAAATAAAACAGAGCAACTATTCATAATTTAATGTATGTGAATTCTAAATCATTCTTACCGCACATCTTTATTTGATGCAAGCAAATCTGACCTATATATATATATATATATATATATTAAATGCAAGGTGGAATGATGGATGGATGGAAAATAAGTATGCAAGGAATGTGATACATGTTACCTCAAGTGGAGGTCCTCCCCCAAGCTTGTTCTTCAACTACCTCCGTGATAAGGGTTGAACCCTTGATGACGGAAGTACGCTGCAAGATCAGCTTGTTGTTGTTGTAGCACCATGTTGAAGTTGGTGAATTGAGCATCTATGTGTTTTTGCCAATACTGGGTACCTTGAACATGCTCCTGGAGTGTGCTGTAGATGTCACCGGTTCTCACTTCAAGTTCTCCCATACGTCTAGTGAGGTCCGTCATTCCTTGGCTATAGTCATGATGACTTCTAGCCGAAAAGGAACGACATCCTCTCATGGACGTTGGGGGCAAGCTGCTAGAGCTTGAAGAGGATAAGGGTTGATCCCTTTGCCATTCTTGCCAAGATGATCCCCTAGTCTCATACGTCGGAGGTTGAGTCCATCCGGGCGCATAACCCGTTGGGTTCTCTTCCTCTTGGTATTCATGGACCGGAGAGATTATCGGTGGCATGCCTATGGCTGCAACCCTCGCACGATTCCTTGTTACCCTGCCAGAGACATTACTTCTTCTTGCTTCCTCAAGGGGAAGAAGATTAATGGTTAGCTTCCGGCATTTGTACAAATGAAAATCCGGGTTAGGTAACAGAATTTCATTGACAAAGTCGGGATAGAAAAATATCAAGGACCAATCTTGATCATGCTTAAGGGTATGTCCTTGCACTAAATAGTCTTCATCACTTAATTCTCTTTCAGTTTCAATGTATTCAAACGAAGAGTATGTAAGTGCTCCTACCCTATCAGCAATATGAGTAATCAATGAAGTGCATTCAATTGGTCCTGATTTTGAAATGTAATCTAACCATAGTGTCATCATGGATTTGACTGGAGCAACTTTTATCTTTTTAGTCATGGCAAACAAAATTTTCAATTCATCATCTCGCACAACCCAAACATCTCCCCTAGGAAACATAGTCATAGCCACCCATCTATGCATGAAGCGTAAGGTAGGGTTTTGGATGTGGCTATTCCTAGGAGCCCTACATGTGACCTCACTAGTTAGCTCATGCCAAAAACTTTGTTTGTTATACTTAGGAAAATTGTCTAAATCTAGCAAACACCGTTTATGGAAGCCTAGGATGCTACCTAATTCTTTCCATAGGATGTTGTATTCTTTTTGAAACAATATAAAAGAAATACCATCAAATCCTATTCTTAGCGTGCAAAGGAATTGGATAGTGAGAAGGCGTGAACCTTTCTCCTCTATGTGAGCAAAGTCATCAAATCCAATTGCATGCCAAATGGAAAGAAATTCAGAGTCCATACCTATTTTGGAGATCAAATGTGGATCGTAAGCCTTGGTGTGGCGGAACTCATGATCTTGGAGAAGCCTGCGTGCTTGATCTTCAACTTCGCTTCGTATGTCGAGGTTGTTGTCATGAAGAAGTTGGTGTGGGTTGCTTCTCTCTTCCATGGGAGTGTCCTCACACACACTTCTCCTCCTTGGGCTTGTACCCATGGAAGAGAGGCGTGCACTAGAACCTTCACCATGGCTTGAGCTTGCAGCCTCCTTCCTCTTTCCGAACAACCTCTTCATTTCTTTTTGAGTTCAACAAGCAAGAACAAAACAAGGCGAAAAAAATCCGAAAAGAAGCGATGTTTGGAAAACAAAACTCTCGACGAATTTTTTCCTCTTGAAAGCTTGAGTGTAAAATGAAAATGCAAACAAAAGAAAATCTTTTTGGGGATGGATTTGAGCAAGAGTGTTGTAATGAAGAGCAAGAAAAACAAGGTGAGCTAGAGAGTGACTTGGGGAGGTGTAAGATAAATGTGGTGTGTCAAGAGAAGTGCTCCTCACAGCCACAATTTGTAGGGTGCACCTTCCAATGGTCACTTAGGGTTCAAAATGTAGCCGTTGGAGGAAGGGGAGCCAATTTGGCTCCACTCCCTGTTCGGCCGACCAGGGGGTTCGGCCGACCTGACAGGTGCCCCCCCCCTGGTTCCTCTTTTGGCAAATGGCTCCCCAACGGCTATAAAGTTAGCACGTTGGTGAAATGCCACATGTGCAGCTCAGAAAATTGTTTTTCAAATAAAAACCCTTTTTCAAATCTAATAAAAAAATTTCTTTTGAAAAGAAAGAAATAAAAATGATAGCTGAGAATATAAGATTCTCAACTTGCTAGGAAAAATCAAATATGCCATGGGAAAAATCCAAATGGGGTGGAAAAAGAAAGAAAGAAAAATAAAGTGGGATAACTACCAATTTGACCTATTGGCGTAGGTCTCACCACCGTTCGATGAGATGTACATTCCTCCGTCTTCATTTCACATCCGGGCCCGGAGGGATGGGCTCAGACGGCTTGTCTTGCTTCTTCCGCCATTCCTTCTTTGGCGGCTTGGTGAACTTGGGCCTTCGAGAAGGTCCAGATGATTCTGTCTCCTTTGGATATCGGCGTGGTCGAAACGACAGATTCTCCTCATAGATTAATCTTCTCATGAATGCAATGAGTGAGTCCACCTTTGGAGGTGCGACTTCGACCTCTCTAATGTGTTTATCATTTGGCCCATACTTGATTCGAATCATGGAGCATTGTTCTAGTCTAGGCCGAAAGTTAAACCTTTCCTCCTTGACATTGATATGGAAGTGGATTTCTCCAGCTCCCACATCTATGCGAGCATTTGCAGTGCTTAGGAATGGGTGCCCAAGAATGAGTGGTTTATCTTTCTCAGTGTCCATGTTTAGCACCACAAAATCCACGGGTATGAAGTAGATCCGGATCTTCATCGGGACGTCTTCAGTAATACCTGCTGGATAACAGACTGAAGAGTCAGTCAGTTGTAGCTGCATTGGTGTTGGAGTCAGTTCTGTGAAGTTCAGCTGGTCGAACACAACCTTGGGCATCACACTAACACTTGCTCCCAAATCAAAAAGTGCCTTGTGAAAGTGGTGAGCCCCAATTGAGCATGAAATGGTAGGACATCCGGGGTCCTTTTTCTTTTCAGGAAGCCTATTGAGGATGGCTGCAATGCAGTCTTCCGTAAGCTTGACGACCTCAGTGGTGGGCAATGGTCGTTTGTTGTTCAATATGTCCTTGAGATAGCGAGCATAAGTGGGAACTTGCATCGCATCAATCAAGGGCACATTGATGTAAATCTTTTGGATGATCTCAACAAAACGGTTGAATTGCTCATCCACTGTTTGCTTCCTTTTGTTGTGAGGGAATGGCAATAAGTTGGTGTCTTCAAAGTGTTTGGACATTCTCTCACCAAGTAATTCACTTGGGACATCCTCCTTCTCATGCTCAGTTGTACTCTTTTCTTGTGTGGGATATGGTGGGTCACGAGTGGTCTTTCCTCCTCTTGTAACCACTGCATTGATGTTCTCCACTGGGGCTCCTGGATGCCCCGGAATTTTGTTGTTTTCTAATGGAGGGACAACTGCAGCAAGTTGTGCCAGCCGAGTCTCCAACATATGGTTGAAGCTCAGTTGATTCTTGAACGCTGAGGATAGTCCTTCAATCTTTGCATTAATATTCTCTAGGGTCTTGTCATTAGCTGACAGCTTCTTGGATAGGGCATCGTTGATTTTGAGCTGGCTAATGGCAAGTTCTCTCAAGTTGGGCTGATTTCCAGGGTTGCCATTGTTGTTGTACCCTCCTTGAAAGAATGGGCGTTGTTGACCCCACCCTTGACCTCCTGCACGATAGCCATTGTTGTTGTTGAAAGTTCTGTTGTTGGGGAGGTATAGGGCATCCTCATGAGTTTCTGGACAACCATTGCCCATATGACCCGTGTTGCCACAGACTTCACATGTGATGTGAGAGTCTAGGGCATAGGCATTGCCAGACACTTCACCATTGGCTTGTCCATCAATTTTCTTCATTAGGAGGTCCAATTTTGCAGCGATCATGTCCACCTCCTTCAAGGTGTGCATGCCTCGCTGTCGGGTATGGAGACGCTCATCGTTCCATCCCATGTTGGAAACCATCTTCTCAATAAGATCTTTAGCTTTTGGCACCGTCAATGAGAAGAAGGCTCCTCCAGCAGTAACATCCAAATGGTCACGAGCTGATGGGATCAGCCCGTTATAAAAATTTTGAATAAGGAGCCAGTCATCCATCCCATGGTGGGGACAGGCTAGGATGTACTCCTGAAGCCTTTCCCATGCCTCGGGAATAGATTCCTTGGGCTCTTGCTGAAAGCTGGAAATCCTTCCACGTAGGGCATTGGTTTTGCCCAACGGGAAGAATTTGGCAAGGAATGCCGTAGAACACTTCTCCCAAGTGTCTACAGCACTTCGGTTCGCGTAGAACCACTGTTTCGCTCTCCCAAGGAGAGAAAACAGGAACAGTCTCAGACGGACCGCATCCGGAGACACGTCCTTGATCTTAAAAGTGTTGCAGATCTCGATGAATTGTTGCAGGTGAGCACTTGCATCCTCGTTAGCCTTCCCACAGAATGGGTTGGTTTGCACCATAGTGATAAGGCCAGTTTTGATCTCGAAGTTCACATCTCCCGTGTTAACAGTGGGCCCAATAGGCACATTGTTAGCAGAGGGAGCTGAGAACTCACGAAGGGTCTTCTGAGCCATTAGTGTTTGAATTGTTGGTGCAGAAATGTTGGCTTTCCTTGCCGCTCGAATCTTCTGAGGAGTAACGACATGGGGTCAGTCTCTCAGAAGAGATTCGGGATCTTCAACAAAGTTTTCCGGCATGCGGAAACCAGACAGACACTACCCTATTTTCACATTTATAATAAATGCAAAAACAAAGAATGGTTATCCTACTATAGTCCTACCCAGGGTTCTATCCTATTCACTCAGTCATGTTATATATCTATTTGCCTTCCTCGACAACGATGGATCCTAAGATATACTAACAAATCATCCCTCGCAACGGCGCCAGAAATGCTTGTTGGTATTACTTATGCACCATTAACTAAACATCTCCAACTGATGTGTCAGAAATGCTTGTTAATGGTTCTATTGGATCACAGAGTGAATTCCGCAAGCGCACAGATGTATCATTGTAGCATTTCCCCTTAAGAGTATTCCCAAGGGTGTCATTTATTTGATCCCAAAGGAAGGAAGGGAAGAGATATAACAATCATCAAGTGGAAAGGGTAGAAAGGTCTAGGTAAGAATCTAGTAAGGATGGATAAAAATAATGGTGGAGGTAGTGTGACACACACAAAAGCTTTCAATTCTAAGGGGGGTAATAGGATCCTAGAGGTTAGTTAAGGTTGAGAGTTATGGAGATACTCCTACTATGCTCTATTGTACATATACATAGTCTAAACTAATTATTCATAAGCTAGATAAATAGTGAATAATTATGTTATGTGGTTCAACACATCGGGCATGGGCTTACTCCTAGCAATACTAGGGCGACTCCCGCCAAGAGCCTGTGGCAAAGCCGAACGTGGAGGATTATAAAGGACAGATAGGGCTGTCACCACCTACTGCCTACCTCTTCAATTCGTGGGTCTACGAGACATCAAATGCTACTTAGCTATCCTAGCACCATGCTAGCATATTAAGTAATTATCTTAAGAGCCTAGTCACAATCCATCCTAAGGCAATGAATCGAATCATCATTGAACCAATGTTGATACACAACATAATTATCCATACTAACCTAGTTATGTTATAATTAACTAGACTATAGTGGGGGTCTATAGGTTCTTTGATAATGAGATATGTTCATGATGAAACAATCATAGAAGCTATACCTTCCACATACATGGACTCCACAATCAAACCAGAGACGCTTTGCAAAGTATATGTATAAGTAGAGACTAAATATACTATCTTTATTATGTATAAAGTCACAAATACAAGAAATAATACATGAGCCATACCTTTCCCAATGTAGGATTGGGAGGAGAGAGACTCTTTACTCCTTTCCCAATTTGGACTTGGGACTAGAGACTCTCTTCTCTACAACCTAACTCCTCTAAGACTATGGATGATAGTGTATACAATAGAGATGAAGCTCAAGTGGTGTGTGTTGAAGTGAGGGGTAGAGGGTCCTATTTATACTAGTGTTAAGGTCGGTTCCCGCCACTAAAAGCGCACGAATCAGTCACCATTGACTCCAGGAAGTCGGAAGGAGCCAACACGTGGAGGCTGACCGAGTTTGGTGCAGAGACCAGCACCAATTCTCGTGTGCTTTCTCAAGGTGGCTGCCAGGTGGGTCCCATTGATGTATATGGGTGATACACCGTTGGATCTCCTCGGATACTTCTATTTGTGGGACATTTGATCCATGGGATGCCACATGTCTTCGCCTGATTGGCTGGGATGATATTTTATAGGATTGGTCCCTCTACATTTCCTCATTTCCTGCATAAAATGTTGCACACACATATTTCTCCAAGTCCAAGTGGAATTGCGTTAGATAGAAAGGTGATGTGTGCAAGAAATGACCAATCCTTCACATAATTGAGTTAAATTGACTGATGAAATTGGTATATAATAGCCGTCAACAGCAGTGTACATACCAATTTCACCACCTAAATGAACCTTTATGGGCCCTTATAGAAAATTGAGGATCTACGTGAGATTTCAACCACTGTCTATCTTAAAATATTTGGAGCCTTTGACCGGTGATTTATTCACGGCCTGGTTTGGTGATTGTATTTTTAATGAGGATCATTTTCTAGCTTTAGGGGGAGAAAAAAAATTTATAAATGATAGCTGAGAAATTAATTGGGATGATAAATCCATCCTAATCTCCAATACAAGTAAAAAGGAGACTGACCTTCAAGTTCAAAAAATTATTGAATTACAACAAATTGCTAGTAACCTGCCAGATGTGTTTACTGATTATAGAGGTGTCATAAAGTCTTTGAATCTTGTTGTTAATGCGCCATGTAGAGTGGAGGTACCAATAGAAAACGCTCTATCTTCGAAAAGGGGGAGACTGAACCAGCATAAAGATGTTTCAAATAAGCGTCCAAAGACTACGGGGACAAATCTTCCTCAAATCAAGTAAATGCAAGTCAATAAAATGTTGATGGACACCAATTGGATGTGATAAATACAAGACCTAGCCCTCAAGTGCATACTATAGAGCAGGCTGGAGGATCGGAAGACCCTAACTTTCACATGTTGGGAAATCATGATGAGTTTTACGGGGTACAAGAAATTCCCGTCAATTATACTAGTTTTAGAGATTTACTTGACTTTAGTACAACAGTTGTCAACTTATGCTTTTTAACCAAGATAGCTGAAATTCTCAATGATCCTAATCCTAAGATCATGGCAGAGTGTAAACAACACTCGGACTTGATCAAATGGAAGGAAGCTATCAAGGCAGAACTTAACTCACTAAAAAGAGAGAGGTATTCCCTAATGTAATACCTACACCTTGTAGAACCTATCTTGTCGGGTTCAAATGGATTTTCGTCCAAAAACAGAATTAAGACAATAAAGCTGTGAGATACAAGGCAAGGCTAGTTGCATAAGGATTCACGCAGAGACCCGACATTGATTTCAATGAAATATATTCTCCTGTAATGAATAGAATAACTTTCCGATATCTTATATTTCTGGCAACACAAAAACATCTATCTTTGCAGTTGATGGATGTCGTGACTGCATATTTATATAGGTCACTAGATTCAAAAATATACATGAAAGTCCCTGATGGGATACCTGTACCGAATGAAAATGTAGGACACAACACGTATTGTGTCAAGCTCAAAAAGTCATTATATGACTTAAAACAATCTAGAAGGATGTGGTATAACCGAATGAAGGTGTTCCTTCTAAACAAAGGTTACTCTACTAATGATGATTGTCCTTGTGTCTTAATTCGCAAATCCTTAACTGGATTTTGCATTATTTCAGTATATGTAGATGATTTAAATATCATTGGCACTCAGCTTGACATTAATGAAACTCACAATCATTTAAAGATGGAATTCGAGATGAAGAATTTAGGTAAAACTAAGTTTTGCTTAGGTTTACAACTGTAGCGCCTTCCAACGGGCATTCCCGTACATCAATCGGCTTATGTCAGAAAAATATTGAAGAAATTCAGTATGGATAAAGCCTATTCATCTAAAACTTCTATGGTAGTTAGAGCCTTAGAAAAGGATACAAATCCATTTCGGCCACGCCAAGAAGGAGAACAGGTATTAAGCTCTGAATATCTATACCTAAGTGTTATTAGAACACTTATGTATCTTACAAATAATACAAGACCTAATATTGCATTTGCAGTAAATCTACTAGCAAGATACAGTACCGCTCCAACCATGCATCATTGAAAAGGCATTAAAAGATGTTTTTAAATATCTTAAAGGCACGACAAATCTAGGTCTTTTCTTTGAGAAAAACAAGATCTTAACCCCATTGGCTATGCCGATGCTAGATATTTAAGTGATTCCCATAATGGTAAATCTCAGACAGGATTCGTGTGCTTACACGGACAGACGACAATTTCATGGAAGTCTTTTAAACAGACTCTAATTGCTACATCTTCAAATCACTCTGAAATCATAGCATTATATAAAGTTGCACGTGAATGTGCATGGCTACGTAAAGTGATTAACTACATTCAAGTCTCATATGACACTGGGACTATTGAGTCATCAACCATTATCTATGAAGATAATACAACTTGCATTGCTCAGATGCAATCAGATTATATGAAAACTAATGTTACTAAACACATAACACCTAAACTCTTTTACCACATGAACTTCAAGTGAATGGAGAAATTAGTCTCCAACAAACGAAGTCATGTAATAATTTAGCTGATCTAATCACTAAGTCTCTATTATACTTCACATTTTCAAAATGTGTCGATGGTATAGGTATGCGTCGACTTAGAGATTTACAGGGTTTAGAGAGAGCTTTATCATAGAGCTACCTAACTATAACATCAAGTTCCACTCTTTTTCTTATGTGAACATTACTTTTAAAAGTTTTCTCACAATAAGTTTTAATGAGGCAATGAGAATGTAAGATACTGTCAGTTTTCTTATTTTCCCAACGGTGGATTCGTGTTTTTCTCCTGTTTTAGCAATTCAGGATTTTTTATACAAGAATTCAATTATATATATATACATATATATATATATTTAGATTTTTCCCACTAGGTTTTTCAAAGATTGTTTATTCAACAAGGAGGTCAAGTGCTCAAAGGGGAGTGTTACAAAATATTCAACATGTGATCACTTGAACGGCAACCGACGTGCCACCGTGCGACGCGCCTCCTCGCTGTGCACGCGCGCCGCGCCTCCTCGTCGCGCCCCCTCGCCATTGGACACATCCAGCCATGAAACATGTATAAAAAGAGATTGAATGAATGAATGAATTAAGAGATTTGGTCATACTTCTTGTGTCTCTCTCAATTACATTTCTAACATATACCAACAACAATAATCATTTTTTGTACCAAGCATGTTGAAGTAGGCTAATTAAGTGTTTATACCAACATCATTTTAAATTAAATTTATTACTCGCTCATACTCATTAAATTAATTATTTAATATTGTATAAACTAATGAGTAACATGTACGTCCGGTCCAAAAACTTGTCTCATATGGTTGGGATCATATGCTTTACAAAGTTTTTTAAGCAGAAAATTGAATCAAAGAGTTATTTGCATTCTAATCATTTCTATATTTAATGATGTGACTATTAATTAATCTTAATTTTTTATTTTCTTTTTCTTTCAGTTGTAGAACAGAGGTAATTTTAGAGAAATTAAATAACCTCTGATGCATGTTAAAATAATTTTTAATTTTGAATTGTAGGGCTTACCCTAATTACAGGGAGCCTTTACAGAAATTCTCTGTTGCCCGAGTGGGCCACAGAGGGGGTTTGGAAATAGTTTTCAACCAGCAATTGACGCGCCTCGGTATTACCTCACAAGCTGCGTCATTGCCCCAAGCGCAAAGATGGGTTTAAACGTTTTCCCGCAGCATCGTTTTACATACGTCCAGATGGGCGATCTTCGCTAATCCAAACGTTGTGGTACTAATTATTAAACCGACCGACTTCCATTCCACCCTCGGATCTGGCCAGCGTCACGTCTTCCGACGGCCCAAGCGTCCTGCTGCTCCTGCGTTGGGTCGAAACGTGGAGCCCACCCGCCCCCTTCACCTTTTTTTAACGTACGTGCCCACCTTCGTTGGGTCGTATGATTACTGCTCTGTTTGACGTGTTAATTAAGCTCGGCGGCTTTTTCTATAGAAGGCCTGCTGGTGGTCTTGTACAAAAACATCTCGTAGTTCTGCGGAGAACCCACCACTGCAACAACTCCCCCAGCCCGAGATTGCGTACGGTATCGTGTTCTTGGCACCCGCATCGCCATCAGGACAACGCAATGATAAACAAGTTGCTTAACCAGGTTCAGAGACTACATGACTTGGCAAGCGTCCTGCCGAATTATTGATGCCCCGAACCGGATGTTCTTATCGCCTGGATCAGCACTACACATCATCTCCAGATCCGAAAACCTCGTTCGTTGCTGCTTTCCGCCCAGCTCCATCGTTGCTTACTCCTCTGGAAAAGAGACCTGACTGCTGCCTGATTTGCGTAAAAATATTCCTGCAGTATATGCTCGTAACCTAAGTATATCATGATGTAGTAAAATCCTCCCAACACTGCAGGAACTCTCGTCAGGATTCAGGAACGTGCAATCAAACAGGAAAAAACAGAGAACGTTTTTGGAAATAAATTTTCTGCATAGGGTATGCATATCCCAGCGGTGCATACCGTTCCCAATCTCTGCCACGTCGCGTGATCGAAGGACAAAATCCCTACGGACGCGTCTAGGAGGTCCGCCTCGCGCGGCTCCGCCTCCCGCAGCTAGGCTCCAGAGAAGCTCCCGCTCCAGAGAAGCGCGATACGTACTCGATAAAAAATTGACGAAGCAGGAAACAGCAAGTTAACGCTGGACCAAGCAATCACGTTTGCACATTAGATAATCAAATTTTTATTTAACCCTGCGTATGCGCTGCTAAATAAGTGAAAAGAGAGTATAGCTCAAAATACTGCAGATAAGTTCACTAATACATTGTTCAAATGAACAAAAGGGCAGCAAGCAGAGTTAACGCTCACAGAAACACTTAGCAGGAGCAATGATGTGACCATCAGATGTGTCAGTAATGTGTATCAGGTTGAACATTTACTATTCTATCACAGTTTACCCAAACGCAACGAAGTAGAATTAGGTCAGCACCAGCGGCTTGAGACGCCTCGCCGCCGTTGAAACCAGCGTGCGGGCTAGGGTAGGGCGCGAACTGGTTGGGGTTCGGCTGGAACCCTTCCGTGAAGGGTTGGCGGCGGCGGGAACCTGGAGTGCATAGGGACGGAGGTGGGGGAGGTGGGCGGGACTGGATCGCCGTCGGGCCGGACGTCGTAGGGTTGGCTGCGGCTCGGACGGGGAGGGTGGGGAACGGGCGCATCGATGCGCCGGTGTTTTTTTTTCTCGAGTCTGAGCCGCGCGAGACCGAGTCGCGCGAGGCAGACCTGCCGGACCCGCCCGTCGCGATTTTGTCCGTCTATCACGCCACGTGGCAGAGATCAGGAACGGTATGCACCGCTAGGATATGCATACCGTATGCAGAAAATTTATTTCGAACTTTTTTCCCATTTATAACGAGCTAAACAATTTTCAGATATGTCGTCCATGCAGTGGCGGAGCTACATGGTATTGCCGGGTGGACACGGCATACCCTGTAGCCAGTCACACACGAGGCTCATATAGTGACAGTTGTGGTAGCTACTGTCATATATTTAGCTTCAACAACCGGCTTCATGCATGCTTTTGCAGGTTTGGTCACGTTCTGCAGTGCACAGCGCAACTATGTGCAATCAATCAATTTTACAGCACATACGGCGATCACTTCCAGCAAACAATCGGTCTTGTGCGTCATGTTCTTACTACCGCATCGTTCCTTATCTTTCAGTCTCTCTGACGTGGCAATATCTATGTGATTATCATAACATCGTGGCACATCAACAAGAGAACTGTTATATTCTTGTGTTCTTTTTATATTTGTATTCGTTCTTGTTCTTCTCATTATACACGTTTTTCTTTTATTGCAATTGGATGAATAATTTGTATTATTCTTGTTTGCGCATTTTTATTAATAATTTGGCTGTACATCAGAAAAAGGATGATGATATAATCAAAATATCATGTTATTTACCAAGCAAGATATGTTACAAAACATACGATTTTAGCTATTAAGTATTCCCTCCGTCCCAAAAAGCTTATCACTTTGTAGTTCAATCGTTCCAAAAAGTTTGTCACTTTGTAGTTCATTGAACTACAAAGCGACAAACGTTTTAAAACGGAAGATATAAATGATTCTACATTATTACATATTTTTTGACAATACCCTGCGATAAAATTCTAGATACTTCACTGTGTCCATGGCACTGTCCCGTGTTGTGTGGAGGCAGCAAAGGAGATGGGACACGACTCGTATCCTCGAGAAAAGAAACACGTAGAACATAACATCAGCACGTACTCACACGACACGACGGTGATGATGATGCGCGCGGCAGGCACGGCACGGATGTATGAACTGACGAGGCGCGACTGCGAAATGGAATGATCACGTACGTGGACGCGGGCCCCGTCCCTGTCTCCCGTGACCCGACCAGCCCCTGCAAGACGCCAAGAGGAAGAGCCTGCGTGCGTGCGTGCGTGTGTGCCGACCGGTGCATCGTGTTAGTTCCAGTTCAACTTAGGATCATCACTAGGAACCCCTAACCGAGTGTGCTTAGATACAATCAACCATAAACTAGCACTCAAATCATAAGCATGTATACATAGTCAGCAATGAGAGAGAGGATAGGGATGTAGGGTACCATCAGAGGGAGTGCTTGACGCCATTGGGTTCAAGTGTCTGTCGATGGAGACAGGCGGCGGTGCAGTGTAGAGGAGGCGACGATGCTGGCGGCAACGGCGGGCGCGGACGTCGGTGGAGCCGGCGATGTAGATCAAGATTTAATTTGGTTGTGGCGGGGGCCTCTGGGAACGTGTGGGCATAGCTCATCTCCCTGAGGGCCCCCTGGTGCTTATATGGCACACGAGAGAGAGGGGGGTACAACGGATAGAGTCCGTTGCGCCCCCAGTACCTGCACGCGCCTAAGGGATCGGCGTGGGTAACAACCCACATCCGATTCTGATGGGGTCGGTTGAGTTGGGTGTGGGGTTGCTGCCCCTCACGCCCACATCTAACGGGAGTCCCGGTTGGACCGGGATCAACCCAACATTCTCCCCCTTGATCTCGGGACAACTTATTCCTTACTTAGCTTATTCTTAATCTAAATCGCTAAACTTATGTATGTTTCTTCTTGCTTTGACATAAGGAGCACGACGCATCAGAAACAGCCATTTACGTATTGTTCAACTCGAAGATCATAATATGTCTCACAATTAGAAATAACCTTATGCTTAGGTGTCCCCTTAGTATCCAGGATTTGTTTCACAGGTTCTCCCCTAATCTCATGTCGGCTACGTGTTCTCTGAACACATTGGGAGGGAGACCCTTGGTTAGCAGATCCGCAAGCATTTTATTAGTTCTTATATGCTTGAGACTAATTGAATTATCCTGGATTCTCTCTTTAACAACATAATACTTAATGTCGATGTGTTTGGCAGCACCACTCGACTTGTTGTTGTGAGAGTATGTCACTGCTGGCTCATTATCGCAGTACAACTTAAGTGGTTTATGAATGTTGTCTACCACTCTTAGACCGGGAACAAATTTCTTAAGCCAAGATGCTTGTCCAGTGGCCTCATAACAAGCTATGAACTCAGCATACATTGTGGACGATGCAGTTATGACTTGCTTGGAGCTTCTCCACGATATAGCTCCATTCGCGAGGGTGAATATATAGCCTGATGTGGATTTCTTAGTATCCACACAATCCGCGTAATCTGAATCTAAGTAACCCACTATTTCTAATGAGTCTGACTTGCTATACTTTAACATGAGGTTCTTAGCACCCTGAATATATCTTAGAGCCTTCTTAAGTGCTTTCCAGTGGTCTAGGCCTGTATTACTTTGATATCTGCCAAGCATCCCAGTCACGAAAGCTAAGTCAGGGTGTGTACATGTTTGAGCATACATTAAGCTTCCGACAGCAGAAGCATACGGAATTCCTCTCATCTGATCAACCTCATACTGATTCTTAGGTGAATGTGATTGTGAAAATTTGTCACCCTTAACTATTGGGACAGGCGAGGGCTTACAACCTTGCATACCATACTTTCTCAGCACGCTTTCCAAGTATGCCTTCTAAGATAATCCTAATACCCCCTTTCTTCGATCTCGGTGAATCTCAATTCCTAGGACATAGGAAGCTTCACCTAAATCCTTCATCTCAAAGTTTGAGGACAAACACTTCTTAGTTTCTAAGAGTAGGTTGACATCACTACTTGCCAGTAGTATGTCATCTACGTATAGTATAAGGAAAATAAATTTCCCATTCTTAAACTTAGCATAAATGCAGTTATCCTCCTCATTCTCCTTAAACCCAAACTTCCTTATCGTCTCATCGAACTTTAGGTACCATTGCCTTGAAGCTTGCTTAAGTCCATAAATAGACTTCTTCAAGTGGCATCCCATATGTTCCTTACCCTCAATGACAAAACCCTTTGGTTGAGCCATGTAGACGTCCTCATAAAGATTCCCATTGAGGAACGCCGTATTTACATCCATTTGATGCAATTCTAAGTCATAATATGCTACTAATGCCATGATGATTCGAAACGAATCCTTAAACGATACGGGAGAAAAGGTCTCATTATAATCAATACCTTCCCGTTGCGTAAATCCCTTAGCCACAAGCCTAGCCTTATACTTTTCAATCTTCCCTTTGGAGTCACGCTTAATCTTGTAGACCCATTTACAGCCTACCGTTTTGGCTCCTTTAGGAATCTCTACTAAGTCCCAAACTTTGTTGGCACTCATAGATCTTATTTCATCTTCCATGGCTTTACGCCATTCGGATGACTGAGGTCTACTCATGGCATCTTCGTAAGAGGTGGGATCATCCTCTATCTTAACTTCTTCGCTCAAGTATATCTGATAGTCGTCCGGGATGGCCGACCGTCTTACTCTTTGTGATCTTCTTACTTGAGCATCGTCTAATGGTTGAGGCTGCTGCTGAACCTCATTTTGCTCGACCATGTCCTCAACAGGCTGAGGAGGTTGTACCTCACTTATTTCTGTTGTGGCCGATGGAGGTGCAGCAACAGGCGTTGTGTCGCCAGCACTAGGTGCGGGTGGCACGACGACAGCAGGTAGGGTGAAATAAGTCTCTTGAGTCATCGGAACGGGTAGACTAATCTGTTCCCCCTCAAGGTCTATTTCTCGCCGTACCGTACTCTCCCTGATCATAGTGTCCTCAAAAAACACGGCATGCCTAGTCTCAATAAACTTAGTATGTCTACCTGGACAATAGAACCTAAATCCTTTACTCCTTTCAGGATAGCCAATAAAATGGCAACTAATTGTTCTAGAATCCAGTTTGCTCAAGTTCGGGTTGAACATCTTAGCCTCAGCTGGACATCCCCACACATGTAGATAGTTTAGTGAGGGCTTACGTCCCGTCCACATCTCATACGGTGTCTTAGGTACTGACTTAGATGGAACACGGTTAAGTACGTGAATGGCGGTCTTTAAGGCCTCCATCCATAAACTAACTGGTAGTGTAGAGTAGCTTAGCATGCTTCTCACCATGTCCATAAGCGTACGGTTTCGCCGTTCTGCTACACCGTTCCGCTGAGGTTCGCCCGGTGTAGAATATTGGGCTACTATGCCATTTTCCTGTAAAAACCTCGCAAAAGGTCCAGGGACTTGGCCATAAGGGGTGTGTCGACCGTAGTACTCACCTCCACGGGCAGACCTTACTACTTTGATCTTAACATCATGCTGATTTTCTACTTCAGCTTTAAATATTTTAAACTTATCCAACGCTTCGGATCGCTCCTTGATTAGATAAATATAGCCATAACGACTAAAGTCATCTGTAAATGTTATGAAGGAATCATAACCATCTACTGATGTCACGGGAAAAGGTCCACAAATATCTGTGTGGATTATTTCTAAGACTCCCGAGCTACGTTTGGCGTTTTTCTTAATAGTTTTGGAGAATTTTCCTTTAATGCAATCAATGCATTCCTCAGAATCTGAAAAGTTTAAGTGTGGAAGAATCGATTGAGATACTAATTGTTTGATCCTCCCCCTCGAAATATGGCATAAACGACAATGCCATAATTTCGACGAAGTATCTAAATCGCTTCTTTTGCGCTTATTACGTCCTAAGTCGTTCTTAGATGAAACTTGATCATCACATACAGCAAATACATTCTCATGAGTGGACAATAAGTAGAGCATGTCTTGTCGGAAGGCAAGACCGATAATCTTATTATTATAACTGATAGAACACTTATCATTACCAAAATGACAAATGTATCTTGAATCATCCAAACACGAAACTGAAATCAAGTTCCTTTCTAATGAAGGGACATAAAGAACATTATTTAGCCTAAGTACAAAGCCACTAAGTAATCTAAGATATAAGTCTCCAATGGCTTCGATTTCGGCTTCACGCCCATCTGCCACCTTAATCACTCTTTCCTAGGGATGGCAATTGTACCCGTGGGTTCGGGTACCCGGCGGGTATTGCACCCGATGGGTGCGGGTACGGGTATGATTTTTTACCCGCGGGTACAACCCGTACCCGACCCGATATTTTGCGGGTACGGGTACGGGTTTTACTTCTTACCCGCGGGTACCCGTCGGGTACCCGAAACAGCTCACTGATTATGATGTTTATGCCAGGGCCATTAAAAATGGCTCATCTAAGACAACACTAATTCCCTAGCAGTTGGCCCATTAAAAAACTACAGCACCGCACCTCAAGATCTGACAGCCGCGCTGCAGACCCGACCGCCACCGCTGCCATCCGATCGAAGATGAAGCAATAGAAAATGGAAATCCTAGAACCCTAACGGGTACCCGTCGGGTACCCGAAACCCGACTAAAACCCGTCGGGTTCGGGTACGATTTTTTACCCGCGGGTACGGGTATGGGTACGAAAATTTACCCGCACACATTTTTTCGGGTCGGGTTTTTGTTGTACCCGACCCGAACCCGACCCGTTGCCATCCCTACTCTTTCCCTTCTTCTTATAGTTCTCATCGTACTTAATGCCTGCATTGAATTACAAATGTGCACAGTGGCACCTGAGTCAATCCACCAAGTGGATCGTGAATAATTCGCATATAAGGCCTCATTTACAAAAGTAATTATGTCATTACCTTTCTTAGCACACCACTTAATGAATCCAACGCAGTCCTTCTGGAAATGTTCATCTGAGCCACAGAAGTGACACTTATCCTTGTCCTTCTTTTGAGAGGACTTGCCTTTGAACTTGTTTGATGAAGAACTAGAGCCTGAAACCTTGAAGGAAGGTGGTTTGGGAGAGGAAAAGTACCTCTTTGCCTTTCCCTTACCCTTAATGTCAGCCAGATTGATGTAATCACCATTCTTAGAGCTCTTTATGCGTTCCTCTTCCTGAACGCACATAACAACAATCTTATCAATGTTCCAAGTCTCAGGAAGTGAGTTATAATTGACCACAAAGGCCTCAAACTCCTTAGGAAGAGAACTTAGGATGAAGTAAATGAGCATCTCATCTGGCATCACAATGTTTAGCTCCCTAAGCTTAGAGTTATAGTGACTCATCTTATTGATGTGCTCACGCACACCACCTCCAGAGTACTTCTCAGTGACAATCTTTCTCATGAGAGTGCTAGCACTCGCCTTAGTGGAGCCAGTGAACTGACCTCTGACTCTCTCTAAGTACTCTGAAGTAGTATCACAATCAGGGATACTTCCCTTAATTGAGTCTGCTATGGTGCTCTTAATGATCACGAGACACTTCCTGTTGGAAGTGTCCCACTTAGGGAGATCCTTCTCATACTGATCCTTCAAGCTTAGGTACTTAGCCTTCCGCGTAGCGAAAGACTCATCAGATTCCCCAGTCTCAGCAATGGGGACAAGTGGCTCAGTGGGTCGAGGCGACGTAATCGCAAAATCGAGGTCAGAGACTACTAGAGCCATCTGGAGCCTCTCTTTCCATACCCCGTAATTTTGACCATTGAGGGTCTCAATTGCGGAGATATAGCTAAGTGCTGAGGACAAGCCTGATCCTTCAAAAAATAAAGATTTAAGGATTAATGACCAAAACTTATGATAAATCATGACTTAAGAATGGCATTTTCTGCTTTTTCACGTTGGTTACTTAGCAAATAATGCCCTTAAACATTAAAACTTAGCATGATAACAAAGCTTAATATGATAAACTCAAAAGTAAACTTAAATTAATCATGACAATTCAATTTCACGTTGGTTACTTTCAAATTCCATGCATAATTAACTTAGTACATCATTTTTCACGTTGGTTACTCAATGAGTCTTAAATAATCATAAATATAAGCTTAAGCACAAGCTCAAATGAACTTAAAATTAATAGGCAAATTCAAATTTTCACGTTGGTTACTCATTTAAATTACCACTAATAAACATAACTTAACTTAAACTCAAAACTTGATAAATTAAAATTTCACTTTGGTTACTCAATTAATTTATCACTTAATCACAGCGGAAGCTAAAACTTAATTTCTTAATTAATGAGAATTGCTTGAAAAGCACTTAATAATATTTAAATAACTGAGAAAATCCTCTTATTGGCAACAAATAGCATAAAATGCAGGGAAAAAGTAACCAAAAAGCACACAATTATCACACAAAATTTTTCAGATTTTTTCCCAGCTATTTAACTAATTTTCTAACCATTTTTTAATTTTTCTGGAATTAAATTCCATATAAACTGATTTCTGTAAATTGAAAAACTGAAAATTCCTTAATGGGTTAAAACCCTGAAATCAGCCCAACAGCTAAAAGGGCCCAGCCCACCAGGAAGAAAAAGCCCTTAAGAAATTGAAAAAAAAAACTTTAACTCAGCGCAGCCCACGGTGACCCGGCCCATGGCCGAAATTGGCCCTGAATAAAAAACTGAGAAAATGCGAAAAATGGAAGGGCAGCCCACGGGGCCCAAAAACGCCTTCCGCATGGGCCCCGAGCCCATTCGGCTTAAGCGGCGGGCGCCGAGCACTGTGATCCATTGGATCCTAATCTGACGACTGAGGTTAGCCTGAAGCTAACAACGTGAAGAGATTTCGACCGTCGATCCTCGATCTGACGGCTGGGCGCTGTTTTCGGCTCGTACTTAAGGCAACATGTCGCGTTCGGCCGAAACCCTAGCCTCATTCTTACTGCCTCCTTCTCTCTCTTCAACTCAGACGCGAGCGAGCGAGGCAGCGGCGAGGTCGGGACCTCCGGCGCCGCCGTGCCATCAGCGGTTGACCGTCGAGGAAAACCGGCCTCGCGCCGGATCTGAGCGGAGGGGAGGAGGTCCGCCGAGGGGACTTCCGGCACGGCCGGGCCCTCGCCGCCGGCGCGCGAGCATTCCGCAAGGTTGCTCGCTGCCGGTTGAGGAGCCTTCGGTCTGGTCGCCGTCGAAGGAAACCCTAGCGCGACCTTCAGAGGGAGTCTTAGTGGTTTTTGAGTGCATGTATGCAGGTACTCGGCAGGCTGACTGTGTGCGCGACTAGGGTTGAGGGTTTGACCCTAACCCTAGGGTTGCGCCTGAGGAAAGTGGCGTCGCTGTTGTCTCTCTGTTGGGAGAGAACCCACGCGCAGCCGCCGACGAGAAGGCCGATAGGGTTAGGGTTCCCCCTAACCCTACACTGAGTGTGGGTTTAGCCATCTTAGCCAAGTAAGTCCCCATCACTGAGTTTCTTCTTAATCTGATTCCTTTGTTTTTCTTTCTGTCAACTGAATTAACTCCCCTCCTTCTAAAATGCTTAAGTGGGTCTTAACTAAGTACTCAACTAAGACTTAATTAAATCTTAATCAACAGTGTCTAAGGACTTAATTAAAACATGATTAGGAAGTAGTTGATTTAAATTGGAACTTAATTAGAACTTAATTACCCGATTAGGAATTAGCTAGCGCGGCTCTGATACCAATGTTAGTTCCAGTTCAACTTAGGATCATCACTAGGAACCTCTAACCGAGTGTGCTTAGATACAATCAACCATAAACTAGCACTCAAATCATAAGTATGTATACATAGTCAGCAATGAGAGAGAGGATAGGAATGTAGGGTACCTTCAGAGGGAGTGCTTGACGCCATTGGGTTCAAGTGCCTGTCGATGGAGACAGGCGGCGGTGCAGTGTAGAGGAGGCGACGGTGCTGGCGGCAACGGCGGGCGCGGATGTCGGTGGAGCCGGCGATGTAGATCAAGATTTAATTTGGTTGTGGCGGGAGCCTCTGGGAACGTGTGGGCATAGCTCATCTCCCTGAGGGCCCCCTGGTGCTTATATGGCGCACGGGAGAGAGGAGGGTACAACGGATAGAGTCCGTTGCGCCCCCAGTACCCGCACGCGCCTAAGGGATCGGCGTGGGTAACAACCCACGTCCGATTCTGATGGGGTCGGTTGAGTTGGGCGTGGAGTTGTTGCCCCTCACGCTCACATCTAACGGAAGTCCCGGTTGGACCGGGATCAACCCAACACATCGCACAGGAGCGAAGGCGGTGTGTTCCGGCGTTCTACCGCGCCGCCTGCCGCGTGATGCACGGAGTTTCTCTCTCCTCTTTCCACAGCTTGTCGGGCAGCATGGCAGCCGAACTAGGCGAAGGCGGACTGGCGGAGGAGCGGCCAAAACAGACGGGCCGGTGTTGCTCCCACCGCGGACGCGAGGGAGGAGAGACGTGCTGGCCAGCCAGCCCACGCGGCTGGAGCGGCCCGGCGGCTCCCGCTTGCGGACAACCATCCCGCCGGGCGCCGATGACGAAAACATCCGACCACGTTGAACCACTGGTCGCCGCTGAGCGTGGCAACGAAACCGGGAAAAGGAAAGGTTTCCGTTCCACGAGCTAGAAACACACTTTGTCACCTCCTTGCGATGGAAAGAGAGACTGATGATAAAGACAGGTCACGGGCATAGAATATGGTATGCTTGTGTTAGCAGAGGACTCTGCACCATCGACTCCTTCAATGTCACGATCTATACCAACCGACTCTGCGTATACTTCGGCCTGCACCCCGATCCCGCGTCCGCGACTCAAGTTCTAACGCCGTTTCGCTTGCACCGGATCGTGTGCATGTCTTCCACATCCTGTGCCTAGATTATAGGATCATAGGTTGACTAGTGCATGTACTCGGTTGTGTATAAGTATCATTCACCGTTTTAATAAGATTATTCATTCCGCCGTTGTATCTTCTCCTCTATTATGGTATCAGTGATCTAGCGATCATCGCTTTCGCCAATAGATTTCAATCCAACTTTCTCACATCCCAACAGATCTTCATCCTCCTCTACTATCGGTGACCACTCCGATGGACGCCGCACTCTCCCCTCCACGTTGCCGACGTAATTCAGACGATGAACATCAAGTCCCACGTTCCCCTCACGTTGGATCTCAACAATCCAAACTACGCAGATTGGCGGTTGTTCTTTGAGAGCACGCCCTCGGCAAATTCAGTATCGACAATCATGTTGCGGTCTCTATGCCAATTACCGACCGTGACACTGATTGGTACAGGATCGATCACTTCGTCGTCAACTGACTGTAAGCAACTTGTTGGCCGGAAGTTCTAAAGATCGTTTGACATTGCAAGATTGATGCTTTCTCCTTAATGCCAGAGATCCATCGACTCTTCACAACAAACTTCAGTGCACGCTCTTCTACGAAGCAGAATTCCGAAACCTGCAACTGGGCGATATGACCATTAGTGAGTATTGTCCAAAGCTCAAGAGTCTCGCCGATTGCCTGTGCGATGTCGGCCAACCTATGTCGGAGTCCAGCCAGGTGCTCAATCTGCTTCGAGGACTCAGCTCCAAATACTGGCATGTTATATCCTCCATCACTTCTCGTCAACCACCGCACACGTTCTTAAGTGTGCGCTCTCATCTACTGATGGAAGAACTTTTGAGACACAGCGTGTGGCGTCGGTTGCCTCTCAAGCTCTCTTCGCCAGCAAGGATTCTAATACGGCTCCACAGAACAACAACAATGGTGCTGACTCTTCTTCGACATGTGGTGGTCGTTGTGACGGTCGTGGTCGCGGCAGAGGTTGCGGTCCAGCGCCCAACCAGTCTGTTCCACTGGCGCAGCAACAATACACACAAGGACACTGGCGCCCGGGTCTCAACCCTTGGACCGGCATGGTCCAGGCCTGGTCCATGTCGTTCCGGCCGGCACAGGCTGGTGTCCTTGGACCTCATCCCAGCACGCTGCCACAACAGGCGCTATAGGCTGGACCACAAGATGATGCGTATCCCGGTGGATCATCATCTTCTGCCATGCCAACCATGTCCTCTTCGCCATGGGACATTCAGGCGCTGCTCAGCGCGCTCTAGAGTGCTGCTAAAACTCTCTCAAACACCTCCGACTGGTTTGTCGATTACGGCGCTACTTCTCACATGGCTGGTACCGACACTACCTGTCTTGCATCTCGTCCTTTTCCTTATCATGCGACTGTGACACTGTTGGTAATGGTGTCAAATTACCGATTACTCACAGTGCTTCTTCCATTCCAACAAACACACATGATATTTCCCTGAACAATATTCTTATGTCTCCTTCTCTCGTTTAGAATTTAATATCTGGTCGTCAATTAACTCGTGACAATCTAGTGTCTATTGAATTTGACCCTTTCGGTTTTTCAATTAAGGATCTTCGAACACGAACAGAGATTCTCCAATGTGACAGTGATGGAGACTTGTATCCTCTTCATTTCAAGCACTCAACTGCTCTTCGTGCATCGGCTACTGCGGTTGATCTACGGCACCAACATCTTGGTCATCCAGGGTGTGGTCCGCTTCTTCAAGCACTTCGTGATTTTGAATTTTCATGTAATAAGACAGCCTCATATGTATGATAGGCTTGTCAGCAAGGCAAACACATTCACCTACCATTGAGTTCTTCTAGCTCCATCACTTATTTTCCGTTTCATGTTTTACATGCTGATGTATGGACTTCTCCGGTCCTCAGCTGTTTCAGCTATCAGTACTATTTCGTTCTACTCGGCGATTACTCTCATTACGTCTGGACATTTCTGTTGTGCAATAAGAGTGATGTTTTATCAACCATTTTGTCTTTTCACTCTTATGTTGCAACACGGTTTCGTCTACCAATGGACACATTCCAAACCGATAATGGCCGTGAATTTGATAACAATGCCTTACGCCTGTTCTTCCTTGCACATGGCATCCACTTTCGCATCTCCTACCCATATACTTCACCGCAAAACAGGAAGGTCGAGCGCATTCTTAGAACACTCAATGACTCCGTCCGGACATTACTCCTACACTCATCAGCACCTCCTCGCTTTTGGGCAGAAGCACTGAACGCTGCAACATACTTGCTCAACCACCTCCCATGTCGTGCCACGGATCCTGTCACACCCTACCAAATTCTATTTGGTACACCGCCACATTACGATTATCTTCGCGTTTTTGGTTGCTTATGTTTCCTAACATTTTGGCATCCTCTCCAAATAAACTCAGTGCTCGATCTACACCCTGTGCTTTTCTTGGGTATCCAATAATCACAAGGGTTATCGATGTTTTGATTTGTCCTCTCGCTAAATCCTTACTTCCCGGCATGTAACTTTTGATGAACGTTGTTTTCCATTCGCCAAATTTCTCCGTGACACATCAAACTCAGTCCATACTGTGCCCCCCAAACTTTGACGCAGATCCTACACCACTGGCATGTCCCCAGTGCCCCCCATGCACCCATACAAATCGCCAACTGCCAAACCTATCGGATAACAACACCTCTACACCACTACAACACCACCAGTCACAAACTCCAAACCTAATACCCGGCGTAGCATCTAGTCAACAGCCCGTGGAGTCCACATCCGTCATGTCGCCCATAAATGTGTTGTCTCCCTCGCCTCAGCCAACAGTCTGCTCGCCAGATTCCCCCTCGAACCCAACGCCTCCGACACAACAACAAAGCCAATCTTCCTTGGATCATGCAACCACCACAGCCAGAATCTCGAATGAAACAAACGCTGCTAGCCAACCCAATTTAGCCACATCATCAGCTGTACCAACAACCAATTCTAAACCATTGCACCACATGGCTACACGGGCTAAATCCGGGATTTTTTTGTCCCAATCCCAAATATGCTATGCTCACCACAGCGCCGACGCTCTCTCCCATCCCCATATTGGCCCGAGCTGCTATCAAAGACTCTACCTGGTTTGGAGCTATGCAGGAAGAATTCTGTGCTTTATAGGCAAATGGCACTTGGACATTGGTACCACGACCACCAGCCGCCAATGTGATCTCTGGAAAGTGAACTTTCTAACAACAATTCCGTTCAGATGGGCCGTTTGACAAATACAAAGCCCAATGGGTCATCTGTAGGTTCAATAAAAAGATGGGATTGATTTCAGTGAGACCTTTTGCGCCGGTGATCAAGCCATTCACAGTGAGAATGATGCTCACCATTGCAGCGACTAAGAGATAGAAAGTCAATTGACTTGATGTTTCAAATGCGTTTCTTCATGGGCAACTTCAAGAAACTATATATTGTCATCAACCGGTTAGATTTATTCAGATGAACAAGCCTAATGATGTTTGTCTTCTTTCCAAATCCCTATATGGATTGAAGCAAGCACCGAGAAAATGGTTCACAAGATTTTTATCATTTGTTAGTACGCTCGGTTTCATACAAACTATGTTTGATTCTTCTTTATTCGTGTACCGCAGTGGCAACATTGTGGCATATCTTTTGTTATATGTCGATGACATGATTCTCACATCCTCATCCGAGCAACATCTTGTACAAACAATTAAGTCTACAATCTGAGTTTGCAATGAAAGATCTAGGTGACTTTCGGTTCTTTTTGGGAATTGACATCAAGAGAACTCAGTCGTGGTTCTTTCTGTCTCAAACCAACTATGCTGAGGACCTTCTTGATCGAGCTGGAATGACTCAGTGCAAGCCGGTCTCTACGCCTGTTGACACCAATGGAAAGCTCTCCTCACAAAGTGGTGACAAGGTATCAACTTCTTCAAAATACCATCAGTTAGCAGGTGCACTTCAGTACCTTACTATCACTAGACCGGATATTTCATATGCTGTTCAACAGATATGCTTACACATGCATGATCCGCGTGAGTGTCGTCTCACTTCACTCAAAAGAATTCTACGATATATTTGTGGAACCACTCAACTCGGACTTCATCTCTCAGCTGTATGTAATAATGTCATCACAGCTTATACCAATGCCGATTGGGCAGGATGTCCAGACACCAGAAGGTCCACCTCGGGTTATTGTGTATTTCTCAGCTCATCCCTCATATCTTGGTCAAGCAAGCGTCAGCCTACCGTATCAAGATCAAGTGCCGAAGCCGAGTATCGTGGGGTTGCCAATGCCGTTTCTGAGTGTGCATGGTTACAGCAGCTACTAGGTGAAGTTCACTTCTCTTCCAACAAGGTCACAATCGTTTACTGCGACAATGTCTCCGCAGTTTATATGTCAAGAAACCCAGTGCACCATTGTCGGACTAACCATATCGAGATTGATATTCACTTTGTCCGTGAGAAAGTTGCCTTGAAAAGTCCCAAGCAGCTATCAATTTTCAGACATAATGACAAAGGGACTGCCATCCACGTTGTTCAATGAATTTCGATTCAGCCTCTGCGTTGAATATGCTGAGACCAGTGGCGGATCCAGACAGAAATCTTGGGGGTGGGGGGTTGAACTACACTATAATAGACACAAGTTGAAATGCTCTCATACATAAATTTAAACTTTAAACCTATATTTTTCAGTGAGACATTCCATCAAACAGGTGATGTGCTTGCATTTATCTTCAACCTTTAGATCCATTTCCCTTTGTACAATTTCATGGAGGGCTCAAAGGGGGCTCTACTGTATCTTGGAGAGAGTAGGGGGCTCAAGCCTCCCTGCCCCCATGTGGATCTGCTCCTGGCTGAGACTGCAGGGGGTGTCAGCAAAAGACTCTGCACCGTCGACTACTTCAACATCACGATCTACACCAATCGACTCAGCGTACACTTCGGTCTGCACCCTGATCCTGCGTCCGCGACTCACGTTGTCACGCCGCTTCGCTTGCACCGGATCATGTGCATGTCTTCCACGTCCCTTGCCTAGATTATAGGATCACTGGTGCATGTACTCGGTTGCATATAAGTATCATTCACCGTATCAATAAGATTATTCATTCGGCCATTGTATCTTCTCCTCTATCAGCTGGAAAGGCTACTGCAAAGACTACTGAAAAGGTTACTGAAAAATTTAGAATAAGTTTACACGTATCGGACTTTGAAGGATAGAGTATATTAGAATATAAAGTATGGGTTTGTCTATTTGTCACGTGTCAGAAATTTGAGAAAATTTTAGGCACCGGATAATCATCAGCTAATTACTATCATTAACCATTAATTTTATAATTAATCATTAACCTTTAATTCTATAGGTTAATCAATCACAATTTTTTTGTTTGCTTATTTTACAGTTAACATAATCCTATAATTATGGATTAATAATTATATATTTACAATTAACAAAAAGTTAACATTAACCCTTCTTCTTCGGCTCACCGGCCACCGCCGCTGCTCGCAGACGCTCGCTGCGCACTGGTTGCCGTCGGAGACGCGCCGTCGTAGCCGTCGAAGCTGCACCGTCGTCACCGTTGAAGTCGCGCCGTCGTCGCTGTCGAAGCGTTGTCGTCGTCGCTGTCAAAGCCGCGCCGCCGTCACCGTCGAAGTTGCGCCACTGCCGCCACTCACTTGGACCATCGGGACTGGACTGATTAAGGTTACGAGGGAGGTGGAGTATAATGGGATTTTGCACGAATCTTAAAATGCTATCGACGGCTGATATCATCGCCTGAAGCAATCCATAATTTTAGGCGTCTAATTTCCAGTATTTCTGATAAAGTATAGTTTAGAGTAGACGGGTGATCTTAGAGCGTCCCCGTCAATAGTATTAGATTTTATTTCTATTTCCAGCAGCACTATTTTACCAACGAGGCCATATTTTTCTTGTGACAGATGGGCTCCCTCGTCAGTCGTCAGTGACCCAAAACGTCTAACATAGGTGGTAGTTGTAGCTTTTTTGTTTTATTACCGTCAGGATAACATTAGTATAAATTCGAAAAATTTATCCTAATGATACCAATACAAAAATAAAAGAAGTATGCTTTCACAATCAATTATTATATTAATAATTATTATTATAGGTGGCCAATGGGCCGTGCCGGGCCGCCCCGACCCAAGCCCGGCCAGACTCGTGTCTTAAAAACTTGGGCCCGGCACAACCTGGAAAAAAATCGGGCCGTGCCGGGCCGGCCCGCGGATCGGGGGTCCAGGCCCAGGCACGACCCGAATCTATTTAAGCGTGCCGGGCCATAACGGGCCGTGCCGGGCCGTCCCGGCCTGTAGCCTACTTTAGTTAAAAAAATAATAAAAATAACAAAAAATCACTATTCAAGCTTAAACGGGCCGTGCCGGGCCGGTCCGCCCGGCGGGCCGATCGTGCCGAGCCTAATCGGGCCGTGCCAGCTAGCCCGACAGGCCGGAGATCCAGGCCCGAGCACGGCCCGTGTCGTGCTTCGGGCCGGCCCGGCCCCGATTTTTTCGAGCCGGGCCGTGCTTGTGGCGGACCATTTTAGTCGTGCTTTAGGCTGACCCATTTGGCCACCTCTAATTATTATAGATGGAGTGCGAATGAGATTGCATTGACCCAGCTTCCACACCATAAAAGCGACGGCCCGGGCGAGATAGCATACCCCACCGCGCGATGCACGCCGCGTGCTCCCTCCGTTCCCGTCTCCCCGAAGCCATCCCACTCGCTCCCCTCCTCTTCCTCCTCCGCTCCCGGCTCCGTCCCCGCCTTTATAATCTCCCAACGCCACCTTTGCCGAGCACGACTACAAGACGTGCAGTGCAGCCACAGATCACGTCATCGAGAACCAAAGAGCGCTTGGAAAGGAAGATGGCGGTGGCATACGGGACGGTGGCCTTCTCCGTCCGTCCGCCTGCGCGTGCGCCGGCGACTGCGGTCCGGCCCTGCGCGGCGGCCGAGGGAGCGACGGCGAGGGCGCGCGCCGACGGTCCCGGCAAGTGGTGGGCGCCGCTGCTGGGTTGGTCCGGCCAGCCGGACTACATCGACGCGCAGCCCGCCGCGCCACCGGCTACGGTGGAGGAGGAGGAGGAGGAGCGGCCGCCGGGGACTAAGTTCGGCATGCTGACGGAGGACAAGGCGCGGCAGCTGCGGGCGCGGGTGATGGAGACGGAGAGCTTCCACGACGCCATGTACCACTCCGCCATCGCGTCCCGCCTCGCCTCGGCCGCGCCCGACGGCATCGGGCACTAGCCCTAGCCGGCGGCCTCCTGCGGCCCCGGTGCCGCGCGCGCCGTGTACATACGCACGCAGGCTTCCAGTCCATTCCATGCCTGCTTCTTCTTCTTCGACCTTCGTCTTCGATTTGTTGATCATTAGAATTAACGTCGCTGTTGATGTAGCATCAGAGATTGGATTACATGATTGGACAGGGGACTAGTATTAAGAAGGGGCCTTTTTTTTGAAAAAAAAAAAGCACCGGTGACCGGTGTTATTCATTTAAGTAGAAGTAACCAGTCGCATTTCATTTTTTCTCAAAAGATTGTCACATTTAATTTGTTTTTTGAATTAAATGTGACAAATTTTTGAAAAAAAGAGTATGCGTACAACGTGTGTTGAAAAGGGAGAATAAGAGGGAGACATGAACCCGCACAACAGTCGGGTTAGAAGCTATCCTAACAATTGGTTAGCGAGGGGCGGTCATCAGCAGCCCCAGATGCCTGGCGCCCGTCGCGCTTCTAGCTTCCAGCTTGATGTTTTCCGTGATCTGTCCAGCACTGTCCTCGGACGCACGGAAGATGCGTCCATTTCTCTTCCTCCAGATACACCAGAAGACTAGGATGAATAGAGAGCTAAGGCCCTTGCGGTCGTTTGCACACTGCCCTGAGGAGGTGAGGCTTCGGAACCACACTCGAATATCTCCAGTGTGCGGTCATGATGCCTTGTGAATATGAGTTTTTTTGCAGCCAATTGGCGATTAGTGTCCAGATCATCTTTGTGACCGGGCACTCAAGACACAGGTGATCTGTCGTCTCCAAATTGCGTCTGCATAATGGACAGAAATATTCGTTCGACCAACCCCGGCGCAGGAGTCGATCTGCCATCCAAACGCAATCGTGTAGAAACAGCCAGACGAAGAACTTGCATTTGCTAGGTGCCCAAGGTTTACAAATACCATCATGAGACCACGAGAGCAGACCACCTTCAAATTTGAATTTGTATGCCGACCTTGCTGAATAACGGCCATTGACAATTAGCTTCCATGAAATGCCATCATCCTCAATGGCGTCGGGTGAGAACTCCACCAGTTGTATATGATTAGAGCTCAACATAATCCGTGAGCAGAGGAACAGTCCAGACATGGGAGAAGTCACTAATCCAGACCTGATTAGTGAGCGCCTCATGCACGGTTCTTCTTCTTCTTCTTCGGGAATGCTTGTAGAGCAGAGGGAACATGGCTGTTGGCGATATCCCGTGCAGCCAACTGATGTCCAAAAGGAGACCTGTCTGCCAGAGTTGATTTGAATCACATTGAGCATGGCAAAGAGAATTGCATCTCCCGCGTCGCATGGCGTTTCCATGAGTGACCACAACCGCCGCGACTTTGCCATTGCACCCATAACCAATGGAGGCGCAATGCCTTGGCAAACCGGTTTATATCAAAGAGTCCCGCTCCACCTCTGTCCACCAGAGTACATACACATTCCCAATTAACTTTGCATTTGCCACTGTGGAATTCCTGATCACCAGCCCAGAGGAATCATCGACGAACACAATTGATGTCCTTGATCAATCTCTTTGGAGTCTGAAGCGTGGTGAGGGCGTATATAGGGATGGAGTTGAGCACTGTCTTTACTAGCGCACGGCGTTTAGGGCCCCTTTCTGACTCGATACACAGCGACGAGCCTCGCAAATATGGCGCAACAGCTGAACTTATCAGATCTGACTAGGAGTAGTAAGTAGCTTTGTACCTAGATGTTGCGTCAAGAAACCTTGCACTGAAATGCTGTAGAAAACCAACCTGCAAGCATCATCATGTTTTGGTTTGTTCTCTTGATAAGTTCTGTCACTATTGCTGCACCTGAGCAATCTGATTTGGCTAGACTAATCCGACCCGTATTAATCTTGGGGTGGATTGCTCCGTGATGAGAGAAAGATGAGTCCCAATCTTTCGAAAGGTAATAGATAAGTCGATTGATGGAGATATCGACGTTGATGATTCGAGGCTCTCGAGTAGAACACGAACAACCTCTGCAATCACTACACCACCGCTCCGTTGGTTATCAACCATGCTGCACACGATTGACCTCGCCAAGAAGGCTCATCCCTTCAAGTGCAACCGAGAACACAAGCAAGAACAAGGTAGAAGCAATCTGAATTGCTAAATTGGGGTCTCACAAATCGATGAACGGCGAAATTGTGTATAAAAGATTAATCTAAGCAAAACCCAATTGTTCATGGCGGCTACTATGGAGTATATATAGGCGGGAGGACGTCCAAGGAGGTGTTGGGGTCGTGACCTAACCCTAATATACGAAAATAATGGACTTAGACTTGATACAAGGCCCAATGGCCCAATACGGTGGCGCAGCACCCTGACAAATTCTGAACTCGAGTTTGTTTCGACGATTCCCGTCGACTCTGAAGGAATTTTGACACGGGACCAGCGCCATTAGAAAGTTTATCCTCTCCCCTTTCCATGCATATGTAGAACGTCTAAAACGGAGTTTATATGCATCCTGGGCGTCCATTTTAGTGCGTACTGCTGCTGGACTCTGAGTTGGACACAATTTTGAGTTGGGGTCGCTTTCCATCCTCTTTGAACGTATTCTCTGGTCCTCCACGCCCCTAAATCTTCCTCCAATTACTCCTTTGACTTCTCCATGGATCCTAATCACAATTAAGTCATTAGGTAGCAATCTATTCTCAAAAATATATAAGGAAACATATAAGAACGAGCTCAGTCTGAAATTAATTGGTGTGTGTGAATTCTATTGATTGCATCTTGTATGTTGAATGGAGTTTTGTGTATATGCATAGAAGTGATGTCCTCATCATCCTCCCCTTCTTGAAATGGAGTCGTTCTCGACTCAAGTTCATCTTCTCTCATGTGTGGGTCCATATGTGCAACACCATCAAATCCTCTTGTGTGCATCAAAGGAGGAGGCCAAGGTGGTGGACGACATAGTGCACCATCTCCATGTTCTTCATCAAATACGCATGCACATTGACTCGAGCCAGGATCCCAAACAAATAAACATCGTGCCACACTTGTATGTGCAATGACAATGTGCTTGATCTCATTATTCTCCCCTTCTTGATGACAAGCCGTCCTCGGGTTGCTCGTATGTCCATCAAAGAGGCTTTTGAGGATAGAATGAGCGGTGTCCATATTGCACAACTGCAGCGAACAACGTTTCTCTTTTTTTTTGTTATCCCTGCTGCAAGGAAAAATACTAGAAAAACTTGACAAGACATTATTAGTGTTAGTGCATCCATTCATTTCACCATGTTGCAGCACTAAATGGGATATCTCATTTGAGCATATGTAAACTTTATGCACCATAAATTCACCGCTATCTTCATAGTTGCCTATAGCATGAAAAATATTTCTACTTAATAAAGGCAATTCAGATTGGGAAAATATTCCCCTCTCTACAATATTTAGATCACAAAGAGTGTCAAATTCAATATAACCCAAAGTATTTAGAGAAGACAAAAATTTCAGCTCATCATTTTCAGCAGTAGCGGTGATCAAATTATGAATTTCAGCACAAGTAGGTGAATTCAAAACACAATCATCTAGTATTAACTTGTTTTCGCATAGGTATAATAGAGTTATCAGCACACAACTCTTTCTTAGCGCAACGATCAGTAGAAAAATCAACATGTGATAATGGTGTATAAATAAACAATTCTAATAGTTGCTCCTTGAAAATAGCATGATTGGTGGAAAAATTCAGAACATCCAAAAACTTCTCACCTTTTGTATTTGTAGAATGTTTTGCCTTACATTTTTAGCAGTGATTTCGAGTGCATTATGAGTTGATCCATCTAAAATTTCACAAGTGTTGTTGAAAGCCTCGTTCTCTTTTGCATCATCTACATTATTTTCTATATTGTCCTGCAAAATGTTAGACGCAAAAGGAGGTACAACAAGAAATTTCTCCTCAAATGGATGCACTTCGTCTTTGCAATTAGATACATTCATAAAAGTTTCTCGCATACAAATTTTCATATCCTTCCATGTTTGAGGTTTTCTAAATTATTTAAATTGTTCCACCAAGTTAATGCACGACCTACTAATGCACTTGCAACATTTCTAATCTTTCTCCTCCCACACATATGACATTGTCCAAAAATTTTATCCAACTCTATTTCCCAAGCAATATATTTATCGTAACCAAAACCATCATAAGAAGGAAGAGATGGGAGAATGTAATTACTTTCTGTGGAAGGAGTTGTAAAGATGGTATGAATGTCATGTGAAACCTTGGTTGATGTTTGATTCTTAGCGAGCAACTCTATCGCCATCTTCATCATGTCAATCATCTCAGCATATAATGCATGATTCTTGCTTTTACTTGACATTGTTAGTAGCAAACAAAAGACAACAAAAAATATGTTATCTCTATCAACTACAAAGGATAATGGCAATGTGGAAGTGGAATCACACACTCTCAAGCGTCTTACCACGCTCTTACAAGTGTTCTTACCGATGCCAAATGTCGGTAAAAGTGCAACCCCTTCTTAGAGGAAAAAGCCCCTACCTTGCACGCCAAATGTTGAAGTGTTCTTGCAACACTTCCCCATGACCTGCTATGCGAGCAACCCACGAAGGTTCTTGATTGGCAGGGCTTAGTCCTCAAGAGAGATTGCGCGTATAAGAGATGATGAGATAGTGGTTTTACGTGGTTTGAGCCGCCGGATCATAATACCCTACTCCACGGTGTCAGTTGTATTGCTAGTGTGAACGCGTGTGTAGTGTGTATATGCGTTGAGATTGGATTGGATCCTTTGTAAGCTACCCACTTGGAAGAGTGGGGTAGGCCAGCGGCGCCTTTACTGTGATGTGATTGGGCGCAACGATCACTAACCATTGGCGTGCGCTGCGTCATGTGCTGGGGGTGGGTGCATGTCTTCAATGCTTGATTTAGACAGGGCGCACCATCTCTTAACTCCTGCAACCCATTGCCCAGGGCAAGTTGCAAGACACGTGGCAGCCTTGGGCTTCGAGTCACGTGGCAGCTCCGGAGCCCTTCTCTACGGGAGGGGTCCAGCCTGGTGCTTTGCTGCCACGTGGTTGCACCGGAGCCCACTCCTATGGTGGAGTGAGGTCCCGCCCCGCTAAACACATGGCAGCCTGGAGCCTGTCTCCCCGGGGGAGTCAGGTCCCGTCTTGGAGGTCCACGTGGCAGTGGTGGAACCTGTACTTGTGGAAGGTCGGGGTCCAACGCCTTTTGGACATGTGGCGCCATTGGACCGTGCCTCGGCGGGGAGACACGGTACTTAGGTGCTTTCAGCCTGTGCGCGAGGGTACTCCGTATGTTGGGTACTGACACAGTTACTATCACAGAGTAGCGAATGGGAGGAAAAGCCAAAACACTATATACATCTTAAAAAAATGGAGAAAACACTATTTGTGGTATTGATGTTTTGATTAAACATGCCACCACTTATTACAAATCACTGTTTGGTAAAGTTACCAAGACCAATTTGTAATTGATTCAAGTATGTTTAATGGTTGTAATAATGTGAATGTGGATGACAATATTTCTTTGACCAAACCTTTTGAAGAAGGAGAGATTAAGGAGGCCTTATTTTGTATGGAGAGGAATAAGGCTGCAGGACTGATCCTATACCTGTGGAATTCTACCAGGAATGTTGGGATATTATCAAGGCAAATTGCCTATCCAAGTTCCAGGATTTTCATAAGGGTACTTTGGACCTATATAGAGTGAATTTTGGTATTATTACCTTGCTTCCTAAAGTGAAAAATGATGAGACAATCTAGCAGTTCCACCCCATATGCCTCTTGAACTGTTTATATAAATAGTTCACAAAGATCTTGACTTTTAGATTGGAGCCTGTAGCAAACAAAATCATCCATAGAGCCCAGTCCGCTTTCATTCCACAAAGGAATATCATGACTGGTATCCTAGCTTTGCATAAAATTCTTCATGAATCTAGGAGACAAAAAGGGGAAGTAGGTATAGTTTTGAAACTTGATTTCGAAAAGCCTATGATAAGGTTAGCTGGAAATTTCTGTTCCAGTGCATGGAGATGAGAGGCTTCTGTGAGAAGTGGTGTTCCTGGTTAAGGAAGGTGGTTGAAAATGGAACTATTAGTGTCAAGATAAACAATAAGTTGGGACCACATTTCCAAAACTTTAAAGGGGTCAGGCAGGGGGACCCTCTATCCCCACTTCTTTTCAACATTATTGCTTACCTCTTTCCCCACTTCTTTTCAACATTATTGCTGACACACTTACAAGAATGGTGTTGTTAGCACAATCTAATAAACTGATTAGGGGGTTACCTGAGACGTTGATACCCAATGGTGTTGCAATCTTGCAATATGCGAATGATACCATTCCATGCTTTAAGGAAAATGAAGAAGAAGCTAGGAATATGAAACAACTCCTTTATTTGTATGAAAACATGTCTGGTCTGAAAATTAACTTCGAGAAAAGTGAAGTCTTAGTTGTGGGAGGGGATCAAAACATGGCACTAAAATATGCAAACAGTTTTAAATATCAATTAGGAAATTTCCCTATTAAATATTTGGGTATCCCAGTAAGCACAAGTAAACCTCATGTGGTGGACTGGCAGTTTGTAGAGGCTAAGGCAAATAAGAAAATAGAAGCCTGGAAAGGAGGCTCTCCGACAACGGCAGGGAGGGTGGTCCTAATCAAGTCCAGCTTTCTAATGTCCCAACTTATTATATGTCGATGTTCCTATTGCCCAAAACCGTGATTGATAATACGGATAAGGCTAGGAAATATTTTCTTCAGCAAGGTGGTGGTCAAAAAAAGAAATACCATCACATTAAATGGGGGACTATTTGTAAACCTTACATGAAAGGAGATTTAGGTATTAAAAACCTAAGGAAAATGAATGTGAGTCTTCTTTGTAATTGGTGGTGGAGGTTAGAAACAGAGGAATGTGTGTGGCAGAACATCACTAGAGCTAAATATGTGAAAAACAAACCTGTAGGTTCCATTCACTATAGGAATCCCAATCAATTATGTCAGCCAGGGCCAATGTAATTAGGGTCTTTACCGATGTAAGTTACTTACTTACGTCAGTTTTCTCTTAATTATGTTGATTGACGGCCGATGAAGCAGTTTGGACCTGATTAAGGTAACTTACGTCAGCCGCCAACATAAGTTACTAACTTTCGTCTGTATCCCGTAACCGACATAAGTTACTGGGATGGGCCGCGGGCTGGGCCGGAGCACTTACGTCGGCCGTGGCTAAGCCGATGAAAGTTACATGCCTTACTTACGTCGGTAACGCCGGAACGATGCAAGTTAACCTGGGATAACTTACGTTGGCTATGACCATACTGACGAAAGTTGATGGATAACTTACATCAGTTTAGCCAAAGCAACGAAAGTTAACCTGGGCTAACTTTCGTCGGAATGGCCATAGCCGACGTAAGTTACGTTTTTGATTTTTTTTTAAAAAAATAGAAACTGACTACCTCGCACGATGGCGAGAACACAGAACAGATATAAGGAAACATATATATACACAGACAGTAGCAAAACAGTTTCAAAACATTCCAGACATCAACAACAACACAATTTCACATCAGGCTACACGCTAGCCCCTCCACTACCTCCGGAGCCGAGAAGATCTTCTCCGCACGTCCCTCCAGGTGCTGAATGAGTTTGCGCCACTGTCCCCAAACTCCGCAAAAGAACATTAGAGTTAAACTCTTGTATTTTAAATCATTCAAACTGTGAAGTAAGAGCTTAATCATTTGTTCATTTCATGGTAGAGGGAGTTTTGGAAGTTTAGAGGTGTGAGGAATAGTAGTTTGTGGATGATTTGTCCCCAATCTATTATCAGAGGGAGTTTGATGCTTAGTAAAAGAAGATTATATCCCCAACATTTATTATAGATTATCCCAACTACCATCCCATAAACCCACACACCAAAGAGTGAAATACAAGACACTTCCAATAGTTCGGTTTTGGTCTAACCTCGATTGCTAAATCCTTAGTTCAATTGTAACCTCAATTGCTAAAATGCAAGAAGCATAATTTGAAACCAAAAGAAGTTTGATATGCCAGAGGACTTATGGACTTATATTGACTGGCTTTTAAATTGACTTATGGACTTATGGACCAAAAGAAGAGCAAAATAGTTTGTATGGAAGGACTGACTTTTAAATTGCTGGAAAATATGCTCAAGTCTTATGGACTTATATTGACGACTATAAAAATGACTTATGGACTTATAAGGATGTAATGCAATGCAAGGGAGGTGGTGGGAGAGGGAGACAGGGCAGAGGGTGGGGGTGGTGATGAAAGGATGTAATGCAATGCAAGGGACCTTCCAACCTCCTGGCCGCACCAGGAACCTTCCAACCTCCTGGCCGCAACCTACACCAGAAATCCTATGTTCTACCTCTATCTCACTCTCTCCCACTCTATGTTCTACCTTCTTATATCCCTATATAAAATATTGAAATGAATACGACAATATTAAAGAAAGAGTTTATTACTAGCTTCGGGGTCCCTTGCGGCGGAAGCGCAAGAATCTCGATATCCTGACCGCTGTTTCGAGCAAGATTCTGCCATTGCAAAATATTAGAAGATATATGTTATTGAAATGCTATGAAATTTAACTACAGTAGTTTAAATTACTTACCACTACCGCTGCTTGCATCTGGGCCATCATTAAGGTCGTAATGAGTTTCACATTCTTGCGAATCGATTGCCCTCATCATAACTCCAGTATTACATGTTTCCATGAGGGGACGAAGAGATTCAAATTGAGTTGTACGGAATCGAAAGCTGTTGACATCATATTGACCATAGCTTCTAACGTTAACCACTCCATGGGTTAGTTGTCGCAAATCTTCATGGACGTTGGAATCTTTTTTGCACTGTCCAAGATATGAAGTTATTAGAAAACATAAGCATTTTTAAGTTATAACAAAACATTGTTAATATCGATAAGTTAACGATAAAACTTACATGATCTCGAAACCAGGAAAGAAAATTAGATCCCCATTTATTCCTTCAAGTCGAATCTGTTCTATTTGTTTGCTCGTGGGTTGATAGTCTATGTCTCTAATTTTGCTTGTCGAACTTACTGGACGAAAAGAGAACCTTTTAGAATAGATGTGTTGCATAATATGCTAAAAAGCATAAACACAGGAGAAACACTTACTTGAAATATTCCTCCATTTCATCCTATTAGCGTACATGTAGAAGAAAGCAACACGCCTTTCTTTTTTGCTAACGTCGTAGGAAGTGTAACTACCAACAGTAGTGCCTCTTGTTGCAAAAATGAAGAGATCGCACCTAGGAGGATGCTCATCCATATTGTACCGCATTGCCGAAGTATTAACATTGTGTTCGTCTACAAAGTAAACACTTGAGAAGTATCCTACTTCCTTAAGAGTAAAAGATTCAGCGATGCAACCTTCAACCCTTGCCCTGTTACCAACCATTGGTTTCAGGTATTTGAGTGATCTTTCAATATGATACATACACCTATATTGCACGGGACCGCCCACTTTTGCTTCAAATGGAAGATGAATTAAGAGATATTGCATTGGATTGAAGAACCTCAGAGGATTTTTTTTTCTATCTTACACAAAAGTACCGGAGTCTCCTTCTCCAACATAGTCATCATCTCTGGCGTGATTTATTCAGCACAAAGTTGCCTATAGAAGTGGCTAAGCTCGGCTAACACCTTCCACACCGCATCGTCAAAGTAGCCTCGAAACATAATAGACAAAAGTTTTTCCATGATTATGTGATAATAATGATTCTTCAACCCAATGAGCTTTCCCGTTTTCACATTCACGGCTCATCTCAAAATTGTTGCATAACCATCTGTGAATTTCAAACTTTGCAACCATTCGATAACTTCTTTCTTTTCTCCAGGTCGAAGACAAAAATGAGCGCGTGGTTTACCACCATTTTCGGAGAGCTCAAGAGTTTGATGGTTACAAAGCTCGGCGAGATCCTTTCGAGCCTTTAAATTGTCTTTTGTTTTGCCCATTATGTTCATGCATGTGCTTATGATACGTTCGACCATGTTACGCTCTTGATACATGACATCAATGTTGTGCCTTAGAGTCAATGACTTCATATACGGTAGCTCCCAAAGTCCACATATGTTAGTCCAATTTTGTTTATCTCTGTAACCTTCAAAATATCCAGGACGACCTTCATCTTGCACAAATTTGTCCAACACATCAGATATTTCTGACCCGTTAAGATGTTTCGGTGGTCCTTCAGTGACAACAGTGCTCTTTCTGAAGACATTCCTCTACTGTCTAAACACATGATTCGGAGGCAACCAACGTCTATGACAATCGAAGTAAGATATGTTGCCTCCATGGGTAAGTCGAAAGCAATCAATATCTGAAGCACATGTCGGACACGTCAACTGACCATGAGTGCTCCATCCAGAAAACATGTCGTATGCTGGAAAATTATGAACGAACCACAAATAAGCAACTCGAAGGTTGAATTTCTGCTTCTTGTAACAGTCGTACGCTTCGACTCCTGTCCACAATATTTTCAACTCTTCGATCAACGGTTTCAACATCAAGTTGAGACGTGACCCAGGATGATCTGACCCAGGTACAATGAGGCTAAGAAACATGTACTCGTACTTCATGCAAAAAGCCGGTGGACGGAATGACAAAGACGGGCCAACAGGAGTATGGTGTGGTGTTTGTGCTGAACAGCAAGAACCCATCTGTCGCCAATCCGATGCAAATATTTCTCGCTTCACGACCGAATTTTGGATCGAATTGGTCCAACGTCTTTCATGCCTCACCATCGGACGGGTGCGTCATGACTCCATTGTCCTGACGCTCAGCTTCTTTGTGCCATCTCATGTGTCTGGATGTTTTTTTGAAAGGAACAACCGCTTCAACCTAGGTGTCACGAGTAAATAACGAAGCTGCTTATGTGCGACTTCCATTGTCATAGTATCACCATCGTTATTAAAAACTTCGACAAACTCGGTTGACCACATTTTAAACATTTGTTCTCATTGGAATGCTCTCTCTAGAAAAGCATGCAGTTGTCTGGACACACATCAATCTTCTCGTAGTTCATACCGAGACCAAAAAGCATTTTCTTCAACTTACACATATCTTTAGGCACTTTGTTGGGATGTGGAAAGACATCGTTGAACAAATTGATGAGCTCGTTGTAATAATTATTAGAAAAGAAGAACTTAGACTTTATTTCCATAAGTCTACTCACAAAATTGAGGATTGTCATTTTAGTGTGTCCATTCAACGGCTGTTCTGAATCTTTGAGAAGTTTGAAAAACTCTTTAACCTCAGCTGTTTGAGGATCCTCTATAAGCTCTGGTCGTATATCTTCCAACATCTCATCTATCATATCAACCTCCGTGGCATCATCATTGTCCGCTTCCACTTCTTGTACAGCTTGAGAAGCCGTCTCGTTGTGGAAGTTCCACAACTCATAATATGACACATAAACATTTCAACACAAGTGTATCGTAAGTTCCACTTTGTCCAAAAACATTCCGTTCCGACATTTCGTACATGGGCACCGCACCTTATTGCTTTTTGACAATGAAAAAGTTCATTCCACAAAAGCTTCTGTCTTGGCGTACCACTCATCTGAGTGACCACCAGTTCTGCTATTCCAACCAGTATACATCCAACTACGTTCTTTGCCCATGTTTGACTCTGCCAGTTTAAAGCCGGACAAATTATCGTTAGTTTTTAATTAATTTATGAATGACAAAGTTTTAGCAGCATAACGCTGCTTGTTTTTACACTACACCCCCCAAATACAGTGTAGTTCTTCAAGCTCTGGGGCAACTGGGTCCGTTGGTGTCCGTTACCCTGGGGTACCATATACTCCTTGGGATTGCAAAGATCTCAAGGGAAAGTCATCTACTTGATTTGAAGACCTTCGGAGGCCCACATGTTAGACATAACCGGACCCGCTTCTCCAGCATGGTTGGTCCCAGGGTCGCCACGTGTACTATCAAACTGGAGCTACCGCCCACAAGGGGGAAGCTCCGGGCTATGTACCGAAATGGCACCCCCGGACCTAACCCCAGACTGAGGGAAGCTCGGAACTGACGCGTGTCGGGTAACACCGGACCTATCTGTTCCCCACAGTGTGCTCCGGTGCTGCCACGTGTCCAACCGTCGGATCTTCAGCCTCTAACCTCCGGAAGACTCCACAACGGCTCTGGATCTTCAAAGGGGAATCAAGGACTTCAAGACCCGATCAAGTGTCATTAATACTATATTAATGACACACGATCGGACAACCTTAATTACCAGTAACGGTGCTGTCAAAGCCCATAACTCGGTCATTAAGGGCAATTAAACGTGTTGAATGTGTATCAATATCAGTAACCGCTAGGGCCATATGTCGGGCCAGGCTAACTTGTAACGGCTTGCCCTTGTACTATAAAAGGACAGACCGACGATACATAGGGGACTCTCCACACACTCTCCGGAGACACGCTCACATCTACAACCTGAACTCACTTTGAGCTCATACAACCAATACAACACCAACACATCCCGTGGAGTAGGGTATTACGCTCAGGCGGCCCGAACCACGTAAATCTTCGTGTCTACTGTGTCATTTACACTTCACCTTCTTGAATCTCTGCGCGCCCACACCGAACCTCAAACTCCTCTAACACTCAGTAGTGTCGGGAGATCTGCCGGATCAAAACCACCGACAGTCGGGGGTCCGCCATACACACACGCGGGTGGTTTAGACGCATACTTTAACTTCATACTAAATGGCCTGTCAGGTGCGGCCAATCCGACTGAACTTCCGCACGCCTCTTCTCCTTCTCCACGGCATTGGCATGGCAACCATCAGTGGTGAGAAAGAGAAAGGGGATGCAGTCATTCACAACCTCCCTCTTCCTTCCTTGGGTACCCCAACCAGTGAAACTATGTTCACTGTGATTTTGACATGGTTATGGTCATGTAGAGCAACTTACGATGCATGAAACTCTACTGGAGCAACTTGACATGGTCCCCACCCCCGGTGGCGTGTGAGGTCTTTGCGAACGGGGGAACCGGCGGTGTAAGCGCGGATGCAGAGGCAAGGGACTTGTCGAGGAGGAGGAGCAGGTGGTGGGGTCGAGACTTGGGTCGGAGGAGGAATGACAAGGAGGCGACAGGGCACGACGAGAAGGAGAGCGTCGCCATGGCGGGGCGGATGGCTTTGCTGCCCGTGGCCACGAGGAAAGGAAGGAGACGAAGATGGTCGGTCGTATAGGCCACTGATGTTTAATGGGCCGGGCCCAATGAGTCAATGACCGTCCATTTTGGCCCGTAACTGATTGGGCCCATTCATAGGCTCTGGTATCGACATTGCACACATCCACATGCCCATCTTTGCTGCCTCTCGTGCTTGGCGTAGGGATTGTTGAGGACGAGGAGCTAGCGGTGGGTTAGAGGAGGAAGGAGTAGGACAAGCCAGTCCGCGTCCCTCAGGTCCCCTCCTTCATCAATCTCCGTCCCCAACTAACCAATCTCCAGCCCACACGACCCACCTCTGTTATCTTCCACCACCTGCTCTCTCTCTCTCTCTCCTGGATCCACCGGCAATGCTGCGGCACCAGACAGCCGGCCGTCCCCGACGTCGCCCTCCTCATGACGCTCGAGCTCGGTGCCCCCATCGCACCTCCCTCACGTTGGCCACCCCTGGCACCGCAGCACCCCGACGGCCGAGATGAAAACGGTCAAAAAGAGACAGAAAAAGGGCCAAATCATTTTCACTTTCGTATTTAATTTTCGGAAACGGGGTCGGAAACGAAATTATCGAATACAGTTACGGTATCGGAAACTTCAAAAATATCGGTAACGGATAAATCTGAACGGAAATACGTCGATACCAGAACGGTTTCAAAATTTTTATCAGAACCAACACTAAATCAACATGTGGTTTGTGTTTCACACAATGACACAATGACAACATCAACATTGTATATATGAAGCACAAAGAATTAGGACGATTGCCAAAAAGGACAAAGACAATCAGGATAAAGGGAAGTTTTCATGCTACAGGAGTGCACGTACAACACTGCAAGTTTACAACATACCTAGGACAAAATGAACCAGATTTGATTTGATGGTAAACAGCAAACTGCAAACCAAGTACAAAGTTTTTTAAAGCACACAATAATTCATTACATTGTTCGATATTAAAAAGCATCAAGACAGAAAATAGATATTTGAAAAAGCGTAGGGACGAGCGAGTCATGAGTGGCTTCGACCTTTGAGGCTCGAGCTCATGCGACGGCCGACGGGAGTCTGGGTCCGGGATACCTCATGCTCACGCACTAGGGTTTCGCCAAGGTTGAAAGATTAACCAGTCATGGCCGCATGGGCCAGATCGGGGCAAGCACTGTTACAGTTCAGAAATTACTTGGAAATTATTCGGAATTTTTCCGATTAAATATGGTATTCCGATAATTCGGTCGGTAAACTGCTGAAATCATTTTCATACCATTTCCGAATTAAAATTTCCGATTATCGTATTATTTCCGACCAAAACGGTAAACGGTTCGAAAAATCTCGAAAACAACGTCGGATGGTCGGGAAATTACCGTACCGTTTTCATCCCTAGTCGCACCTGTCTTCGTCCTCCCCACGACGGTCAAGCTTGACGCATAATCAAATAAATTAAGCATAATCTATGCTAAACCAATTAAGCATAATCTACACTAAGCAAATTTACCACTTAAGCATAACTAAATAAACAATTAAGCAATTGAAGCATAATTTAAACAATTAAATTCATTTTCAATTTCAAAATTGAATTTGATTCGAATTCAAATTGAAATTTTAATTTTAAATGGCCGGTGGGGGGGGGGGGCTCGGGGAGGGTGAGGGTGGGGGGTAGGGTGAGGGGGAGGGTGAGGGTGGAGCGGCTGAAGGTGGAGGGGGTGGCTTGGGGAGTGGGAGGGTGGGGGGGGGGGGGGGGGCTCAGGGAGGGTGCAGGCCAGCATGGAGGGAGGAGGGAGGAGGCGGCGCCGCGGTGGTGAGGGTGAGGGTGAGGGGGGGGGGCTCCGGGAGGGTGGAGGTCGGCGTGGAGGGGGGAGGGAGAGAGGTGGAGCGCACGAAGGAGAAGACAAAGGCCTTACCTGGTGAGAGGGCGAGGAGGCGGCGGTGCTTCGGCTCGTGGCGTGTGCGGCCGCAGTGGGGCGACACCGCGGTGGTGGGGCACGGTCCGGGCAACGCGTTGGGGCACAATCGGGGTGTCGAGCGGCAACATCGCTCAGCATCGGGCGGCGCGAGCGGCGACGTCTGCGGTGGCGGCGTGGAGAAAGCGAAGCGGTGGGGAAAAAGAAAGAGCCATGCGGGTAGGTTAATTTCCACACTTACGTCGGCTTCACCAATTTACGTCGGCCAACGTTAGGGCCGACGTAATTAAGTGAGAACTTCCGTCGGCCCTATTACTTACATCGGCTGCGGGCAACGGCCGACGATGATATCTTTTTAATGCAGTCGGTTACTTTACTTACATCGGCCAAGGGACTGCAACCGAAGTAACTTAGGAAACTTATGTCGGTCAGGAAGGACTTACTTAAGGTCAGGAAGTATTACATGAGAGGTAGAAAATTTATAGTTGGTAATGATGCGATGATAAGATTATGGCAGGATATATGGATTATGCTGTTCATGATCTCTTTGGAGCAGGAAATTTCTGTTGGGGATTGTGCAAAAAATAACTGGATCATTCAACTGAAATGTCAGTTGCCTGTGTTCCTACAAACACAATGGGGTGAGTTTACTTCATTATTAAATGAAACATATTTGTCTAATGAGAAGGATAAGGTGGTATGGCCATGGGAAAAATCTGGCGTATTTTCTGTGAAATCAATGTATAAAAACTTAACATGTGGTGAATTAGGTTACTCATTTAAAGAAATATAGGGAGCAAAAGTTCCTCCAAATATCAAATCCTTCATGTGGTTAGCAGAGAGGAAGGCTATTTTAACTAAGGATAATTTGTTGAGAAAAAATTGGCAAGGGGAGCCCAGCTGTTATTTCTGTTCACAGCCTGAAACGGTATCTCATTTGTTTTTTGATTGTCCTGTGGCTTGTTTTTTGATTGTCCTGTGGCTATAGTAGTTTGGTCAGTAGTAGCTCAATACTTTCGAGTGACTACTAGACCTTTTTCTCTTAACCAATACAAGCTATGGATAAGAATGCCCCTGCCAGGTGGAAAAGATGTGCATTACTTTGGTTTATCAGCTGTGTATTAGGCAATATGAAAAGCCAGGAATTGTGCTTGCTTTGAAAGTAAATTGATTAATCATCCATGTGATATAATCTTCCATGCTTGTGTTTTCTTGAAATTTTGGGCAGGTATGTTCAAGGGAGAAATACTAGAGCGTATCAAGGCTGATGCTGATTCCTTGCTCAAATCGGCTCTGAAAGTGGTAAAAGATCAGGGGTGCATGCTGAGGGTTAGCGAGAAGGATGTTGAAGATGAAGAACAGATGGAAGGAGGAAGAAAGAAGTTGAGGAGGCACTGATCGAAGCCTGTCAAAAAATTGCCTTGCTGTGACAGAGGGATTGTTGCTGTGTTGCTGTGCAACGAATGTGCTGTCGTCTAGTTTTAGCCTTGAGCTTTTAATTTTTCTGTGATAGTTTCTTGTATTTGGGAGTCGTTATCTACGGCGTTAAACCTGTCTATGCTGTGGTTTTTTGAACGGGTACGTTTAGGAGAACAGGAGAGCTTAATCTGCAGCTGGAAGCTCTGCTTTCTTTTCTCTGTGTGATGGGGTTAAGTGCCTACTCAATGAGTAGTAGAGGAAACATTGCGACAGATCTCTGTTTTTTTTTGAAATGGAAGTAGAATTTATTCCTGAAAAAAAAAACGAAGAGTGGCCCGGATAACAGACTTGATGGGCGCGAATCTTTAGCTCTCGTTCAGAACGTGATCTAGATTTCCGGCCCATCTAAACAAGGCGTTGTGGAAGCTCATTGCTAAGGCCTTGTGGAAGCTGAGCTGAGCTCCACAGAATGAGGTTATTCAAACGTAGGATGCGTCCCATGACGGGCAACTTACCTAGTATCATCGTGCAACTAAACCCAAGATTGAGCCACGGGCAAGCATCTGCCGAAACTCCGCTCCGCTCCTCTGCTGGTCGCACGTCTCGCGCCGGACACGCGATCTTCTCTCTCCCTGTCTCCCGGTGAAGTGAACTCGGCATGCCGGAAATGGGCACGGAAAGATCGAGGACCAGACCATGTAGTCGCCGGGTTTTGGGGTCCACCACCTCAGCTCCCAAACAAGTCGCGGCATCTCATTCTCATCATCTAAAATGGCGCGGGCATATGGCAGCAAGGGAGACTCACAGCCTAATATAACCCGTAGAGATCAGAGCTAGTTCAGTCGTGCCACGTAGGAAGCTCCATGATTACCGTCGGTGGCTTGGCTCAGCCTACTCTGGCCATGGTTACATTACATCACGCACTTGCGCTTTTGGATGACCGGCCGGGAAGCCGACGCCGGACGCCGGCACTACTTATTATTTTGTTGACTATACATGAGGGGTTGGGGGAGTTTTATAGATTTTTACACCAGATTACTGCGCACGCGCAGTGGCCTGCGCGGAATACTTACAAATTAAATAAACAAAAATAAAACGCTTAAAAACTAAAGCTACGTGCGCAAACACCTGAAATACCGGAAAGGCCTGCGCTTAAAATAGAGGCTTCGTTCGTGTACGTAGGCGACTAGAGTGACGACGCCATATGGCTGTGACGTCCATCCATGCAGCCGAGACTGCATTTTTTTTCTCTTTTTGCTAATTCGCAACGTTCCTGATACTACGTAAGAAATGTTCATCCGAGACGTGTCCGAACAAAGAAGAGATACGAACAAACTGTGCGTCTTCGTCGTTTCGTCTCGCATTACGTTGCCATCAGAGACGAGCAAATGGCGCGTCGCCGATCAGATTAAGTGCGAGACAAGCTCAAAGATAGAGCGTCTCGTTTCTTTGTGTCATAACAGACGTGCTTTACGGGATCGTTGGAGACGTGAGTCGCGCGCATCGCCCATCAGCATACATGCAAGACAAGCTCTAATATAGCGTGTCGCAGATTTATTAATTGATTCGAGACATGCTTTATGGTAGCTCATCGCAGATTTGTTGACTCATCTGAGACGTGCTTTAAGGAAACTTGTCTCCTTTATTTAGGTAATCCGAGACGTTCTATGTTAAAGCTCATCGCGAATTGTTTACAGACAAGGTCTCCTATTAGATGTCCCCTATTCCAGATTATTCTGGTTGCCGGCTGCATCCTGGAGCTAGCCAGGATTTGACAGCCGTATTACCAGTGTGAGCAACATACACATACATGAACATATGTGTTGAAGTGTGCCAATGACACCCTCCCCGGTACTACTAAGAAGTAGTCCACAGAGACTCGTATTTAGACAGGGAGCAAATCAAGATCCAAGAGCGAGGTGACACAAGGAGTTTTACGTGGTTCGAGCCGCCTGAGCGTAATATCTAACTCCACGGGGTGTTTGTGTATTGGATTGCTTTGAGCGAGTATGCCTGTGAGCTAGTCTGAATGACTTGTGTTCTACCGTGCAGCGCAATCCTTTTATATGCCAAGGACTGACTGTTACAGTATGTGCTGTGGCCTGACAGGTGGCCCGACTGTAATAACCACTCTATACACGATCTACAGGTGTTAAGGGGGGTTAATAGTGTGATAACGTGCCTTAATTGCAGCATTACCGGTCTTGATAGTGTTTTGATCGTGCGTCATTAATATAACATTAATGTCACGTTAACCAGGTCTTGTAATGGCCGATTGATGACCCTTGAATGTCCACGCCGTTGGAGATCCTAGAGTCTTCTCGTTGTAGACATGGATCCAGACGTGTGACATGTGGTAGCTCTATAGCTTCTCTCTGCGGGGAGGTAGGTCCAGAGCTACTGGACACGTGGTAGCACCGGAGCTTCCCTTGTTGGGACGGCAGGTCCAGAGCTACTAGGAACGTGGCAGCACCGGAGCCACCCTAAGGAGGGAGGCAGGTCCGACACTACGGGACACGTGGCAGCGCTGGGGCCACCCTAAGTTGGGAGGTAGGTACGGCATTACGGGATACGTGTTGCCTCCGGAAGTCCACAATACTGGAAGGTGGAACTCAACGCGTCTTGTTCTGATACAAAGGGATACCTGGTATGCAGGGTATTGACAGTGGCTCCCGGGTCCACATCTAGTGAGATTGTGAGGTTTCGATGCCGGAGGTGGGGCCATTATGTCTCCCACTCTGCTGCTTCAGTTTTCTTTTTGAGACACGCGACCCTTCTTGATTTGGTATATGAGCTACATGACGTGCGAATCTTACGCAATTGAAGGATGCCAGTTTCTTATACGATTTTCGTATCGGTTCCTAGTGCAATCTTTGTAGTCCTGTCAGGCCGCCGTCCTCAGGCTTCCAACTTCTCATCATGAAAACGGTTCATCTAGTGTGACTTTTTTTGGCGAAGTGGACTCGGGTTCCCTTGTCATTGACGAGGTAACTTTGTTGAGTGTGATTAAGGTCCGAATGCAGTTGCCATTCAACGTTCCATAGGCTTAATAAAGGAAGAGGCGTTGCAAGGTAAGAGAACTCTTACGCACCGATCTATTTTTGATCATAGAATTCTCCGCTTGAACCCTTGCATCGCGCCCCCACTTTTGCTCTACTTTGCAGCGATGGAACTCGGACTTTCCCCCAGCAAGATTGTGAGAGAGAGGGTTCTCATAAGAGTCCGAAAGCTGATGGGCTAGCAGAGCGACTCCTTCAACAATGCTATTCGCTGCGGAAAGCTCCTGTTCAAGAAGGAGTCCCTTGACGACATTGTATACTTCTCCGCGTATGCCATGGTTGAGTTGATTCCTCCAGTATCCAGCTTCTTGCTGATGCTGTTAGAGTCATACGGGCTCCAACTGCATCATCTCAGACCTCATTCGATCTTGCTGGTGGCGATCTTCATCCACTTCTGCGAGATGTGGGTAAGCGTGCCACCCTGTGTGTCGCTGTTTCAGACCTTCTTCATACTTCTGGCGATAAGAAAAGGTAACCACTTGATGGGATTCTACTACTTTGTAAGGCATAGGAATCCCACATACAAGTACATCAAGTCCTTCTCTTCCGGAAAGTGGAAGACTTTGAAGACTGACTGGGTAGTTATCCGGGTGGACTCTCATGACCGGCTGGAACTGCCAGAAGGGTTCTCGACGACTGAGTCTGACTCTTGGGAGGAGATTCCGAAGCTGACTGAAGAGTACAACCTCGTGCTATCAAGAATCTGGAACTTGGTCGATGGAGGATTGACATATTTGATGATCCTCGGCAACTCCCTGACCAACCGCTAGGCTCCACTCAAGGAGCAGAAATTTGCAGCTTGGTCATACACTGGAGAAATGGATTTCCTACGGATTGAGGTTAGTCGGGGCACCAACTTAGATGAGCATGCCTTAAAGCTCCATCTGCAGAAGTTGAATAGTGGAACTCTATCAAGAGATGACCTCGTACCTCCGGTAGATTTCTTGCCTCTGTGTGTAGTTCCGGAGGTCAGGAGGGAGCTGCAGAAGGTGATGTTGCTCCTTGACGATACATGTCTTGCAGTGCGACAAAGGAGCAATCTGCCAGCCAGGATTGTAATCCACGGAGCTTCGGTCCCATGCCTACATGAAGGGTTTGACTCTGCACCTGTCAGCGGAAAGGGCAAGGCTCCTGCATATCCAAGCCTGAAAAAGTCTGACTTAACTCGGGGTAAAGGCAAAGAGCCTGCCGACACCTGCAGTTGAAAGAGGAAGTTGACGTGAACTGATGGCAGCTCTGTCAGATCAGCTTCGACGCAAGCGGTGCCACTGTCTCGCCCGACCCTCAACTTAGTCCTGATTGTGCCTCCAGCAACAGCAACTCTGCCCCCGACAGCCAAATCATCTTCAGACCCAGTGCCTACAGCGGGCGCTAGGTCCAGTAAGTCCACTCTAGTCTCGGTGCCAGCGGCGGGCTCTGGGTCTAGAGTATCTTCTCAGACGACGGAGATTGTAGCTATGGCGACGCCGACGGCTGCCACGACTCCTGGGATGAAGTCCAGAGCTTTTGTTACACTAACGCCGGTGGGTTCTGACTCGGGCCGTCCAAGGAAGAAATTTTGTGCTGACTGGAGCGGCAACATCCCCAGGTAATGATCGGCACCTGAATTTATGTTTTCTTTTTGTTTTTTCTTTTCCTTGAATTCTCTATTCCTCTGTTTTCTGAGTATCGAGAGGAGGAGCTACTACTTCGGCACCTGCCAATACTGCGGCCATAGAGACCACACCGACCGGAACCCCCGCTGTTGACATGACTTCTCCTATGGCACCTGAAGAAGCTGTGGTTGCGCCGGACCACGAAGAAGAAACACTGGAGCAAGCTTTAGCTACTGTGAAGCTAACATCAGAGGTTTCAACATCAGTGCTGGAGATTTTGGAAGTTGTGGTTGGGGTTTCGACACCAACTCCAGAGCCGTTGGCTGATGTTGCTATGCGAGAGGTGGCCATGCCTGAGCTGGTACATGAAGATCCAGTTGCGGGACCTTCTATATCTGTGCCAGAGATTGATAAGCTCCCAGAACTCAGTGCGGCATACATTGAGCTGTTGGAGTCCATGCTTGTGCCATGGGCCCTGACAACTATTCCGGAAGACTCAGGGGAACCAAAGGAACCTCAAACAGGTCCATAGCCAATCCCCTAGACATGTCGATTGACAACGCATGCTCGAGCCTCCGCCAAGTTCTGCTCGTTCTTGACTACGAGCGCAAGGCCTTGAAGGACGAGCGTGACACCCTGAGACGCTAGCGCAAGCTGCTCTACTTCAAAATGAAGTTAACGCAGTGTCAGCTAGCAGACCTAAGGGATTGGCTGGCGGTTGAGAAAGCTCGGCAGACGGGTCTGAACAACACGCTAGATGAAAGAGAGGCTGCAATAAAAGCCCTCGATGACAATATTCGAGAGATCTATGAACATGCCAAGAAAGTCAATGAATTGGCAGATGATCACTCAGATAGTCTCAACGCTTTGTGAGAACAACTCCTCAAGCACCAAGATGCATTAGATAATAAGGAGGATGAGCTCTGGATAAGAAATGCCAAGATATCTCAGAAGTTAGAGCAAGGTGAGCAGAACTTGGCTGACCGCGTCAAGAAATTCAAGTCCTGGTGCGATAGAGAAAAGCACCAAGTATGGCTGGCAGGAGAAGGAGTCAGCAAGCAAGAAAGTGCTATCTCTGCCAGGGAGAACAAGGTGAAGGCTAAGTAGAGAGACCCCTCAGAGAAGTGAGACCAGTTGAAGCTCTGGGAGAAGAAAATTGCCCACCATGAGAGGCAGCTGGCTGAACGGAATCAGCATCATGCTAAAGAGGTCGAGCGGTTCTTGAAGGAGGGCTCTATGGAGCTATCATCCGCTAGAAAGTCACCAGAGAAGCTCCAGAGTATGAGATAAATAGAGTCCCAACAGATATGGGATTTCCTTGGGCGAGCGAAAGATGCTCTGGTGCCACTAGGATTCAGTCCGGTCCAACCGGCTAACCCGGAGCCAGAGATGGACAAAGCTTTGGTGGTGCTCAACTCTGCCGGAACTAAGCTGGATGCGCTGGAAGATGTGATCAGTGACCAGCTTGAGAACGAGGGGAGATCCTTGCCGAAGAATGTCGCAGAATATGTGCTGACATGATTCCGAAGCCGGGATCCCTCTATGTTTCTAGCTCCGGTGATTGATGGACCCATCACCGAGAAGGAAGAAGATGCCAAGGGAAGCATCCAAGAAGCCGCCCAGAAGGTTGCTTCGTACTTCCAGCGGAACTCCAGTAGCTAGGATCCTTCCCTTTTGTACCTTCATCTTGTAATTCTCCAAATTTTGAATGAATGAAATCTTTTTGAATTCCATTTTTGTCTTTAATGTTTCATTGCCTTTATCTTGTTGGCCCCATGGTAGATGCGCTCAATTGATTGAGGACATCTACCTAAAGGAATTTGGCAATGTCTTAAATTTTTGACTACTTCGAACTCATAGCTAATGTGATAGCTCCGTGGTCCGAGTCCTCGATCCAAAATCTTCAAAGACCCTTTTCCACGTTCTTGACATCGACTGCGGACCCCCTGGGAGTTGTTGGAGCATAGTTGCTTTGACGACGCCCACTATCAATATATGAAATGTCGACGACGGGCACCCACTATTAACATATGAAACGTCAACGACGGACACCCTGGGTGATGCCGGAGCTAGGTGCTCTAGCATCATCCACCATCAATTATTCTTTTCTCCTGCACATGAGAGACAAGAAAAGCAGTAAAATTTGTACTCTTACCTATAGCTTCTGTGTGGATTATTATCCTTCTTTAAATTTTAGATCCTAATAAACTCATTGTGACAATATAAGTATACTGATGAAACTTCCATAGGTCCGTGTGCTTTCTGGACCTGCCTTACCGAGACCCACCAGAATAGGTAGAGTGTCTTACTTAGGGTGCTGGACCAGGCTAAGTTGATAGCACACTCTGGACCTATCATTGGCATTGGTTTTCAAGCGAGTAGGCCATCCAACGATATTAAGATCCAATAGAAGATTACCAATAAAACTTATATATCACATGACTCTCTAGGACTAACTTTCAAGCGGAGCACAACATTGCTATTGACAAGAAGGTAAAAGAAGGAAAAATAATGAGCATGCGCAAAGTGAATGCACGTAGAATCTGTTTTCATATAAGTGTATTTCATTATAAGTCCGAATAACAGGGGAAGGCAAGGACACACTTAAAGTACAGGACCAAGTTAAGTGTGCTATTCATCTTAAACCAACCCAACTCTGTTCATAGACTCTATGAGATACATTTTATACAAATACAGACTCACCTCCGTGCTACTAAGTATAGAATTTACAAAGATGCTCAATATTCCAGGGGTTGGGAAGTGGTATTCCATCCTCTGTTACCAAGCGAACGCATCCAGGGTGGGAAACTGTAACACTCTCATTTTCATGCATCATGCCCTACATACATTCATATACATGTTTAACATTAACCCACATAAAGAGGAACACATTTAAAATTGATTTGGAACAAAACTACACTTAAAATGCTGAAAAGTGCGGACTAGTCGGATTTTGGTGAGGACTAGTCCGATTTCTCTCTCACTTCAAACGGACTTGTCTGATTTTATGTGGACTAGTCCGGTGTTCCAAGAATCCTTGAAAATTTGCTAAGTCCCTGGACTTGTCTGGACTAGGCCGGTGTTCCAGTGGACTTGTCCTTTTTCCTCTCCGACTAAAGTCAGACTTGTCCGATTTTTGGCCAGACTTGTCTGATTTCTTTCTGACTAACTTCAGACTAGTCCGGTCATTTTTGGACTTGTCCGATATTTCACGACTCCAAATTGATCTTTTGTTTTACGACTTGTTTCTTGAGTTTCATGTTAAGTGGGCTTAGTAACGTCGTTCCTAACTCTTTTAGAGCCCATGTGGGACTCTAAACCGGCCTCTACTCATCTCAAACTCGAAATCCATCTAACCCTAGCCTCCACCTCTATATAAATAACCCCACCCCTTGGCTTGACATCTATTTGCCACTTTTCCACCCCACCCAAACCCTAGTTCGTGGAGAGCCACCATCAAGGAGGGAGAAGGAGATCCCAAGCAAGATGAAGAAGAGGAGGAAACAAAAGAGGATCAAGATCTCCATCAATTTTCGTTCTTCATCACCAATTCATCTCCAAGTTCATCACCAACCCTAGATCATCAAGATCCAAGTGTTACCTCGAAGTTTCTTGATTCATTGGAGTCCTAAACACCGGGTATACCTTCTATTCTCTTTTCCTTACGTGAATTCGACCCCTAATCTCCAAATTCACATCGATCTAGAAAGCCCTAATCTGTTGATCTCGTAAAGTGCGGACTTGTCCGGTCCCTAGCAGACTAGTCTGATTTTCCTGGTTAATTTCTGTTGAATTAATTCAAAATTTGACCTAATCACATCCAAACCTGTATAAACTTGTTAAAAGCTATTAGAACTAATTAGTGATCATTAAAAGCAATCTATTAACAAGTTCTACCTTGCATTTGTATCAATCATGCATATCATGTCATATTGAGTAATATTTGTGCACTCTATGATTGTGTTTCTTGTCTTGTATGTTTATTGTGCCGATTAGACGGATTTGCGCTAGAGAGTGTCGCAGAGGATTTTCAGCACCAAGAGTTCGAAGAAGTTGACCCGAACCAACCGCAAGAGCAAGGCAAGTGTCCTTGAAGCATATTGATCCTATTTTGAAATAAATGTTTTGTTTGCAAAACTGCATGCTTGTGTCAATTTGATGGGAAATCCTATGGTAGGAAGTTTACTAGCTTTGTTTAACCACCCTTGTCACCTGGAATACAAGGTAGAGAGTCGGGATGGGATTTTTACCTTTTTGCTTCCCTTAATTAATTGGGATGGAAGAACAATTACACTATTTAATTTGATTATGCATTAATGAGATTGTGGTTGACATGAACTGGTTAAATCTGATATGGTAATGGGTGATCTAAGCAAGCCTGGTATGTGGTTGGGTTGGATGTATGGTGGTTTTGCTTGCTTTAGATCTAAGGACCAGTTCGTGGAGCGACCATCCAGGATTTACAGTGCCACCTCGAGGCCAAGTATGGTTGCGGCATAGCTGATTAATTAGGGCTTTGCCAGTGCTATTTGGACCATTAAGGATGCTCGGGGAAGGGGTAGTCGGCTTTGGTTTGTTGATGATTGGTGGGACTACCCTGGGATCCGAATGGCTCAAGAGGGGGCCCTTGGTTGAAGATGTGCTCAGTTGGAGACATCACCACCAGTGAAACCTCAGTGGGGTCTAAATAGGCTAGTAATCCCTTTGTAAAGGCTACTTTGTGATCTCTTGGCCACACACTAACAGAAGTGTGAGACGGCATAATAGAGGTTCTAGTCATCGAAAGGTGATGAAATCACAAACACGTGGATAAAGCGGTACAACCTCTGCAGAGTGTGTCTAATAAAACTATCATGATGGACGTGCTCCCAGTTATGAGCAACCTGGACCCTCACATGAATAGAGGAAACTTGGGATTTGAGATGGTTGGTTGGTTATGGTTATGGTTTGGTAATGGTTATGGATGATTATGAATTAATTTCTGGTATTGAATATGGATGTTGGTGTATGATGATGGATATGGAATATGGAATGGTATTATGATAACTACATGGCTTATGATGGGTTTATTTCATATACATGTAATATATTGCTTTTCAAATGTTTTAATGTACTTTTCAGCACTCAACCATTATTATATTCGCCATTTGAATCAGACACATGTCATACTTTCCACACTTGCTGAGTACGACATGTACTCACTCTTGCAATCCCCCCCCCCAATAGTTGCAGGTCAGAATTGGGAGTTTAATGGCGATAATGCAGAGTTCTAGGCCGTGTCTACCGTCAGCTTTGCCTGTGGTGTTGCATGGAGCTGCGCTATACCCTATCGCTTATGCTGCCTAGCTGTTTAGTTTGCTTATTTAGTTTATTTCCGCTGCATTAGTTGAACTTGTGATTAATATTTATTTGAACCTATATTCGAGTATAATATGGGTTGTGTAATAAAATTTGGTTAATTAATCTTGTTCTGTGGTAATTTTCTGTATACTCTTTTGTGAATGCACTCGTGTATGTGTGTTGAACGTCCTGGGCACACATATGCGTTCACTTGGTTCATTTTTAGAACCGGGTGTCACAAAAACTTTGATAAATCAGAAGGGACCCTCCTAGCTAGGGGAAAGTTTGTCCATCCCTTCTCGAGTGGGTATTCGCTGCAACATCAAATCGCCTTCTTCCAACTGCCGATTGCATACATGCCTTTGATGATAGCGCTGGAGAGACTGGCGTTATTGCGCATTTCGGACAACTACTTGGTGCCTTGCTTCGTCGAAGGGGTCTAAGTCATCACGCCAGAGCTGGTCCTGCGTGGCTTCATTGTAGGTCCGGACTCGGAGAGACCCCATGGCAATTTCTAGAGGAATGATAGCTTCAACTCCGTACACTATGAAGAAGGGTGTTTCTCTTGGTGCCCGGCTGGGTGTTGTCCGACTTGCCCACAATGCAGACGGATGCTTCTCTATCCAGTTGGCACCATGCTTCTTCAAGCACTCATAAGTGCGCGTCTTGAGTCCCTGTAGAATTTCTGCATTTGCTCTCTCAGCTTGGCCATTGCTTGCTGGATGAGCTACTAATGCATAGCTGATAGTTATGCCGAGGTCTTCGCAATACTCTTGGAACGCTGCACTTATGAAATGGGTTCTGTTGTCAGTGGTGACTCCGTTCGGAACTCCAAATATGAAGACAATGGACTTCAAGAACTTGATGGCAGGTTGCTTGTTGATTGTCACAACTAGAGTTGCTTTTGGCCACTTTGTGAACTTGTCGATGCGATGTATAAGAACCGGTACCCTCTGATGGCTTTTGGGAAAGGTCCCAAAATATACATCCCCCCACACAACAAATGGCCATGAGGGAGGAATCATTAGCGAAGACTACGCTGGTGTATGAATCTGCTTTGCATGGAACTAGCATGCTTTGCATTTCTTGACCAGCTCGACTGCATCTTAGAGTGTCGTTGGCCACTAAAAACCATGCCAGAAGGCCTTACCGACCATTGTGCGAGATGATGCGTGATTCCACACTCGCCTCCATGGGTCTCTGTGAGTAGTTCGCTACCCTCTTCTCGGGAAATGCACTACATTTGAATGCTATTGGCACCACGTCGATAGAGATCCCCTTCTACCAACATGTATAGTTTAGCCAATCCGACAATTCGCTTAGTGGATACACCATCTTCAGGAAGGACATTGTCTTTCAAGTAGTTCTGTACCTCCGAGATCCATGCATCGGGACTAACTTGAGCATCTGGATCTTGTGTGCTTGGTTGCTCAGAGCTTCCTGTAGCGCCTACGATCCTTGGTGGACGACATGGTAATAGGACCACCGGGACCGCCAGATTCGTGGTGCTGGTCTCGCCCCCATCACCCAGCTCGGCCGGTTGAATGGCAGGCGCCGATAATCTCCTGACAAAAATCCGATCGGGTGCTCGAGCCCCGGTTGAAGCTTTTGTCGAGAGATCATCAACTTCAACATTGTTGATACGCTATACATGGCAGAGGTCCAGGACCTAGAAATCTTTTTGCAACTTCTGAACTTCAAGCAAATATGCAGCAAGCTGAGGGTTATTGCAACTACATTCACCTTTGACTTGTTTGATGATGATTTGCAAATCTTCCTTTACCAGCAGCTGTCGAACACCAAATTATAGCACCGTCTTTAGTATGAAGATGAGAGCTTCATATATAGCCATGTTGTTGGTCGCCTTGAAGTAGAGGTGAATGTGGGCCTAGAGGGGGGGGGGGGGGTGAATAGGCCATTTTGAAAGTTGTCGGATCCTGCAACACTCAACAACAAGCTCAATACTAGAGATATTGGACTAGTCCGTAAAGTGCGGACTAGTCCGGTGTTCACGGACTAAGTTGATTAAGCTAGATCGATTAGGTTGATTATTTTATGTGTGCAGCGGAAAAATGGAACCAAATAAAGATTTCACAGTTATATACTAGATTATATCACAATTAATTCTTATGTTTAACAATCGAACGTAAGATGAGTAAAGATTATGAAACCCAAGATTATATTGATGAATTAGAATGATGAACACCAAAACAAAACACAAGGATTTATCCCGTGGTTCGGCTACCACAAAAGGCAACCTACATCCACGTTGAGGAGTCCACAAAAGGACCGGGTCTTCTCCAACCCTACCCTCGTTGGATCGCCACAAAGGCCAATCCTCTTCCACTAACCAAAAAGGGGTGAATAACTGAATTCAAGGGGCCTTCTCACACGTTGAGAGCTCCCTTAGATTATAACACAAATTTCCACCGAAAACACACTCAAAAGATTACAATTAAAACGCAGGAGTGTGTTAGAGAATCAAACCAAGAGCTCAATGTGATGTTCCAAGTGTCTCTCCAATGATATAGAATGAATCCTCAAATGATTGATCATTGTTGCACTTAATTTCGTGGAGAGATGTAGTTTTTGAGGCTCTTGGGAGGTGTGACGGCGCTAGGGTTCGAGAGTGTGCAAAAGAAGGCCGTGCACCTCTATTTATATGGGGTTTCTAAAAGTGACCGCTATGGTTCAGAAAGTTCGGACTAGTCCGTGGTGGTCACCAGACTAGTCCGGTGTGCTGTGTGTAGCAAACCCTAAGTACCCTGAAATATCGGACTGGTCCGGCTGAAAACGGACTTGTCCGATTTCGCTACTGGAAATCTTCGGACTAGTCCGATATCCATCGGACCTGTCCGGACATGTGAAACCCTAAGTGAGGTAGATGACAATTCCGCACTTGGAGGACTTGTCCGATGTAGATCAGAGGGTTTTTCGGACTAGTCCGTACAAATATCGGACTTGTCCGATATGGATCAGAAGGAATATCGGACCAGTCCGGTTGTGATCGGACTTGTCCGATTTTGTGTGACTTGTGAAGTGTTTTGAGGACTAGTCCGTACTGAGGAGGACTAGTCCGATTCTAGTCAGAAGAATATCGGACTAGTCCGACAGATATCGGACTTGTCCGATCTGGTGCAGAAAGGTTATCAGACTAGTCTGGTTGTGATCGGACTAGTCCGGACCTGTGTAACTTTGTGCAATGTGTGTGTTTAATTTGTGATTGAGCTCTTGGGGTGAGTTCCCTTAACACACTCAATACACAATAATGTATTACTCTTCTTCCGTGAGCTCATCTCCATTTTGCTCCTCATCCTTCCTTCTTTTTGGTATTTTGCTCATTTTCCTATCATATGCCTGCACTCATCTCAACAAATAGGTTAGGATCCCAATTGCTTGTCATAAATCATCCAAAACCCACAAGAGATTCCTAGATGCACTTTCAAGAGGTGTACCATGTACTTGACCTTCTCCCCGGTTGGAGCGAGGAGAAGTATTCCAGCTTCGGTCCCCTGCTTCTACACGAAGCCATTGAAGTAAAGAGTCCAGTGAGCCTAAGTGAAAACTGGGACCTTAGGTTCCGACTTCTGCTCGTTGTGGCCCCTTGGACTTGATGGAGAAGGTGTCCACTCCATCACAAAGTCAGCCAACGCCTGCCTCTTAATTGCATGTCGAGGCAGGAATTCGAGATCGAACTCTGCCAGCTCTGCAACCCACTTGGCGATATTGCCTGTTGAATTGAGGTTATGCAAAATAGAACGCAGTGGATAAGATTTTACCACTAATATCTTGTGGGCTTGAATGAAATGACGTAGCTTCCTTGAGGTAATAATAACTGCGTACAACAGCTTATGCACCTCTATGTATCGAGTCTTGGTGTCATGGAGTACTTCACCGATGAAATATACTGACTGCTGGACAGTTCAGACCCTCCTGAAAGGGTTCGAAGTTTCTTCTTCATCAACCGAGACCCTCCCGAAGGGGTCTGGATCTTCTTCTTGAGCAGTAGATACTCTCTTGGATGAGAGAGGTTGATCCATAGACATCTTGCCTTTAAGATCCATGCCTGGGGGCTAGGACCCCGACTCACCCTCAGGTAGCTCCGGACCCTCTCGGAGGGGTCTGAGCTCTTGAGTTGAAGATGTCTCCGGTCTCTCTACAACCAGGGTCATGCTAACAACCTCTGTAGTTGCAGCGATGTAAAGCAGAAGAGGTTCACCAGGTTCTGGAGCTACCACGTTTGGTAGTGTGGTGAGGAGCATCTTTAGCTCTTGGAAAGCCTTCAGTGCTACTTCAGACCAATGGAATGGCCCAGACTTCCTCAATAGTTTGAAGAAGGGAAGTGCCCACTCTGCCAGCCTTGAAATGAATCGGCTGAGCGAAGCTAAACATCCAGTAAGCTTTTGGACATCCTTGATGCGGTCTAGAGGCTGCATTGCTTCAATTAATTTAATTTTGACCGGACTTGCTTCAATTCTCCGGTGTGTGACAACAAAACCAAGAAGCTTTCAGGAGTTAACCCTGAAGACACACTTGTCAGGGTTGAGCTTCGTGCGCGTGAGGCACAACTTGTCAGATATGGATTGAAGGTCGTCCAGCAGCGAGTCTTTGTTCTTCACTTTGACAATGATGTCATCAACATAGACTTCCACTAGGTCTGGTCAGCTCCCCAAAGGTTTTGTGTATAGCACGCACAAAGGTGGAGAGTGCATTTTTGAGACCATAAGGCATTGCTGTGTAACAATAGAGACCATCTACCGTAATAAAAGCAGTGTGCTCTTCATCTTTCTTAGACATTGGAATTTGATGGAGACCATAATTTGTGTCTAAGAAACATAAAATCTCACAGCCAGAGGTAGAATCCACTATTTGATCTATTCGAAGCTTCCTGCCAGTCTTTGAAACGACGATTGGGTTTGCAGCCATCGTGGATGATGTACCCCCTGGATGAATCCATCGTCAAGCAGCCTTTTGACTTCTTCTCAGATTAAGCTCTGCCGCTCAACAGATTGCTTCCAGGGCTTGTGCATCGTGGTAGATCTTCAAATGATGATCAATCACCTCTCTGGGGATCCTTGGCATTTGAGACGATTGCCACGCAAACATGTCAACATTTGTCCGGAGGAAAGTGATGAGCCTGAGTTCCTATTTGTCACCCAGACCTCCCGATATATGAGTGGTCCGAGTGGCATCAGGATCGATTTGGATGACTTAGATGGGAATGTCGGTATCGCCGCTTGGCTGCACACGAGGTGCAGAGGTTGAGCCGCGCTGGCGCAAGCTTGGAGGTCGCTCAACAAATTGCTTCTCGCCAGATTTAGCTTCTTGCGTTGTTGCGAGCACATGAAGCTTTTCTAGTGCAATAACCCCAGCAGTATGATCCCCTCGAATTCGGAGAACGCCTAATGGGGTTGGCATATTCAACACTAGGTAGCCATAGTGGGACACCGCCATGAACCTATACAGGGCTGGCCTGCCTAGGATTGTGTTCAACGGTAATTTGATGTGTGCCACATCAAATTCCAGCTTCTCAGACCGGTAGTTCTCCGGTGTTCCAAAGGTCACCGGGAGAGTAACAGAGCCGAGAGGTGTTATAGCTCCCGGACCTACTCTGGAGAATGGGCGCGAAGGCCTCAGGTCCGAGAGGCTGAGCTGGAGCTTCACAAAGGCTGCAAAGCTGATGAGATTGAGTGCTACACCACCATCCACCAAGACATGGAAGAGCTAGATATTGTTGATAGTCGGGGAGACCATCAAGGGCAATTGTCCAACTCCTGCCATGTTCTTCGGACAGTCCGATGCATCAAAGGTGATGGGAGTGTCCATCTACTTCTGATGGGTTTCTGACTTGGTAGTGGGAGCAGCAGCAGCCATCTCTCGATGCAAAGTTTTAACAATGCACCGAGAGGTAATGTCCAGGACCCTCCATACATCATATGGAGAGTCTTCCAACGTTTGTTGTCGGAGTTGGTGTCAGAGTCATTGACGGTGTTGTAGACCGCCTTTAACGCCTTCTTGGCATCTTGTAAGCCTAGCTCTTGACAAGACGGAGCTTCGTCACCTTTTGTTTTCCTTCTTACTGGTGGAAATGTGTGTCATCTTGCTGCTTGCTGTTGTGCGCAGCAAGCCTCTTGACTTCACGACAGTCTTCAAGCTTGTGGGCTGGAGACTTGTGGATTGGACACCACATCTTGTCACCATCTTCAGACGATGATTGAGGTTGACTGTCGGGGTGTGGCCCCCGGCCAGCAGATGCTACAACAGCGGTAGTTGTAGGTGCACCTATCCCCAGGAATCAATAAAAAAACTGTAGACACTTCTCCAGCTCTCGCAAGAATTGTATGGGAGTCGTTTCCGAGCAATTGGAAGCCGCTTTCGATGACGAGCGACAAGTGACTTCTTTTTCTTTTTGCCACTACCATTGGCAGTAGCTCCGACTTTGGAGTCAGACTGACCAGCCTCCGCAGTTGGTTTGGAGTGCATCTCATGGCCCCCCGCAGTTCTGGCACATTTGTCAGCCAGGATGAAGAGTTCTGTGATACTGCTAACATCCTTGGTTACGAGCTTCTTCAGCATCTTCTTGTCTCGAACTCTCTGTCAGAATGCAACAACAACAGAAGCGTTGGAGAAAGAAGGGTTGGTGTTTCCTGTTGGATGAAGGCTTTTCCTATACAGCAAAAAGGTCCAGCTTGGTTCCAGGCCGGGTGTAGGAGCTCCCGAGTTGGCGATGAACTGGAGACATAATTCCCCCAACTATAGAAGGAGTCAGGAGGTAGGCTCATAAACAAGGACCTAGCAGTCCCAGTCAAAGCCACTGGGAATTAATTGTCCATAACGACCTCATTCCCTCCTGCCGCAAGAATAGCAGTGGAGTATATTTGAATAAATTCGATGGATTTACTGTCCCGTCATACTTCTCTGACAAATGAGGCTGGAACTTGGGTGGCCACTGCACCATGCAGAGATGTAATGCAAGGGCTGAACATCCACCTCCAACTCCCAGAGGAGAAGGTTTTTCACGAGCAAGGCACCTCTCACGACTTTGCTCGATGTTGACATGGCCATTCTGTTTCATGTACAGGTAGTCGAGCTCCGACAAGAGATCTTGAGTCGGAAGCCTTGACACTGTATGAGTACGACGAGCCCTTGAGGGTAGAGACATTGCGTGTTGAGAGGGTGCACGTCTCCTGCTGCGATGCCATAGGACCAAGTCTTCCAGACAAGGTCCTGTTAGAGGAAGGTGCCTGCCCTCCATTGGGCAGATCTTGGTTGTTGAGCGCGGTGGCTCCGGCTGCAACCAGATGCTCAACGTCAGCGCACCATTGTTCCAGCGCGACCGGGGGAGCTCCTGACGCTGCAGGATGCCAAAGAAGACTCTGTGCTGCGTTCAACACGTTCTCTGGTTGTTTGTTGATTCCACGTACCAAAACAAATTAATAAACCAATACCGATTCTCAATTCAATTCCAGCCATTAAATCAAGTTAAAGTCCAAATTCTAATCATGTGAGGGTCCAGATTGCTATTGACCGATAGGACGACTATCATGATAGTTTTAGACACACTCTGCAGAGGTTGTACCACTTTACCCAGAAGTTCGTGATTTCATCACCTTTCGATGACTATGGAATCTCAATTATGCCGTCTCACACTTCCTTAGGTGTGTGGCCAAGATATTACAAAATAGCCTTTACAATGTGATTACTAGCCTATTTAGACCCCACTGAGGTTTCACCGGTGGCGATGTCTCCAACTAAGCACATCTTCAATCAAGGGCCCCCTCTTCAGCCATTCAGATCCCATGGTAGTCCCACAAATCATCAACAGACCCAATCTGACTACCCCTTCCCCGATCATCCTTAATGGTCCAAACAACACTAGCAGTTTCACTAATTAGTCAGCTAAGCCGCACCCATACTTGGCCTTGTGGTGGCACTGTAAATCCTAGATGGTCGCTCTACGAACCGGTCTTTAGATCTAAAGCAAGCAAAACCACCAAAACAGTCCAATCCATTCCACATTGCCAACTTGCTTAGATCCCTAGGCACCATGTTGCTACAGGGTCACTATTACCAATCCTCATCATTCATATGTTCAATAGTTCATAATTAAGCAATTGTAGTGGATTTCCAACCCAATTGAGTATAGCGATGCAAAATGTAAAATACCCTTCCCGACTCTCTACATAGTTTTCAAGCGACAAGGGTGGTCATGCAGAACTAGTAAACTCCTACAATTGGGTTTCCCATCAATTTCGACACAAGCGTGCAATTTTTGCAAACAAAACATTTAAAACAGATCAATATGATCAAGGACACTTGCCTTGCTCTTGAGCTTGATTTGGATCAAACACTTCGAAACTCTGGTTCTGCAGGTCCTCGAAAGCACTCTCTACAGCAAATCCTTCTATCCCCGAGTGACAAACATGCAAAACACGGAATTCAACCAATTAATGCTCATATAGTACTCAATATGCCATGATATATATGATTAATGCAATTGTAAGGTAAAACTTGTTAACGAGTTGCTATTAATGTTTACTAACTAGTTACAATAGTTTCCAACAGGTTTGAACAAGTTGATTTGTTTCGAGTTAATTTGAAACTAATTCAACACAGTTCAAGTTTAGAGGCCGGACTAGTCCGTGTTCAGGGGTCGGACTAGTCCGCCCTTGATAGAATTGGATTTTAGGGGTTTTTGATCTGCGAGAATTGGGGATGAATTTGCATGAAAACTTGAATGTAGAGGGTATACCACGTGTTTAGAGATCCAAAGATCAAGGTTTTGATGTGAGACTTTGGATCTTGGCAATTAGGGCTTGATGGAGAGGAGTTGATGAAGATCTTGAGTTGAAGAACGTCAATTGTCGAAGAATCAATGAATGTTGGTCTTGATTGATCCATTTTTGAGTTATCCTCCTTCTCCTTGCTCTTGGCTCTCCTATTGACGTCGGCAACAAAGCAAAGGTGGCAGCAAGGGTTTTCAATTTTGGGGTGGGGAGGTGTGGGGTATTGGGGTGTATGTATAAAGGTGGGGAGTTAGGGGTTTTGGGGTGAATTCCAAGTAGAATTCAGTGTGGGACGAGTAGGGGCCGAGGTGGTTCCAATTGGGCTCCTCTGGGTTGGGCACGAAGTCCTTGGGTCCAAATTTGGCAACTACTCAAAAACAAATCGTGGAGAAATAAAAGAATCTGAGTTGGTTTCCGAAGGTCGGACTAGTCCACATGGGCTGCCAGACAAATCCGTTATGGACCAGAGGCGAAATCGGACAAGTCCGGTTAATTTGGCGACCAGTCCGGGGAACATCAGAAGCTAAATTGGACTAGTCTGTACACTGCGCTGGACAAGTCCGTAGCCCTGAAGAAACTGAATTTCGTGGACCAGAAGGGATATACCGTACTAGTCCGGGTTTGTGGGCTGGACAAGTCTGTTCTCTGGCAGATTTAATTTCCTGTTTTGACCTGAATTCATTTTAAACTTGTCCTATTTTATACCACTTAATGTTAAACACATGTGGGAATGTATGCAATGCATTATGCATTAAAATGAGGGTGTTACAAACCTACCCCCTTAAAATGAATCTCGCCCTTGAGATTCGACGCAAAAGGGAAAAGATATGGAAATTCTTCTTGAGATCATCTTCTTGCTCCCAAGTTGCTTCCGATTCTGTAGGATGCCTCCATTGCCACTTTACACCATCGAATCACCCTGTTCCTCGTGATCCTTTCCTTATTTGTGCAAAATTTTGACGGGTTGCTCGGCATAGGTCAAACCCTCCTCAAACTCCAATTCTTCTATCGGTACTTGCTCTTGTGGTACCCTCAGGCACTTCTTAAGCTGAGAGAAATGAAATAAGCCTTGTACATCAGAAAGGTGTGCATGCATCTCCAGTTTATATGCTACTTCTCCTCGTTTATCCGAAATCTTGAATGGTCCAATATAGCGGGGTGCCAACTTTCCTTTGACATTAAAACGCTTGTGACCTCGCATAGGTGACACTTTGAGGTATACGAAGTCTCCTACCTCAAATGATAGGCTTCTTCGTCTATTATCCGCATAACCCTTCTGTCTAGACCGCGCGACTCTCAAATTTTTGCGGATAGTACGAACTTGCTTTTCGGCTTCCTGGATCACATCAGGTCCAAATACTTGTGCCTCCCCTGTCTCATTCCAAAACAAGGGTGTTCTACACCTTCTCCCATACAATGCTTCATATGGTGACATTTTCAAGGGTTGCCTGATAACTGTTGTTGTAGGAAAATTTAGCATATGGCAGACTTTTATCCCAGCTTCCTCCATACTTTAGCGCACAAGCTCTTAGCATGTCTTCCAAAATCTGATTTGTCCTCTCGGTCTGTCCATCCTTCTGAGGGTGATATGCTGAACTGAAATTCAATTGAGTCCCCATCGATTCGTGCAGCTTCCGCCAGAACCTCGAGGTAAACTGAGAACCTCGATCAGACACTATTTTCTTGGGCACTCCATGTAAACACACTATTCTTCCCATATACAGTTCTGCCAACTTTGCTCCACTATAAGTAGTCTTGACATGAATAAAATGAGCTGATATGGTAAACCGATCCACAATAACCCATATGGAGTCATACCTAGATTGGGTTCGAGGTAATCCAACTATGAAGTCCATACCAACCTCTTTCCACTTCCATTCCGGAATCTTCAATGGCTGCAATAGTCCAGCTGGTCTTTGATGTTCGGCCTTGACTCGTTAGCATACATCACACAGTGCAACATATTCTGCTATATCCCTTTTCATACATCCCATCAGTAGCATGTCTTCAATCCTTATACATCTTTGTACAACCGGGATGGATAGAGTAAAGCGAGTCATGTGCCTCCTTTAATATCAATTCTCAGATACGCTTCTCATTAGGAACAACAATCCGTTTTCCAAGCCATAGAGTACATTGGTCATCCTCATCAAATCTGAATTCTCTCCCTTCTTGGGTCCGTGCTTTGATTTTATGGATTTCCTTGTCTTTTTTCTTTCCTTCTCAAATTTCTTTTTCCATGGTCGGATTCACTTCCATCGCTCCCATCTCATTTACAAATCCAAGATTTAGCCGTTCGAACTCATTGCATAGCTCAGGTGGCAATTCCCTAATGGTAAGCTGGTGGCTTGCTCCCTTTCAACTCAAAGCATCAGCAACTACATTTGCTTTCCCTGGATGATAGTTGATTCCCACATCATAGTCCTTAATGAGTTCCAACCATCTTCGTTGCCTTAAATTCAGATCCGTCTGAGTGAATATACTTGAGAATCTTATGATCCTTATAGATCTCACATCTATGACCAAGAACATAATGTCTCCAAATCTTCAATGCATGCACTACGACGGCAAGTTTGAGATCATGCATAGGATAGTTCTGCTCACGTTTCTTCAACTGCCTAGGTGCATAAGCTACCACTTGGCCTTCCTGCATTAATACGCATCTGAGTCCTTGCCTTGAAGCATCACAATAGATGTCGAAGCCCTTGCCCACATCTGGCAATACCAACACAGGTGTTGTGGTTAACCTCTTCTTTAGGTCCTCAAAACTGTCTTGACAAGCTTGAGTCCACTTGAAAGGCTTCTCCTTCATCAACAACTTAGTCATGGGCTTCACTATCTTAGAAAAGTCCTTGATGAACCGACGGTAGTATCCAGCCATTCCAAGAAAACTCCTTATCTCCTTCACATTTTGTGGTGGTTCCTACTTTAGCACGTCCCTAATCTTTCCTGAGTCGACTGACACTCCTCCTCCAGATATGATGTGACCTAGGAATGATATCTCCCTCAACAAGAATTGGCACTTGTTGAATTTGGCATACAACTGATGCTCTCTCAATTCCTGCAATGTCAGCCTTAAATGCTCTTCGTGCTCTTCTTCACTTTTTGAGTAGATCATGATGTCATCGATGAACACTACCAAACTTATCCAAGTACTCCATGAAAACCTTGGTCATAAGATACATGAAGTATGCAGGTGCATTAGTCAATCCAAATGACATGACCGTGTACTCATAGGACCCATACTGTGTCCTGAAAGCTGTTTTGGTTATGTATGACGATCTAATCTTCATTTGGAAATATCTTGACCGAAGATCAACCTTAGAGAATATTCTGGCTCCCTTCACCTGGTCGAATAGATCTTCAATGTGAGGTAGCGTGTACTTATTCTTGACCGTCACCTCGTTGAGGGATCGGTAATATACACACATTCTTTGGGATCCATCCTTCTTATCTATGAAAAGCACTGAGGCTACCAAGGTGAAGAGCTTGAGTGTATAAATCCCTTCTCTATCTGCTCTTGAATTTGCTTATTGAGCTCTACTAATTCCTTAGGAGGCATCCTATATTTACTTTTTGCTATAGGTGCAGTTCCAGGTATTAAATCAATGACGAACTTGATGTCACGATCAGGTGGCATATCTGGCAATTCCTCAGGAAACACATATGGGTATTCCCGGACAATCAGGATCTCTTCCAAAGTTACTCCTTCTGCATGATTCACCATTGCCTTCTCGGTCGTCGGCTGAACCGCTTTGAACTCTACACTGACTCCTTCCCCATTTGTCAATTGAACTGTCCGAGTAGCACACTGAATTACTCCGTTATGCTTCCTTAACCAATCCATTCCGAGTATGATGTCCAGACCTTGCGAGTTCAGGACTATGAGGTAGGCAACAAATTGTACCCCCCTTATGGAAATACTTACTTTTGGACATGCTATAATTGTCCTCATCTCTCCTCCAGGACATTTAACCAATAAAGTAAACTTCAGGTATGATATGGGCATGCTATGATTTGCAACATACTTTGATGAGATGAATGAATGCGATGCTCCAGAATCAAATAATATAGTCGCAGAGTTGGAGTTTGCGAGAAACATACCAATCACGACATCCTCAGCTTGCTGAGCTTCTTCTGCGGATACATGGTTCACCTTGTCGCGAGCGAAATTCTGTGGTCCTCGGTTGCCTTGAGCTGCTTCTCCATTGGGCCTTGGATTCTGCCTCGAACCATTGTTCATCTGACCCTGCCTTGATCTTGGCATTGATTAGCAAAATGTTCTGTCTGACCAAAAGCATAGCAAGTCTTCCCACCAGTGGCGCCGACAAAATTAGGACGAGGCTGATTTTGAGCATAAGCAGACATATTTGGGCGTGGCGCAGGCTGCATAGGTAAGCGAGGTTCTTGCATGGCTGGGTGTGGCTGCATTGGCTGTTGCAGTCATGGTGGATATTGTAGGATCAAAGAGCACGTGAAAAGCTACCAGAGAGGGGGTGAATGGTAGATTTAATAAATCTTACGCAACAGAAACAATTAAATCCCAACCCCTTCGGTAGAAAAATGATCTGTTAAAGAAATTGTGTGTGAAACTAATCTAAACGTGTTTCACCATGATAAAAGTGATATATATCATATAGAATCAAGTCATGAAGAAAACACAAGAAGAATCACTCAAATCCGTTGAGAGAAACTCAAGTTATGATCAAAAGATCGAACAAAGGTCAATCTGTCCTACCCGAAAAAAATAGTTCTGGAACTCTGCAAAGAAACTCGTGTAGATCAGAAACCACAAATCCAATGGCCGTGAAATTTTTAAAGATGATATATAATCAATTTGTGAAGACAACCCAAAAATAATCACGTCAATTGGATCTGTAAAACTCGAGTTATGACAAAACCACCAACGAAAGGTTGTGCTGTCCAGAAACTCGACGAGTAAAACTTGTTTGGAACAAGTCGGACGAACAAGGCACAAAAGTTCCTTCAAACTATGAATTTTATTCAATAGAACACAATAGGAACAGCCCCAAAGTCTTCTACCACGAGCTCTGGCCTCCCTTGCTTATATAACCAGCCCTTAGGCCAACCCAATCTCAACTAGGACTCTAATCCTACTCAAATCATGGATCGAAACTTTCCATAACTGCTTAGGACTCTTCTATACGCGGATAGAAGCAATCTTAAGACTTCCAAACACCTTACGGACGTATCCCACATTCCTAAAACAACTCAAATTCGTGACCCATACGAAATCCTATCATAACCAACTCGATACTTTCCATACCGAGCCATAACCGACTCCGCCGCAGCCAAAGTCATCAACCGATACGGTCCGATCCTTCTAAAAAGATCTTCCCATCCATAAACCATCTTCGGAACCATATTGCCACATCATGCACCGCATGCATACGTGCAAACACCTTCCTTCGACGTCCAATAACCTTCATATGCACTGCCCTTGATTCAATCATCCTGCGTGACCTCCTAACCCGCTCAACCACAATTCCTCCTGAATTTGGTTGTTGGAACCTCATCTCCTCCCTGAGACTGGTCCAAAAGATCCTGTCACTAGTCATGACTTGAACTCAAGCAACACCTGCACATGGACAAACAACCAATAGGTACGAGCCCAAGTCCGTGACTTGACTCAAGTTAGTTCCGAACACAACACCTTACGTGAGCACCTCACATAAGCATGTTGCAAAGCATAGCAAAACGATATCATCCATATCAACCAAAACGCACCAAAAACTTAGCAAATGAATACAAAGCAATCTTTTCAAGAATATAAAGCAAGTTCGAAACATTACAAGATAAAAGCAGGAACATTGCAATCAAGCTCCGAACCTAGAAAAAGCTAACCGAAGCTTGAGGTGGAGCTTACCAAAGCTAGTACAACCTAGCGTCGGAGCTTACCAAAGCTAGTCGTACCTGTAACACCCTCAATTTTCGCATCATGCATTGCATACATGTTCATGCATTAAGTATTAATAGAATAAAAGAAAAATGATAAACCATACATATATGGTGTAGCAAAAAGAAGAAATAGAAAATAATAATTATAGCCTAAAACATGTATTAGGGAATAAATATAAAATAATAATAATATATAAAAAGAAATATATATAAATAAATTATATAATAATAAATATATATATAATAATAAGTAAATAAAATGAATAAGATAAATAAAATAAATAAAATATAAATAATAAAATATATAATAATAATAATACTATAAAAAGAAAAAAAAGAAAAGAAAAAAAAGGGCCACTGCCGGCCAGGCCAAACTGGCCCAGCCCGCAGCGCCCCGGCCCCAGCGCCGATCCCTCCGCTCGCGCCGAACCGCGCGCCCACCCGCAGCGCGCCCCGCTCGCGCCGACTCCCGACGCCCTGCACCGCCCGCGCTGGGACCCACCCCGCACGCCCGTCCCGCGCGATCCCGCCGACGCTCCCGCGCGACTCCCGCGCCCGGCCGACCGCGACCCCGCCGCCACGCGCCCTGCCCCGCTGGCCCCGCCGCCTTGCGCGACCCCACCGCACACGCGCGCCTGGCGCCTGCCCCGCGCGCGCCCGCTCGCCCGTGTCCCGCCCGACCGAGCCGCACGCGCCTGCCGCGCTGGCCCCATGGCCGACCCGGCCTCTGGCCGATAGCCTATCGATCCCACCCTATATATATACATACGCATCTCGTAGGTCTTCCCGATCTAGAAAACGCCGCCAGAAACGTCGCCGGTACAGAGGGAAAAAAAAGCACCAGAAGGCTACGCCGCAGGGAAGAAAAGGAAGAAAAAGGAGGGGAAGAAGAGGAGGAAAAAGAGGAGAGCGCCACCGTCCGCCGGAGATCGTCGTCGCTGTCGTCGTGCCGCCGGAGGACCCTGCACATCTACTTCGTCTACGCGTCATCATCGTCCCTCGATCTTCGAAGCCATCGCATCTACGGTAGGATTCGTTCCCGATGCGAATTTTAACGACGTATTAGATCTGATAGACGTAAATTGATTGTAGTTGCACCATGAATTTATTTTCAGCAGTATTAATTCCCGTTAAAACCCCCATAAACTCGTATGAACACGTATGAACTACTCGCATCTAATTAATAAACAATCGTAGTTAATTAATTATTAAACTTTGCATGCATACATATCATCGCATGTTGATTAATGTGTGTGCATCATGTTGATTTGTATATGTTTCTTGTATGTGTGATCGTGAGTAGAGGGAAGTGCTCAAGAGATCGTGTACGAGGATTTTCAGAATCAAGACTTTGAAGCGCTTGAGCAACCCGATCCGCCGGAGCAAGGCAAGTGTCCTTGAAGCATATTGATCCCGTTTTTCTAAAATAAATGTTTTATTTGCAAACTGCATGCTTGTGTCAATTTGATGGGAATCCTATGATAGGAAGTTTACTAGATTTGTTTAACCACCCTTGTCACCTAGAATATATGGTAGAGAGTCAGGAAGGGTTTTTACCTTTGTGCTTCGCGTAATTAATTGGGATGCAAACAACACTACATATTTAATTATGCCTCAATGATATTCTGGTTAATATGAACTGGTTAATACGATGAGTGATCTAAGCAAGCCTAGTATGTGGATGGGTTGGATGATATGGTGGTTTGCTTGCTTTAGATCTAAGGACCGGTTCATGCGAGAATAGGCCAGGACTACAGTGCCACCACGAGGCCAAGTATGGGTGCGGCGTAGCTGATTAATTAGGGTTTTGCTAGTGCTATTTGGACCATTGTGGATGCTCGGGGAAGGGGTAGTCGGATTGGGTTTGTTGATGATTGGCGGGACTACCCTGGGATCCGAATAGCTCAAGAGGGGGCCCTTGGTTGAAGATGTGCTCAGTTGGAGGCATCGCCACCGGTGAAACCTCAGTGGGGTCTAAATAGGCTAGTAATCCCTTTGTAAAGGCTATTTTGTGATCTCTTGGCCATACACCAAAGGAAGTGTAATTGGCATAAGGGAGGTTCTTTAGTCGCCGACGGGTGATGAAATCACAAACACGTGGGTAAAGAGGTACAAACTCTGCAGAGTACTAAAACTATCATGATAGCCGTGCTCCCGGTTATGAGCGCCTGGATGACCTACATGATTAGAGGGAAATTGGGATTTGGAATGGTTATGGTTTAGTAATGGTTATGGTTGATATTATGATTATGGTTATGGTTATGGATGGAATTATGGTTTATGACATTGATTATGGTTATTGGTAATGGTGAATTATGGACTGGTATTATGATGGTTACATGGTTTATGATGGATTTACTTCACATAAATATGATACATTGCTTTTCCAAATGGTTTTACTGTACTTTTCAACACTTTGCCATTATTATTGTCGTCATTTGAATCAGCCACATGTCATACTTTCCACACTTGCTGAGTACGACATGTGCTCACTCTTGCAATCCCCCCCAACAGTTGCAGGTCAGGATTGTGGGTTTAATGGCGGTAATGCAGAGTTCTAGGCCGTGTCTACCGTCAGCTTTGCATGTGGTGTTGCATGGAGTTGCGCTATCCCTTTTGCTTAGTTTGCTTAGTTGCTTAATTAGTTTATTTCCGCTGCATTAGTTGAACTTGTCATAAATATTCATTAGAGGTTGTATTCGAGGATAATATGGTTTGTGTAATAAAATTTGATAATTAATCTTGTTCTGTGGTAATTATCTGTATATCGTTTGTGATTGCACTCGTGTATGTGTGATGAACATCCTGGGCACACATATGCGTTAGCTTGGTTCATTTTTCGGAACCGGGCGTCACAGATTGGTATTAGAGCCACAGGTTGACCGTAGGACGCAACCTAGATAGAATGGACACTTTAGAGCACATAGGAGCACTCAGGAATCGATGTGTTTTTGCTTAGTGTGCTGGTTGCTATATATATATATATATATATATTGTTTGCTTGTGTGCTTAATAGAGGATTTTGGGATGCTTTAGTATTGCCATGTCCACCTAGGCTAGTATAGCTAGTTGGTTAGCTTCATATCCCTTGATGCATATAGTTGGGGACGCTTCCAAATTCTTACCTATTGCTTCTTTTCAGATGGTGAGGACTCGCAATCAGAGGGATGTCAATGGTGAGTACGAGAACCATGGAGTACCTCAGAACAATACTGGACAAGGACCTGCTCAGGGAGCTATCAACATTGAGCAGCTATTGGCTATGCAAAACCAGCTCATGCAGACCATGATACAAACTATGGGACAACTGCATGCTGGCAATATCAACAATCAACCCCACATGCCTCCACCGCCACCCCCGCCTCCTCATAACCGATTGGGAGAGTTTATGAGGACTAGGCCGCCAAACTTTGCTCAAGCCGCAGACCCTATGGATGCGGATGATTGGCCCAAGTCCGTGGAGAAGAAGCTAGCCATTGTCCAATGCAGTGACCGAGAGAAGGTCCTATTTGCTTCTCATCAACTCGTTGGAGCAGCTGCCGATTGGTTGGATTCACTATGCAATGCTCATGAGGATCAAGAGAGGATCACCTGGGCGGAATTCAAGGAGAACTTCCGTTCTCATTATGTGCCAGAAGGTGTTATAATCTTGAAGAGGCAAGAATTCGAGAACTTAAGGCAAGGAATATCAAGCGTGGGTGAATATCTCAACAAGTTCACTCAACTCTCAAGGTATGCGCCTGAGGATGTGAGTCGGGACAGCCGGTATCAATACTTGTTCATGAGGGGCTTGAACAATGAGATCCAAGTGCAATTGCTCAATTGTGATTATCCCAATTTTCAGAAACTTGTGGACAAAGCAATTGTGGTTGAGAACAAGATCCGTGAGATGGAGCAAGAAATCAAGAGGAAGGCGCCATATCAAGGACAGCAACAAGGAAGTAATGTGCGCCCTCGCTTTGCACCGCCCAATGCGCCTTACTTCAGTTCTTCTGAGCCTGCTCAATGCCCTGAATTTGCACCGCGTCCAACTTAGTTTGTGCAGCAGCGCCCTGCTATGCAAGCACCTAGGCCTCCAATGCCTTATGCGACTCGTGCTAATTTCCCTGGTGCCAATGTTCAAAACCAAGCTCGCCCCAATAATTCTGGTGGAATTAAGAAGTGTTATACCTGTGGAGAAGCGAGACACTTTGCGCATCAATGTCCTAAGTCAGGCCTTGGTCAAGGGAGCAATGCACCGAGGCAAAACCCAAGACCCAATGGAGGAGCGCCACAAGGGAACCGTGGACAACAGAATTTTGCTCGTGGCAACGTGAACCATGTCTCTACGGAGGATGCTTAGCAAGCGGATGACGTGGTCATTGGTATGTTTCTCGCCAACTCCAACCCCGCAACTATGTTATTTGATTCTGGAGCATCGCATTCATTCATTGCATCAAAGTATGTTGCCATGTATAGTTTGCCTATCTCTCACATGAAGTTTACTCTATTGGTTAAGTCTCCTGGAGGAGAGATGAGGACAAATATAGTAAGTCCAAAGGTAAGCCTTAGAATAAGGGGGGTAGACTTCTCCGCCAACCTCATTGTTTTGGATTCCCAAGGATTGGACATTATACTTGGTATGGACTGGTTGAGGAAGCACAATGGAGTTATTGAGTGTGCCACGAAGACGGTGAAGTTGACCAACGAAGAAGGGATCACCGTAGAATTTGAAGCATCTCAAACCGCACCGAAGCAATTTGAGTTGATGCGTCACAATAAATGTCAAAGCTAACCAATCATCAAGGACTACTCCAACGCAGTGAAGCGCATGACTGAGTTGCTAAAAAGGAAAAAGCTTCTCAAATGGACTCTATCTTGCAAGGACAACATTGAGGAGGTGAAGAAGAGATTTATAACTACACCGATGCTGGTATTATTAGACGTGAGCAAGAAGTTTGGATTTGTGCGATGCATCAAGACAAGGACTCGGATGTGTGCTTATGCAAGAAGGCCAAGTGGTAGCTTATGCACTGAGGCAACTAAAGAAACATGAGTTGAATTATCCTACACACGACCTTGAACTCGCAGCCGTGGTACAAGCATTGAAGATTTGGAGACACTATATTCTTGGACATAGGTGTGAAATTTACACGGATCATAAGAGTTTGAAGTATATCTTCACACAAACGGATCTGAACTTGAGGCAACGAAGATGGTTGGAGCTCATCAAAGATTATGATTTGGGGATCAACTATCATCCGGGAAAAGCCAATGTAGTGGCCGATGCTTTGAGTAGAAAAGGAGTAAGTCATCAACTCACGGTTCGAGAGTTACCATTCGAGTTATGTAAGGAGTTTGAACGGTTGAACCTCGGGTTTGTAAATGAGATGGAGATGATGGAGTTAAACCCAACCTTAGAGCAAGAAATTCGAGAAGCACAAACCATGGATGAGGAGATCAAGGAAATCAAGGAAAGGATCGAGGAAGGGAGAGAATTCAGATTTGATGAAGACGAACATGGTACTTTATGGCTTGGAAAGAGGATCGTTGTGCCTAATGTAAAGCATATTCGGGAGACAATATTAAAGGAGGCACATGACTCGCCTTACTCAATTCACCCTGGTTGTACAAAGATGTACAAAGACTTGAAGACTTGCTATTGGTGGGATAGCATGAAGAAGGACATAGCTGAATACGTAGCACTGTGTGATGTGTGCCAACGAGTCAAGGCGGAACATCAAAGGCCAGCTGGACTATTACAACCATTAAAGATTCCGGAATGGAAGTGGGAAGAAATTGGAATGGACTTCATAGTTGGGTTACCACGTACTCAGTCCGGGTATGACTCGATTTGGGTAATTATGGATCGCTTAACCAAGTCAGCTCATTTTGTCCCTGTGAAGACCAAGTATATAGCTGCACGATTGGCCGAGATATACATGGAGCATATTGTGTGTCGACATGGAGTATTTGGAAATTAGCCTTTGAAGTGGTCGATGATGGAAACTAGCCTTTGAAGTGGGAGATTTTGTTTACCTCAAGGTGTCACCTATGAGAGGTCATAAGAGGTTTAACATAAGAGGCATGCTCGCACCTCGCTATATTGGACCATTCAAGATTTTGGACAAAAGAGGAGAAGTAGCATATAAGTTGGAGATGCCAGCTCATCTTTCAGACGTACATGATGTGTTTCATGTTTCCTAACTCAAGAAGTGTCTCAGGGTGCCAGAAGAACAAGTGTCGATGGACGAGTTAGAACTTCAAGAGGATTTGCCCTTTGTCGAGCAACCTATCAAAATTTTGGATATGAAGGAAAGGGTCACAAGGAATAAGAGGATCCGTTGGTGCAAAGTGCAATGGAAACACCATACGGAAACCGAAGCTACATGGGAACGTGAAGAAGACTTGAAGGCAGAATTCCCTCACCTTTTCTCCACGCTATAGAATCTCGAGGGCGAGATTCACTTTAAGGGGGGTAGGTTTGTAACACCCTCAATTTTCGCATCATGCATTGCATACATGTTCATGCATTAATTATTAATAGAATAAAAGAAAAATGATAAACCATACATATATGGTGTAGCAAAAAGAAGAAATAGAAAATAATAATTATAGCCTAAAACATGTATTAGGGAATAAATATAAAATAATAATAATATATAAAAAGAAATATATATAAATAAATTATATAATAATAAATATATATATAAAATAATAAGTAAATAAAATGAATAAGATAAATAAAATAAATAAAATATAAATAATAAAATATATAACAATAATAATATAAAAAGAAAAAAAAGAAAAGAAAAAAAAGGGGCCACTGCCGGCCAGGCCAAACCGGCCCAGCCCGCAGCGCCCCGACCCCAGCGCCGATCCCTCCGCTCGCGCTGAACCGCGCGCCCACCCGCAGCGCGCCCCGCTCGCGCCGACTCCCGACGCCCCGCACCGCCCGCGCTGGGACCCACCCCGCACGCCCGTCCCGCGCGATCCCGCCGACGCTCCCGCGCGACTCCCGCCGCCACGCGCCCTGCCTCGCTGGCCCCGCCGCCTTGCGCGACCCCATCGCACACGCACGCCTGGCGCTTGCCCCGCGCGCGCCCGCTCGCCCCTGTCCCGCCCGACCGAGCCGCACGCGCCTGCCGCGCTGGCCCCGTGGCCGACCCGGCCTCTAGCCGATAGCCTATCGATCCCACCCTATATATATACGTACGCAGCTCCGTAGGTTTTCCCGATCCAGAAAACGCCGCCAGAAACACCACCGGTACAGAGGAAAAAAACACCAAAAGGCTGCGCCGCAGGGAAGAAAAGGAAGAAAAAGGAGGGGAAGAAGAGAAGGAAAAAGAGGAGAGCGCCACCGTCCGCCGGAGATCGTCGTCGCCGTCGTCGTGCCGCCGGAGGACCCTGCGCATCTACTTCGTCTACGCGTCATCATCGTGCCTCGATTTTCGAAGCCATCGCATCTACGGTAGGATTCGTTCCCGATGCGAATTTTAGCGACGTATTAGATCTGATAGACGTAAATTGATTGTAGTTGCACCATGAATTTATTTTCAGCAGTATTAATTCCCGTTAAAACCCCCATAAACTTGTATGAACACGTATGAACTACTCGCATCTAATTAATAAACAACCGTAGTTAATTAATTATTAAACTTTGCATGCATGCATATCATCGCATGTTGATTAATGTGTGTGCATCATGTTGATTTGTATATGTTTCTTGTATGTGTGATCGTGAGTAGAGGGAAGTGCTCAAGAGATCGTGTACGAGGATTTTCAGAATCAAGACTTTGAAGCGCTTGAGCAACCCGATCCGCCGGAGCAAGGCAAGTGTCCTTGAAGCATATTGATCCTATTTTTTTAAAATGAATGTTTTGTTTGCAAACTGCATGCTTGTGTCAATTTGATGGGAATCCTATGATAGGAAGTTTACTAGATTTGTTTAACCACCCTTGTCACCTGGAATATATGGTAGAGAGTCGGGATGGGTTTTTACTTTTGTGCTTCGCTTAATTAATTGGGATGGCAAACAACACTACATATTTAATTATGCCTCAATGATATTCTGGTTAATGTGAACTGGTCAATACGATGGGTGATCTAAGCAAGCCTGGTATGTGGATGGGTTGGATGATATGGTTGTTTGCTTGCTTTAGATCTAAGGACCGGTTCATGCGAGAATAGGCCAGGACTACAGTGCCACCACGAGGCCAAGTATGGGTGCGGCGTAGCTGATTAATTAGTGTTTTGCTAGTGCTGTTTGGACCATTGTGGATGCTCGGGGAAGGGGTAGTCGGATTGGGTTTGTTGATGATTGGCGGGACTACCCTGGGATCCGAATGGCTCAAGAGGGGGCCCTTGGTTGAAGATGTGCTCAGTTGGAGGCATCGCCACCGGTGAAACCTCAGTGGGGTCTAAATAGGCTAGTAATCCCTTTGTAAAGGCTATTTTGTGATCTCTTGGCCATACACCAAAGGAAGTGTAATTAGCATAAGGGAGGTTCTTTAGTCGCTGACGGGTGATGAAATCACAAACACGTGGGTAAAGAGGTACAAACTCTGCAGAGTACTAAAACTATCATGATAGCCGTGCTCCCGGTTATGAGCGCCTGGATGACCTACATGATTAGAGGGAAATTGGGATTTGGAATGGTTATGGTTTGGTAATGGTTATGGTTGATATTATGATTATGGTTATGGTTATGGATGGAATTATGGTTTATTACATTGATTATGGTTATTGGTAATGGTGAATTATGGACTGGTATTATGATGGTTACATGGTTTATGATGGATTTACTTCACATAAATATGATACATTGCTTTTCCAAATGGTTTTACTGTACTTTTCAGCACTTTGCCATTATTATTGTCGTCATTTGAATCAGCCACATGTCATACTTTCCACACTTGCTGAGTACGACATGTACTCACTCTTGCAATCCCCCCCCCCCCCCCCCCAACAGTTGCAGGTCAGGATTGTGAGTTTAATGGCGATAATGCGGAGTTCTAGGCCGTGTCTACCGTCAGCTTTGCCTGTGGTGTTGCATAAAGTTGCGCTATCCCTTTTGCTTAGTTGCTTAATTAGTTTATTTCCGCTGCATTAGTTGAACTTGTCATAAATATTCATTAGAGGTTGTATTCGAGGATAATATGGTTTGTGTAATAAAATTTGATAATTAATCTTGTTCTGTGGTAATTATCTGTATATCGTTTGTGATTGCACTCGTGTATGTGTGATGAACATCCTGAGCACACATATGCGTTAGCTTGGTTCATTTTTTGGAACCGGGCGTCACAGTACCTAGCGCTGAAGCTTACCAAAGCTAGTACATCCTAGCGCCGGAGCTTACCAAAGCTAGTACATCCTAGCGCCAGAGCTAGAAAAACATGTCGGAGCTAACCAACATAAGTCGGACCTAGTAGAACATATCGGAGCTTAACAAAGACATGCCAGAGCTATCAAAGACATGCCGGAGCTAAAGATAAAGCTCACCAGAGCTACTCAAAAACATGTCGGATCTCGACAAAGACAGTCAGACCTTTAGTCGGACCATGCAGAAGCTCGGAGCTAGAGTCGGACCTTGCCAAAAAGATGTTATGGCAACATTCAAAACTTTTATTGTCAAAGCCAATGTATTCAACACACATAGGTCTCACAATCTCCCCCTTGATGAATGCATTGGCAACACCATTTAAAATCCGAACATTGGCATGAAAAGTTTTGAGAACAATTTCCCCCCTTTTTGAAAATCAAATGAGATAGAAATAAATTTCTCTCTCTCCACCTATACATGTTTCTCCCCCTTGCATAATTCACCATATTATCTCCCCCTTTGACAATGTATTCAGCAAGGTTCAAAAGAGAAATTTTAATTGTTATGAGCATATTATAACATATACATATAAAACAAAGCTAATCCAAGTCATACTATCAAGTAACTTACACTATCACACAATGAGATACATAAAGTAGTGTAAGCCATACTAGAGATCAAAATATAATTTTCAATTTAAGCAAGTCATGATCTCACAAACTTAACTATTTCAATACCTGAAAGCATGGCACTTGTTGCTGCATTTTATTATTTTTCAAGGCACAAATTTAGATCATATTGCAAGAGATTATATGTGCATCTGCCTTATTCTAACCAACCAAGCCAAGCGTATGTCATTTGACAATCAGAAACTTAAGGACATGGTTTTAGTCATACACAACTTCTTCCAAGTTCATATCTGAGTGTGATGATAAGCCATCTCAAAAGAAGAAGTGTGATGCATGCATATTCTCTTGATCTTTTCTCAACTTATATTTGTTCACAAAAACTCAATATGTGAGTTGATTACTTGATTAATTCTTTATGATTAAGAACACTTGTGAGCATGCAACAAGTTCAAAACAGCAAGAAAATTCAACCATGACCAGATTTAGTGTAAGTAATTATTCCAATTACTAGAAATGGCAAAAACTATAAAATGTATAACACGAGTAATGTAGTAAGAACTTTCAACATGTAAAAGGAATCACAAAGTCATATATGTATGAAATACTATGCTCATATTATTTTAATTTCAGATTCACACATAGACTTCTCAAGTTTCAAAAACTCCCCCTCAATGTAAGCCATGAGGATGTATAACCCCTATTTCACTACGAATATAACAAAAACGAGCGAAATCCAAAGGTTTTTAAAAATGTCAGCCAATTGTTGTTCGATATTTACATGGTGAAGCACAATGTTTCCTTTTTCAACATTATCACGGAGAAAGTGATACCTAATATCAATGTGCTTAGTTCTAGAGTGTTGCACAGGGTTTTTAGCAATGCAAATGGCACCAGTGTTATCACAAAATAGTGGAACACTATCTAGATCAACCCCATAGTCTTTAAGTGTTTGAACAATCCAAAGAATTTGTGAGCAAGCACTAGCAGCAGCTACGTATTCAGATTCGGCTGTGGATTGTGCAACTGAATTTTGTTTTCTAGAGGACCAAGCAACAAGTGAATTACCAAGAAAATGACAAGCACCAGAAGTATTTTTTCTATCAATCCTACAACCTCCAAAATCAGCATCGGTAAAAGCTTTCAAAGTAACGGTCGAGGAAGAAGGAAGAAAAATGCCAAATTCTTGAGTTCCATGTAAGTACCTGAGAATCCTTTTGACAACTTGACGATGTGAAGCACGTGGGGAGGCTTGAAACCGTGCACAAAGACATACGCTGAATTGTATGTCCGGTCTTGATGCCGTGAGGTACAAAAGTGATCTTATCATGCTTCTATATTCTTTTTGATCCACGGGTTCACCATCTTCATCAAGTTCATGTGTTGTTGTTGTTGTTCCCATTGGTGTCCGAAGAGGCTTGCTTTTGTCCATGTTGAAGCGCCTTAGGAGGTCTTTTGTATACTTCGTTTGATGCACGAAGGTACCCTCCTTGGTTTGCTTAATTTGCAGCCCCCAAAAGTACGTGAGTTCCCCCATCATACTCATCTCAAATTTTCAACTCATCATAGCTGAAAACATTGACACAAGATCATGAGAAGCACAACCAAAGATAATATCATCCACATACACTTGAACGAATAATGAGTCATTGCCATGCTTAAGCACAAAAAGAGTTTTATCAACCTTGCCCATGGTAAACCCCTTTTCAAGTAAGAATGTTTTTAACCTATCATACCATGCTCTAGGGGTTTGTTTGAGACCGTACAAGGCTTTGGACAGTTTATAAACATCATTAAGAAAATCTGAATTTTCAAAACCCGGTGGTTGTTTGACATAAACCTCCTCATCAATGTAGCCATTAAGAAAAGCACTTTTAACATCTATTTGATATAGCTTAAAACCTTTAGATGCAGAAAAAGCTAACAAAATTCTTATGGCTTCTAATCTAGCAACAGGAGCAAAAGTTTCATCAAAATCTAGACCTTCAACTTGAGTGAAACCTTGAGCAACCAACCTAGCCTTATTCCTAACCACAACACCATCCTCACTTTGTTTATTTTTAAACACCCATTTAGTTCCAATTAAAGTGTGACCTTGAGGTGGAGGTACAAGTTCCCAAACATTATTTCTTTCAAAATTTTCTAACTCTTCTTGCATGGCAATAATCCAAGATTCATTAGTGAGTGAGTGTGATATATCTTTGGGTTCAAAAGAAGCAACAAAAGCAGAATGAGCATGAGAGTTTGGATCGCAAAACCTGGACCGTGTAACTCGTTCGTGCAAGCTTCCAATAATCTGTTGTGGAGGATGAATTTTGAGAACCCGGAGGGGAGTGGACACTTCACAAGATTCTTCTTCTTCATGTTCATCACAAATCGATAAGCTTGTGACTTGAGTAGGATCTGGACAAGCAATGGTGGTCGTCGGTGCTGGCTATGAATCAAAATCAGGAGCTCGAACAATGTCATTAGCTGCTGAATCTTCGGGCAGCAGCTCCACCTCTTCCTAATCTTCAACGAAAATGCTCTCCCACTGCGGATATGGATCTGGACCTGAAATGTTTGAGCTAGTACCTGGGCTAGATTCATCAAAAGACACTTCACAAGTCTCCACAATTTTGTTAGTGTCAAGTAAAAGCACACGGTAGCCTCTAGTATGAGATGGATAACCAAGAAACATGCCATCAATGGATCTAGGTTTAAATTTATCAAGATTACCATGTTTCTTAACAAAGCATTTACAACCAAAGACCCGAAAGTGCATAACAATAGGCCTATGTCCAAACCAGAGCTCATATGGGGTTTTACCTAGCTTAGCGCGCAAGAAAACACGATTTGAGACATAACAAGCGGTTGCAATCGCATCAGCCCAAAATTTCCTAGGAGTTTGATATTCATCAAGCATAGTCCTAGCCACCTCAACTAAGGTTCTGTTCTTTCTTTCTACAACACCGTTTTGTTGAGGTACATATGGTGAAGAAAATTGATGATCTATTCCATTTTCAACACAAAAGTGATCAAAAGATTGATTTTTAAATTTAGTTTCGTTATCACTTCTAATTGCTTTTAAAGATCCTGGGTGATCAATTGATAATCTAAGAAATAAAGTTCTAAAGTGACTAAAAGCTTCATTCTTAGATACCATAAAGTGAACCCAAGAGTATCTAGAATAATCATCAACAATAACAAGAACATACCATTTACCTTCGAAGGATTGAACACGTGAAGGTCCTACGGTGTCAAGGAGCAAAAGTTGACCCAGTTTAGTTGTCATGATCATTGTGAGAGGAGTATGTGAACCTGCAATCATCTTAGCATGTCTACAAGAAGAGCACACAATTTCTTTGTCCCCTTTAAGCTTAGGCAGCCCACGTATGCGATCAAGAGCACTAACACACGATAGGTGATCAAAGCCTACGTGACCAAGTCTACAATGCCAAAAATATAAGTCCTTTGATCATTAGCAACTAGACACCTATGCTTAGAGGAAGACATATCAAAATCAGCTTTAAAAACTCTTCCAAACCGAGACATGTTAAAAATAAGCTCACTATTTGAACCTACAACTTTGCAACAATTTTTATTGAAAATAATTTCCAGATTTTCATCTAGCAATTGTGAAACCGAAAGCAAGTTGTATTTCAAATTTTTGACAAGTGCCACATCCTTCAAAGTGTAGTGATCATTTACTCTAACTGAACCCTTAGCAATTATAGGAGTTGAAGAATTATCGGCAAAAGTAACATTCTCTACACGTGACACAAAGGAGAGGGAGGAGAACCAATCTTTGTTACCAGTCATATGGCGTGAGCAACCTGAATCCACAATCCAAATGTTCTCCTTACTCAAACGTGTAACCTACATAGAAGCACAATACATCGATGACTCAATACTGGGGTTAGTCAAAAGGCATTTAGGAATCTAGTACTGAGTCACACGACGTGCAGCAGGAAAAGCATGCGAAAGCTGAGATAAAACAGCAGGTTTACGAGTCAAAGTTTGAGGTTTTTTACTCTTAACTACTGACTTATAAGATGTTACTTGAGTAGCACAAAAATCAGTAGCTCTGGAGGCAAAAACAGAAGGTCGGAGGTAAACTTTGAATGTTTTTGACTCATAACAGCAGGTTGCATGTTCCTGGCATTCAGTTTAATATGTGCAGCAAATTTTGCATGAAAGTTATGAGATCTAGCAATCATTCTTTCCCTTTTCTGTTGTTTAGCTAGTCTATAACAAAAATCTATGACATGACTATCTCTACCACAGTAGGTACAATGAAATTTAACTTTGTGTTGATGTCTAGATGAGCAAACAACATTTTTATTTGAAACCGAATGAGACAACACCCCTGCAGATTTGAAAACCACTTCTTTTTGTTTAGGAACTATTTGAATCAAACCACTTCCTAATTACTTAACAATTTTAGGTGGATGTGCCTTAGCACGAGCATGAGAATCAAAACCTAAACCAGTTTTATCTTTGCAAGACTTGGAAGAGTTCAACAGCAAGCTTAGATTCTTATTCCCATTACAAAGTCGATCTAATGTCCTATGCATGTTATCAAGTTTATCGGACAAATCAAGGCAATTTTCACATGAAGTTTTTCCTTTTAATTTGCAATTGGAACAATATTTAACTTCATGAGAGTGTAGAGCATTATTCAATATTGAAATTTCATTCATAGCATCTTTTAGTTTCTTTTCAATATCATCACAACTAGAACAATGCAAATCAATTGTAGAACAAGAAGCATCTTTTAAGTTTCCAATGTCAAGTGCAGCAAGCTTTTTGTTCTTTTCAATTTCAAGTTCAAGTCTATCTAGAGTGGAGGAGTGTGCAGTTCTTAGTGTGGACAATTGTTCATAGATTAAATCACATGAGGGACAAGAATCATCACTAGGAATAAAGGTTTTCAAACGGTTGATTTCAGATTCTAGTGATTCAATTTTAGCAGCATTATCCCTAAGCTTTTTGTCCTTTTTCTTAACAATAATAGTTGCACGAGAAATTGCATCACACATTTCATTACAGGTAGAACATACCTCATCGTCGTCACTATTGTGTTCTGCATCCTTCTGACTTGATCTTGATCTTGTTTTGCCCACCATGAAGCATAAGTTGGCCAGATCGTCATCATCTTCATCACTTTCAAAGTATACATCGCTTGAACCGAGCTCTTGAAGTGCAGTGATGAAGCTGTTAATCATCTTGCGTCCTATGGTACCCTTCTTTTTCTTGTTGGGGTTTCCAAAGGTGGTCTTGACCTTGTTCTGTTTTTCTTCACGGGTAGTAGGACCTAAAAGGTTAGGCCATTCTGTACGAAAGTGTCCTGTCTTACCACATTCAAAACAACGTTGAGGTCCGAAGCTTCCTCTCCTTCTAGTTCTCACATTTTGCAATGCTTTCGAGAACCTAGTAGAGATTAGTGCTAACTCCTCTTCTAGAAATTCCTCGATCTGCTCTAGGGTTAGTGAGGACAACAAAGCAAGAGTATTGCAAGATGATGATTGGCCGGAGCTAGGCATATCACGTTGTGAGACAAATGCAATAGACTTATTTGGGTTCTTACGTGATAAGATGTCAATTTTATGAGTTCTGAGTTTAGAGTAAAGCACATCTAAAGTAAGTGTACTCATGACAGTAGATTCACGGATAGATGTAACTTTCATCTCCAAGATTGACATATCTAATGCACTAAGAAGTTTCCTAGCATTTTCATCATCAGAAAAATTAACGTTGACACTACGCAAGTTACTGAGAATTTTGTTAAAGCGAGCAAAGAGATCATCAATGGACTCACCGGGTTGCATATCGAAGCGCATGTATTCTTTCTTGAACATGTCTTGCCTTACCTCCTTGATCATGTTTGATCCTTCGTGATAGTCACAAAGTGCTCTCCATACATCGTATGCCGATCGGAGATGTGCAACGCGGTCGAAGTCGCTCTGAGTGAGTCCTTGGATGATCAAGATTCGGGCTTTGTTGTTGTTGTCGATGTCCCGCAGGTTTGTAGCCATAACTTGATCGTTAGGTGGCACTTATTAAGGCTTGTACACCTTCTCCCATATTCCAAAGCCTTGCGCCTGGATGAAAGTCTCCATGCACGCCTTCCAAACCTGAAAATCAATACCAACAAACACACAAGGTTTGGCAGAATATTTCTCCATGATGATTAGTCAAAAACACGTGCAAATCACAATGATTAGAGCACCGTGGCTCTGATACCAATTGTAGGATATAAGAGCACGTGAAAAGATACCAGAGGGGGGGGGGGTGACTGGTAGATTTAAAAAATCTTACGCAGCAAAAACAATTAAATCCCAACCCCTTCGGCAGAAAAACGATCTGTTAAAGAAATCGTGTGTGAAACTAATCTAAACGTGTTTCACCATGACAAAAGTGATATATCAGAGAGAATCAAGTCACGAAGAAGACACAAGAATAATCACTCAAATCCATCGAGAGAAACTCAAGTTATGATCAAAAGATCGAACAAAGGTCAATCTGTCCTACAAAAAAAAAACAGTTTTGGAACTCTGCAAAGAAACTCGTGTAGATCAGAAACCACAAATCCAATGACCGTGAAATTTTGAAATATGATAGATAATCAAGTTGTGAAGACAAACTAAAAAGAATCACGTCAATTGGATCTGTAAAACTCGAGTTATGATAAAACCACCGACGAAAGGTAGTGCTGTCCAGAAACTCGACGAGTAAAACTTGTCTAGAACAAGTCGGACGAACAAGGCACAAAAGTTCCTTCAAACTATGAATTTTATTCAACAGAACACAAGAGGAACAGCCCCAAAGTCATCTGCCACGAGCTCTGGCCTCCCTTGCTTATATAACCAGCCCTTAGGCCAACCCAATCTTAACTAGGACTCTAATCCTACTCAAATCATGAATCGAAACTTTCCATAACTGCTTAGGACTCTTCTATATGCAGATAGAAGCAATCTTAAGACTTCCAAACACCTTACGAACGTATCCCACATTCCTAAAACAACTCAAATTCGTGACCCACACGAAATCCTATCATAACCAACTCGATACTTTCCATACCGAGCCATAACTGACTCCGCCGCAGCCAAAGTCATCAACCGATACGATCCGATCCTTCCAACCAGATCTTCCCATCTATAAACCATCTTCGGAACCATGTTGCCACGTCATGCACCACATGCATACGTGCAAACACCTTCCTTCGACGTCCAACAACCTTCATATGCACTGCCCTTGATTCAATCATCCTGCGCGACCTCCTGAACCGCTCAACCACAATTCCTCCTTAATTTGGTTGTTGGAACCTCATCTCCTACCTGAGACTAGTCCAAAAGATCCTGTCACCAGCCATGACTTGAACTCAAGCAACACCTACACATGAACAAACAACCAATACGTACGAGCCCAAGTCCGCGACTTGACTCAAGTTAGTTCCGAACACAACACCTTACGTGAGTACCTCACATAAGCATGTTGCAAAGCATAACAAAACGGTATCATCCATATCAACCAAAACGCACCAAAAACTTAGCAAATGAATACTAAGAAATATTTCCAAGAATATAAAGCAAGTTTGAAACATTGCAAGATAAAAGCAGGAACATTGCAATCAAGCTCTGAACCTAGAAAAAGCTAACCGGAGCTTGAGCTGGAGCTTACCAAAGCTAGTACAACCTAGTACCGGATCTTACCAAAGCTAGTTGTACCTAGCACCGGAGCTCACCAAAGCTAGTACATCCTAGCGCCGGCGCTTACCAAAGCTAGTACATCCTATCGCCGGAGCTAGAAAAACATGTAAGAGCTAACCAACATAAGTCATACCTAGTAGAACATATCGGAGCTTAACAAAGACATGCCAGAGCTATCAAAGACATGCCAGAGCTAAAGACAAAGCTCACTGGAGCTACTCAAAAACATGTTGGATCTAGACAAAGACAGCCGGACCTTTTGTCGGACCATGCAGAAGCTCGGAGCTAGAGTCGGACCTTGCCAAAAAGATGTTATGGCAGCATTCAAAACTTTTATTGTCAAAGCCAATGTATTCAACACACATAGGTCTCACGGATAAGCAGGGCGATATGCTGTAGTAGATGGGTTGTAATAGGGTGCAGCAGGTGGTGCATAGCAAGGTCGGGCATTGCTTCCTTGCGGCTGTCCCCGATATGGCATCTTCCTCTTGTGGTCTAGCTCCATCTCTCGAATCTTTTTCTCAACCACAATGGCCTTGTCAACCATCTTCTGGAAGTTTGCGTAGTCAGCTTTGAGCAACTGAACTTGAATTTCATTGTTTAGTCCCCTCATGAACAGATATTGCTTCCTGCTATCAGTGCTGATGTATTCTGGAGCATATCTTGACAGTTGAGTGAATTTATTGAGGTATTCACTCACACCCATCCTTCCTTGCCTGAGGTTTTCAAACTCTTGTCTTCTCAATATCATAACTCCCTCTGGCACATAGTGAGAACGAAACTTCTTCTTGAATTCAGCCCAGGTGATTCTCTCTTGATTTTCATGGGAATTGCATAAAGGTTCCCACCAGTCTGCAGCAACTCCCATCAACTGGTGTGAGGCAAAAAGAACCTTCTCTCAGTCGCTGCACTGGACAATATCAAGTTTCTTCTCAACAGACTTTAGCCAGTCATCAACTTTCATTGGATCTATGGCTTGAGCAAAGGTAGGCGGCCTGGTCCTCATAAACTCTCCCAAATGGTTGTGATGTGGCAGGGGTGGAGGTGGCGGCGGCATGTGCGGCTGATTGTTGTTACCAGCTTGCAGTTGTCCCATTGTTTGTATCATGGTCTGCATGAGCTGGTTCTGCATAGCCAATAGCTGCTCAAGGTTGATAGCTCCCTGGGCAGGTCCCGGGTTGTTCTGAGATGCTTCATTGCTCTCCTCCTCACCAATGGCATTCCTCTGGTTACGAGTCCTCGACATCTGTTGGTGAAAGAGTAGTAGAGACGGAAGAATTCTGAATTTGAAAAGAAATGACCCAACTATATGCATCAAGGTATATGTAACTAAACAACTACTTTATTAATACTAATAACCCTATTAGAGGATGTGGACAAGGATCCCACAACTCTCTACTATGTGCGGATGTGGACAGAACGCTAATCGTCCCACAACTCGCACAAAGCACAAAAGCACAAGCACACCAAGAAAATTCAGCACACCACACTAAACATGACTAAGACGATCTAAGCGCTTTTCTACCTTCTAAACAGGAGACCTAGACTTAATTATGTGAGCCCTGGCTGTCCTGGCCATGCGGTGGCGACGGCTGAGGCGAAGCATACATGGGCGCACACCAACGTGAGTTGGCCATCCATGTAGGTGCTGGAGAGGTTGCTACACCATTGTCCTCCATGGTAGCACGAACTTCCTATTGCTTTTCCATGATGAACATCTTCTTACGGAGGTAACAAATCTCTTCCATAGCATCAGCATAGCGATTTCCCAAGTTCACCAATATCTCCTGAGATATGTCAATAGCGCGAGAACTGACTTGAGCTCCATCCTGAGGCCTTAAGATCTCCCTTGTCCCCTTCTTGCATTGCGGGTGCAGCGCAAAGCTAGTTCCTCCAATCTGCTCCCAATAAATGTGGCACAATCTAGTAAGTGCATCCCAAGCGTCATCATCAACAGCTTGCTCCCTGGTGCTTCTCCATGTGGATGCAAAGTGTCGGGTGACCACCTCGTCTCTGGTAAGAACTGTAACTTGATCCCTCCATTCTTCACGTCCATGGCGAGGAATCCTCTTGACATAGTACTCCGGGTGCATCTTGCATAAATCAAGAAACTCCTTCACTTGCCTAGCTGCAAATCCTCCATCAGTGCCATCAGAATGGAATTCTTGAGCTTCACGGTAAACTAAGCATTTTTCCTCCCTTCTGACTTCACTAGGCTGCGATGCATTCCCTTGAGCTTCAGGTGCCTCCTCTTGTGGTTCCTCCTCATCTTGGGCTTCATCCTCATTCTTCTCATGTATATCATCCCCCTCTTCTTCGCTTTCATAGGCTTCCACCATCTCCGGATCTTTCTCTTCCTCCTCATCTGTAACACCCTCATTTTCATGCATCATGCCCTACATACACTCATGTACATGTCTAACATTGATCCACATAAAGAGGAACGAGTTTAAAATTGATTCGGAGCATTTAAAATTGATTTGGAACAAACCGCACTTAAAAATGCAAGAAAGTGCGGACTAGTCCGATTTCTCTCTGACTAAAAATGGACTTGTCCGTTTTTGCTGCGGACTAGTCCGATTTTTGGCACTGGAAACTTTCAGACTTGTCCGATTTTGTGCGAACTAGTCCGACATTCCATGAATCCTTGAAAATTTGCTAAGTCCTTGGACTTTTCCGGAAAAAACCGGTGTTCCAGCGGACTTGTCCGATTTCCTCTCTGTTTAAAGTCGAACTTGTCCGATGTTTGGCCAGACTTGTCTGATTTTCTCTCTGGACGACTTCGGACCAGTCCGGTCCTTTTCGGACTTGTCCGATATTTCGCGACTCCGAGATGATCTTTTGATTTACGACTTGAATCTGGGGTTTCACGTTAAGTGGGCCTAGGGACGTCGTGCCTAACTCTTTTAGAGCCCATGTGGGACTCTAAACCGGCCTCTACTCATCCCAAAACTCGAAATCCATCTAACCCTAGCCTCCACCTCTATATAAACAGCCCCACCCCTTGGTTTGACATCTATTTGCCACTTTTCCACCCACCCAAACCCTAGTTCGTGGGGAGCCACCATCAAGAAGGGAGGAGAAGATCCCAAGCAAGAATAAGAAGAGGAGGAAACAGAAGAGGATCAAGATCTCCACCAATTTTTCGTTCTTCACCACCAATTCATCCCCAAGTTCATCACCAACCCTAGATCACCAAGATCCAAGTGCTACCTCCAAGTTTCTTGATTCATTGGAATCCCAAACACCTGGTATACCTTCTATTCTCTTTTCCATACATGAATTCAACCCCTAATCTCCAAATCCACGTCGATCTAGAAAACCCTAATCTGCTGATCTCGCAGAGTGCGGACTTGTCTGGTCCCTAGCGGACTAGTCCGATCTTCCTGGTTAAATTGCATCAAATTAATTCTAAAATTTGATTTGAATCAACCCCAAACCTGTATAAACTTGTTAAAAGCTATTAGAATTAGTTATTGATCATTAAAAGCAATCTAGTAACAAGTTCTACCTTGCATTTGCATCAATCATGCATGTCATGTCATATTGAGTAATATTTGTGCACTCGTTGATTGTGTTTCTTGTCTTATATGTTTATTGTGTGGATTAGACGGATTTGCGCTAGAAAGTGCCGCGGAGGATCTCCAGCACCAAGAGTTTGAAGGCTTTGACCCTAATCAACAGCAAGAGCAAGGCAAATGTCCTTGAAGTATATTGATCCTGTTTTTAAAATAAAATGTTTTGTTTGCAAACTACATGCTTGTGTCAATTTGATGGGAATCCTATGGTAGGAAGTTTACTATATTTGTTAAACCACCCTTGTCACCTGGGATATCTTGTAGAGAGTCGGGATGGACTTTTTACTTTTGCTTCGCTTAATCAACTGGAATGGGAAAACAACTATACCACTCAATTTAATTATGAATGAATGAGACTATGATTGACATGAACTGGTTAAATATGATATGGTAATGGGTGATCTAAGCAAGCCTGGTATGTGGATGGGTTGGATGTTATGGTGGTTTTGCTTGCTTTAGATCTAAGGACCGGTTCACGCGAGAGTAAGTCAGGACTACAGTGCCACCACGAGGTCAAGTATGGGTGCGGCGTAGCTGAGTAATTAGGGCTTTGCTAGTACTGTTTGGACCATTGTGGATGCTCGGGGAAGGGGTAGTCGGATTGGGTTTGTTGATGATTGGTGGGACTACCCTGGGATCCGAATGGCTCAAGAGGGGGCCCTTGGTTGAAGATGTGCTCTGGGGGAGACATCACCACCGGTGAAACCTTAGTGGGGTCTAAATAGTCTAGTAATCCCATTGTAAAGGCTATTTTGTGATCTCTGGGCCACACACCAATGGAAGTGTGTAATATGACCGACGGGTCATGGGCATAAGGGAGATTCTTAGTCACCGAAAGGTGATGAAATCACGAACACGTGGGTAAAGAGGTACAAACTCTGCAGAGTTAAATAAAACTATCATGATAGCCGTGCTCCCGGTTATGAGCACCTGGACAACTTCCATGATTAGAGGGAACTCGGTATTGGGATGGTATTGGGATGGTTATGTTTGGTATTATGGTTTGGTATTATGGTTATGGATTAATTTTTGGTATTGAATATGGTTATTGGCAAATGGTGAAATCTGGAATTATTGATGATGGGAATGAATTTAGACTGGTATTATGATATCACTTATGATTATGATAGGTTTGATTCATATAAATATAGTATATTGCTTTTCAAATGTTTTAATGTACTTTTCAGCACTTTGCCATTATTATTGTCGTCATTTGAATCAGCCACATGTCATACTTTCCACACTTGCTGAGTACGACATGTACTCACTCTTGCAATCCCCCCAACAGTTGCAGGTCAGGATTGACAGTTTAATGGCGATAATGCGGAGTTCTAGGCCGTGTCTACTGTCAGCTTTGCCTGTGATGTTTATTGGAGCTATGCTATCCCTTATGCTTAGTTTGCTTAGTTTATTTCTGCTGCATTAGTTGAACTTGTCATAAATATTCATTAGAGGTTGTAATCGAGGATAATATGGCTTGTGTAATAAAATTTGGTTAATTAATTTTGTTCTGTGGTAATTCTCTGTATACTCTTTTGTGAATATACTCGTGTATGTGTGTTGAACATCCTGGGCACACATATGCGTTAGCTTGGTTCATTTTTCGGAACCGGGCGTCACAGATTGGTATCAGAGCCATAGGTTGACCGTAGGATGCAGCCTAGATAGAATGGACCCTTTAGAGCACATAGGAGCACTCAGGAATCGATGTGTTTTTGCTTGGAGTGCTGTTTGCTATATATATTGCTTTCTTGTGTGCTTAATAGAGGATTTTAGGATGCCTTAGCATTGCCATGTCCACCTAGGCTAGTGTAGCTAGCTGTTTAGTTTATATCCCTTGATGCATATAGTTGGGGACGTTTTCTAATTCTTACCTATTGCTTTTCTTCAGATGGTGAGGACTCGCAACCAGAGGGATGGCAATGATGAGGAGGAGAACAATGGAGTGCCTCAGAACAACATCGGACAAGGATCTACTCAGGGAGCTATCAACATTGAGCAGCTATTGGCTATGCAAAACCAGCTTATGCAGACCATGATACAAACAATGGGACAACTGCAGGCTGGCAACATCAACAATCAGCCCCACATGCCTCCATCGCCACCCCCCGCCTCCTCAGAACCAATTGGGAGAGTTTATGAGGACTAGGCCGCCGACCTTTGCTCAAGCTGCCTACCCTATGGATGCGGATGATTGGCTCAAGTCCGTGGAGAAGAAACTTGTTATTGTCCAATGCAGTGACCGGAAGAAGGTCTTATTTGCTTCTCATCAACTAGTTGGAGCAGCTGTGGATTGGTGGGATGCTTATTGCAATGCTCATGAGAACCAAGAGAGAATCACTTGGGCCGACTTCAAGGAGAATTTTCGTTCTCATTATGTGCCCGAGGGTGTTATGATCTTGAAGAGGCAAGAATTTGAGAATTTAAGACAAGGAAGATCAAGCGTGAGTGAATATCTTAATAAATTCACTCAACTCTCAAGGTATGCGCCTGAGGATGTTAGTCGGGACAGCCGGAAGCAATACTTGTTCATGAGGGGCTTGAACAATGAAATCCAAGTGCAACTACTCAATTGTGACTATGCAAATTTTCAGAAGCTTGTGGACAAAGCGATTGTGGTTGAGAACAAGATTCGTGAGATGGAGAAAGACAATAATATAAAGGTGCCATATCAAGGACAGCAACAAGGAAACAATGTGCGCCCTCGCTTTGCGCCGCCCAATGCGCCTCATCTCAGCTCCTCTATTTCTGCTCAGCGCCCTAGTTATGCACCACGCCCAACTCAGTTTGTGCAGCAGCGCCCTGTCGTGCAAGCACCTAGGCCTCCAATGCCTTATGCGCCTCGTGCTAATTTTCCTGCTGCAAGTGTTCAAAACCAAGCTCGTCCCAATACTTCTGGTGGATTTAAGAAGTGCTATACTTGTGGAGAAGCTGGACACTTTGTGCATCAATGTCCTAAGTCAGGCCTTGGTCAAGGAAGCAATGCACCGAGGCAAAACCCAAGACCCAATGGAGGAGCGCCACAAGGAAGCCGTGGACAGCAGAATTTTGCTCGTGGCAACATGAACCATGTCTCTACGGAGGATGCTCAACAAGCGGATGACGTGGTCATTGGTATGTTTCTCGCCAACTCCAACCCCGCGACTATGTTATTTGATTCTGGAGCATCACATTCATTCATTGCATCTAAGTATGTCGCCAAGTATAGTTTGCCTATCTCTCATATGAAGTTTACTCTGTTGGTTAAGTCTCCTGGAGGACAGATGAGGACGAATATAGTATGTCCAAAAGTAAGCCTTAGAATAAGGGGGGTAGACTTCTCCGTCAACCTCATTGTTTTGGATTCTCAAGGATTGGATATTATACTTGGTATGGACTGGTTGAGGAAGCACAATGGAGTTATTGAGTGTGCCACAAAGACGGTGAAGTTGACCAACGAAGAAGGGATCACCGTAGAATTTGAAGCATCTCAAACCGCACCAAAGCAATTGAAGCTGAATCATATGGACGGTGCCACAATTGAGGAGATTCCGGTGGTGTGTAAATTTTTGGATGTTTTTCCGGACGAGTTGCCAGGTATGCCACCTGATCGAGACATTGAGTTTGTTATTGATTTAATACCTGGAACTGCACCTATAGCTAAGAGGCCGTATAGGATGCCTCCTTTGGAATTAGCGGAACTCAAGAAGCAAATTAAAGAGCAATTAGAGAAGGGTTTTATTCACCCTAGTTCTTCACCTTGGGGAGTGCCTGTGCTGTTTGTGGACAAGAAGGATGGATCCCAAAGGATGTGTGTAGATTACCGAGCTCTCAACGAGGTAACAATCAAGAACAAGTACACCTTGCCACATATAGAGGACTTGTTTGATCAGATGAAGGGTGCTTGTGTCTTCTCTAAGATTGATTTGAGGTCGAGATACTTTCAAATGAAGATTAAACCATTGGACATACCGAAAATAGATTTTAGGACACGGTATGGATCTTATGAGTACACCGTGATGTCTTTTGGATTGACAAATGCGCCTGCCTACTTTATGTACCTCATGAATAAGGTCTTCATGGAGTACTTGGATAAGTTCGTTGTGGTGTTTATTGATGACATTATGATCTACTCGAAGAATGAGAAGGAACACGAGGAACACTTGAGGCTTATGTTGCAGAAATTGAGGGAGCATCAATTGTATGCCAAGTTCAACAAGTGTCAATTTTGGTTAAGGGAAGTGTCATTTTTGGGTCATATAATCTCAGGAGGAGGAGTATCGGTTGACCCCGGAAAAGTGAGAGACGTGTTGAAGTGGGAGCTACCGCAAAATGTTAAGGAAATAAGGAGTTTTCTTGGGATGGCTGGATATTACCGTAGATTCATAAAGGACTTTTCCAAGATAGAAAAGCCTATGACGGAGTTGCTAATGAAGGGAAAGGCTTTCTAATGGACCCAAGCTTGTCAAAATAGTTTTGAGGAGTTAAAGAAGAGGTTGACAACAGCCCCAATTTTGGTACTGCCGGATGTGAGCAAGAGTTTTGATATTTATTGTGATGCATCGAGACAAGGGCTTGGATGTGTATTGATGCAAGAAGGTCAAGTGATCGCCTATGCATCAAGACAATTGAAGAAACATGAGCAAAATTACCCAACACATGATCTTGAACTAGCAGCCGTGGTACATGCATTGAAGATTTGGAGACACTATATTCTTGGAGATAGGTGTGAAATTTATACGGATCACAAGAGTCTTAAGTATATTTTCACACAAACGGATCTGAACTTGAGGCAACGAAGATGGTTGGAGCTCATCAATGATTATGATTTGGGAATCAACTATCATCCGGGAAAGGCCAATGTAGTGGCCGATGCTTTGAGTAGAAAAGGAGTAAGTCATCAACTCACAGTTCGAGAGTTACCATCCGAGTTATGTAAGGAGTTTGAAAGGTTGAACCTCGGATTTGTAAATGAGACAGAGATGATGGAGTTAAACCCAACCTTGGAGCAAGAAATTCGAGAAGCCCAAACCGCAGATGAGGAGATCAAGGAAATCAAGGAAAGGACCGAAGAAGGGAGAGAGTTCAGATTTGACGAGGATGAACATGGTACCCTATGGCTTGGAAAGAGAATCGTTGTGCCTAATGTGAAGCATATTCGGGAGACAATACTAAAGGAGGCACATGACTCGCCGTACTCAATTCACCCTGGTTGTACGAAGATGTACAAAGACTTGAAGGCTTGCTATTGGTGGGATAGCATGAAAAAGGACATAGCTGAATATGTGGCATTGTGTGATGTGTGTCAACGAGTCAAGGCAGAACATCAAAGGCCAGCTGGATTATTGCAACCATTGAAGATCTCAGAATGGAAGTGGGAAGAAATTGGAATGGACTTCATAGTTGGGTTACCACGTACTCAGTCCGGGTATGACTCAATTTGGGTAATTGTGGATCGCTTAACCAAGTCAGCTCATTTTGTCTCTGTGAATACCAAATATACAGCCACACGATTGGCCGAAATATACATGGAGCATATTGTGTGTCGACACGGAGTACCGAAGAAGATAGTCTCAGATAGAGGTTCTCAATTTACTTCCAGGTTTTGGCAAAAATTGCATGAAGCTTTGGGAACGAGGTTGAATTTTAGTTCAGCATATCATCCTCAAACGGATGGACAAACCGAGAGGACCAATCAGATTTTGGAGGACATGTTAAGAGCTTGTGCTTTGAAGCATGGGAAAAGTTGGGACAAAAGCTTGCCATACGCAGAATTTTCATACAACAATAGTTACCAAGCAAGCTTGAAAATGTCACCGTATGAAGCGCTTTATGGGAGAAAGTGTAGGACACCATTATTTTTGAATGATACAGGAGAAACTCAAGTATTTGGTCCGGATGTGTTGCAAGAAGCCGAAAAGCAAGTCCAAATAATTCGTGAAAACTTGAGGGCTTCCCAATCAAGACAAAAAGGCTATGCAGACAATAGGAGAAGGAAACTAGCCTTTGAAGTGGGAGATTTTGTTTACCTCAAGGTGTCACCAATGAGGGGTCATAAGAGGTTTAACATAAGAGGAAAGCTCGCACCTCATTATACTGGACCATTCAAGATTTTGGACAAAAGAGGAGAAGTAGCGTATAAGTTGGAGATGCCAGCTCATCGCTCAGACGTGCATGATGTCTTTCATGTTTCCCAGCTCAAGAAGTGCTTGAGAGTACCGGAAGAACAAGTGCCAATGGAAGAATTGGAACTAGAGGAAGATTTGACTTATGCCGAACAACGGGTCAAAATCTTGGAAACCAAGGAGAGAGTCACAAGGAACAAGGTCATTAGATGGTGTAAAATTCAATGGAAGCACCACACAGAAAACGAAGCGACGTGGGAATTGGAGGATGATATCAAGAAGGACTTTCCCTATCTCTTCTCTTCTGCGTCGAATCTCGAGGGCGAGATTCATTTTAAGTGGGGTAGGTTTGTAACACCCTCATTTTCATGCATCATGCCCTACATACACTCATATACATGTCTAACATTGATCCACATAAAGAGGAACGAGTTTAAAATTGATTCGGAGCATTTAAAATTGATTTGGAACAAACCGCACTTAAAAACGCAGGAAAGTGCGGACTAGTCCGATTTTACTGAGGACTAGTCCGATTTCTCTCTGACTAAAAATGGACTTGTCCATTTTTACTGCGGACTAGTCCGGTTTTTGGCACTGGAAACTTTTGTACTTGTATGATTTTGTGCGGACTAGTCCGATATTCCATGAATCCTTGAAAATTTGCTAAGTCCTTGGACTTTTCCGGACTAGTCCGGTGTTCCAGCGGACTTGTCCGATTTCCTCTCTGTTTAAAGTCGGACTTGTCCAATGTTTGGCCAGACTTGTGTGATTTTCTCTCTGGATGACTTCAGACCAGTCCGGTCCTTTTCGGACTTGTCCGATATTTTGCGACTCCGAGTTGATCTTTTGTTTTACGACTTGAATCTTGGGTTTCACATTAAGTGGGCCTAGGGACGTAGTGCCTAACTCTTTTAGAGCCCATGTGGGACTCTAAACCGGCCTCTACTCATCCCAAAACTCGAAATCCATCTAACCCTAGCCTCCACCTCTATATAAACAGCCCCACCCCTTGGTTTGACATCTATTTTCCACTTTTCCACCCACCCAAACCCTAGTTCGTGGGAAGCCACCATCAAGGAGGGAGGAGAAGATCCCAAGCAAGAAGAAGAAGAGGAGGAGGAAACGGAAGAGGATCAAGATCTCCACCAAGTTTTTGTTCTTCACCACCAATTCATCCCCAAGTTCATCACCAACCCTAGATCACCAAGATCCAAGTGCTACCTCCAAGGTTCTTGATTCATTGAAATCCCAAACACCTGGTATACCTTCTATTCTCTTTTCCTTACATGAATTCAACCCCTAATCTCCAAATTCACGTCGATCTAGAAAACCCTAATCTGCTGATCTCGCAGAGTGCGGACTTGTCCGGTCCCTAGCGGACTAGTCCGATCTTCCTCGTTAAATTGCATCAAATTAATTCTAAAATTTGATTTGAATCAACCCCAAACCTGTATAAACTTGTTAAAAGCTATTAGAACAAGTTATTGATCATTAAAAGCAATCTAGTAACAAGTTCTACCTTGCATTTGCATCAATCATGCATGTCATGTCATATTGAGTAATATTTGTGCACTCTTTGATTGTGTTGCTTGTCTTGTATGTTTATTGTGTGGATTAGATGGATTTGTGCTAGAAAGTGCCGCGGAGGATCTCCAACACCAAGAGTTTGAATGCTTTGACCCTAATCAACAGCAAGAGCAAGGCAAGTGTCCTTGAAGCATATTGATCCTGTTTTTAAAATAAAATGTTTTGTTTGCAAACTGCATGCTTGTGTCAATTTGATGGGAATCCTATGGTAGGAAGTTTACTAGATTTGTTAAACCACCCTTGTCACCTGGGATATCTTGTAGAGAGTCGGGATGGACTTTTTACTTTTGCTTCGTTTAATCAACTGGAATGGGAAAACAACTATACCACTCAATTTAATTATGCATGAATGAGACTATGGTTGACATGAACTGGTTAAATATGATATGGTAATGGGTGATCTAAGCAAGCCTGATATGTGGATGGGTTGGATGTTATGGTGGTTTTGCTTGCTTTAGATCTAAGGATCGGTTCATGCGAGAATAAGCCAGGACTACAGTGCCACCACGAGGCCAAGTATGGGTGCGGTGTAGCTGAGTAATTAGGGCTTTGCTAGTACTGTTTGGACCATTGTGGATGCTCGGGGAAGGGGTAGTTAGATTGGGTTTGTTGATGATTGGTGGGACTACCCTGAGATCTGAATGGCTCAAGAGGGGGCCCTTGGTTGAAGATGTTCTCTGCGGGAGACATCGCCACCGGTGAAACCTCAGTGGGGTCTAAATAGGCTAGTAATCCCTTTGTAAAGACTATTTTGTGATCTCTTGGCCACACACCAATGGAAGTGTGTAACATGACCGACGGGTCATGGGCATAAGGGAGATTCTTAGTTACCAAAAGGTGATGAAATCATGAACATGTGGGTAAAGAGGTACAAACTCTGCAGAGTTAAATAAAACTATCATGATAGCCGTGCTCCTGGTTATGAGCACCTGGACAACTTCCATGATTAGAGGGAACTCGTTATTGGGATGGTATTGGGATGGTTATGGTTGGTATTATGGTTTGGTATTATGGTTATGGATTAATTTTTGGTATTGAATATGGTTATTGGCAAATGGTGAAATCTGGAATTATTGACGATGGGAATGAATTTAGACTGGTATTATGATATCATTTATGATTATGATGGGTTTGATTCATATAAATATAATATATTGCTTTTCAAATGTTTTAATATACTTTTCAGCACTTTGCCATTATTATTGTCGTCATTTGAATCAGCCACATGTCATACTTTCCACACTTGCTGAGTACGACATGTACTCACTCTTACAACCCCCCCCCCCCCCCAACAGTTGCAGGTCAGGATTGGGAGTTTAATGGCGATAATGCGGAGTTCTAGGCCGTGTCTACCGTCAGCTTTGCCTGTGGTGTTTATTGGAGCTGCGCTATCCCTTATGCTTAGTTTGCTTAGTTGCTTAATTAGTTTATTTCCGCTGCATTAGTTGAACTTGTCATAAATATTCATTAGAGGTTGTAATCAAGGATAATATGGCTTGTTTAATAAAATTTGGTTTATTAATTTTGTTCTGTGGTAATTTTCTGTATACTCTTTTGTGAATGCACTCGTGTATGTGTGTTGAACATCCTGGGCACACATATGCGTTAGCTTGGTTCATTTTTCGGAACTGGGCATCACATCATCATCATAGGACTCCACCATTTCAGGGTCTTCCTCTGCCGAGTTGGAGTGTTCATGCTCAACTTCTTTTGTGGGAGAATTCACTTCTTCCTCCTCTTGGGCTGGTTCCATTTGCGACTCCTTGTGAGGCCTAAACTTGCTTCCAAGGGGTGGCAAACGAGCTCTCTTGCGGGCTGTAATTTTGGTGTGAGCCATCTACAAGAAAACATGAGAAAAATAGAAGAAAACACAAATATCAGTTCTGAAATTGCAGCAGCCATAAATAGAGATGAGAAGATGTGCATTCGCTCAAAAAGATGCAAAAACAGTAAAAATTGCAGCAGCAGCAACAAAAACGCAGTTTTCCCCATATTATATAGCTAGTGGGAGGCAAAATAGTGCAAAACAGACTAATTTTAATAGGAAAGAAGTCCTAAGTGATTTGTGGTGTCCATTCTAACTAGGCATGCGTCCTATGGTCAAACACGGCTCTGATACCAATTTGTGACACCCGGTTCCGAAAATGAACCAAGCGCAATGCATATGTGTGCCCAGGATGTTTAACACACATACACAAGTGATTCACAAACAATAAACAGATATAACCATGTCTCGAATAATAATACACTAATAATAGTACCTTATTACAAACCAAATAGTCTCGATTACAACTCTAATGAAACTGCAGCGGGGAAAACTAAATTCTAATGATTCCAACTCCACAGGCAAGTTTGATGGCAAAACACACACATAGAACTCCTCAAAATACTCTTGGTACTCCACCTGGTTGCCTGCGTCTGGATTTGGTGGGGGAAATAACAATGGTGAGCACATGTCATACTCAGCAAGTGTGGGAAAATATGACATGTAGCTTTAACAAAGGATGATAATAAAATAGGCTAATTGCATAGAAGTACATTCAAATCAGTCAAAAATGCAATTATATCATTATTAAGTGAGGTCATTCCCAAATAACATCGATTTCAGCTTAAATAACCAATTCCAACAATAATAATCCATAACCAAATCATAAATGTTCATTTATCTTAATTTCATCAATTCCACGTACCAAAACCAATTAAGAAACCAATACTGATTCCCAATTCAATTCCAGCCATTAAACAATTTAAAGTCCAAATTCTAATCATGTGAGGGTCCAGGTTGATATTGACCGGTAGGACGACTATCATGATAGTTTTAGACACACTCCATAGAGGTTGTATCACTTTACCCACAAGTTCGTGATTTCATCACCTTTCGATGACTATGGAATCTCAATTATGCAGTCCCACACTTCCTTAGGTGTGTGGCCAAGAGATCACAAAATAACCTTTACAAAGTGATTACTAGCCTATTTAGACCCCACTGAGGTTTCACCGGTGGTGATGTCTCCAACTGAGCACATCTTCAACCAAGGGCCCCCTCTTGAGCAATTCGGATCCCAGGGTAGTCCCACCAATCATCAACAGACCCAATCCGACTACCCCTTCCCCGAGCATCCTTAATGGTCCAAACAGCACTGGCAATTCACTAATTAGTCATCTAAGCCACACCCATACTTGGCCTTGTGGTGGCACTGTAAATCCTAGATGGTCGCTCTACGAATCGGTCCTTAGATCTAAAGCAAGCAAAACCACCAAAACAGTCCAATCCATTCCACATTGCCAACTTGCTTAGATCCCTAGGAACCATGTTGCTACAGGGTCATTTTTACCAATCCTCATCATTCATATATTCAATAGTTCATAATTAAGCAATTATAGTGGATTTCCAACCCAATTGAGTATAGCGATGCAAAATGTAAAATACCCTTCCCGACTCTCTACATAGTGTTCAAGCGACAAGGGTGGTCATGCAAAACTAGTAAACTCCTACAATAGTTTTCCTATAAATTTCAACACAAGCATGCAATTTTCACAAACAAAACATTTAAAACAGGATCAATATGATCAAGGACACTTGCCTTGCTGTGGAGCTTGATTTGGATCAAAGACTTCGAAAATGTGGTTCTACAGGTCCTCGAAAGCACTCTCTATGACAAATCCTTCTATGTCGAGCGAAACACATGCAAAACATGCAATTCAACCAATTAATGCTCATATAGTACTCAATATGCCATGATATGCATGATTAATGCAATTGTGAGGTAAAACATGTTAATGAGCTGCTATTAATGTTTACTAACTAGTTACAATAGTTTCCAACAGATTTGAACAACTTGGATTTGGTTCGAGTCAATTTGAAACTTATTCAGCACAGTTCAGGTTCAGGGGCCGGACTAGTCCGTGTTCAGGGGCCGGACTAGTCTGCCCTGGACAGAAATGGATTTTAGGGTTTTCTTGATCTGTGAGAATTGGGGTTGAATTTGCATGAAAAATTTAATGTAGATGGTATACCACGTGTTTAGAGATCCAAAGATCATGGTTTTTACATGAGAGTTTGGATCTTGGCAATTAGGGTTTGATGGAGAGGAGTTGATGAAGATCTTGAGTTGAAGAATGTCAATTGTCGAAGAATCAATGAATGTTGGTCTTCATTGATCCTCCTTCGAGTTCTCCTCCTTCGAGTTCTCCTCCTTCTCCTTGCTCTTGGCTCTCCTATTGACGTCGGCAACAAAGCAAAGGTGGCAGCAAGGTTTTTCAATTTTGGGGTGGGGAGGTGTCGGGTATTGGGGTGTATATATAGGTGGGGAGTTAGGGTTTTGGGGTGAATTCCAAGTAGAATTTGGAGGGGGACGAGTAGGGGCCAAGGTGGGTTCCAATTGGGCTCCTCTGGGGTTGGGCACGAAGTCCTTGGGCCCAAATTTGGCAACTACTCGAAAAGAAATTGTGGAGAAATAAAAGAATCCGAGTTGGTTTCCGAAGGCCGGACTAGTCCGCATGGGCTGCCGGACAAGTCCTTTATGGACCAGAGCCAAAATTGGACAAGTCCGGTTAATTTGCCAGACCAGTCCAGGGAACATCAGAAGATAAATCGGACTAGTCCGTACACTGCACCGGACAAATCCGTAGCCCTGGAGAAACTGAATTTCCTGCACCAGAAGGGAATTATCGGACTAGTACGGGTTTATGGGCCCGACAAGTCTGTTCCCAGGCAGATTTAATTTCCTGTTTTGACCTAAATTCATTTTAATCTTGTCCTATTTTATACCACTTAATGTTAAACATGTGTGGGAATGTATGCAATGCATTATGCATGAAGATGAGGGTGTTACATTTTCATCAAGTGGCTTGGTAAAGATATCGGCTTGTTGTTTTTCAGTGTTGACATGGGAAATGGCTATATCTCCTTTCATTGAGTGATCTCTCAAAAAGTGATGTCGGATGTCTATGTCTTTGGTTCTATAGTGCTCAACAGGGTTATGGGAAATTTTATTTGCACTCTCATTATCACAAAGGAGTGGAATACGACTCATATTGTAACTGTAATCCCTTAAAATTTATCGCATCCAAAGGAGTTGTGCTCAACAACTCCCGGCTGCAACATACTCTGCTTTGGCCGTGGATAAGGCAATGGAATTTTGTTTCGTGGAGGACCAAGAAACTAGGGATCTACCTAGGAATTGGCAAGTACCGAAGGTACTTTTTCTATCTACCTTGCATCTGGCATAATTTGCATCGGAGTATCCAATGAGATTGAATTTTGAACCTTTAGGATACCAAAGGCCTAGATTGGTTGTATGAACTAAATATCACAAGATCCTTTTTACCGCTGTCAAATGACATTCCTTAGGATTGGCTTGAAATCTTGCACACAAACATACACTCAACATGATACCAGGCCTAGATGCACATAAATAAAGTAAGGAGCCATCATGGAGCGATATACCTTTTGATCCATGTTTGGTCCGTCTTCATTGAGATCCAAGTGTCCATTTGTCACCATGGGAGTCTTTATGGGCTTTGCTTTGTCCATTCCAAACTTCTTGAGTATTTCTTGAGTGTACTTTGTTTGGCTTATGAACGTCCCGTCCTTTTGTTGCTTCACTTGGAATCCCAAAAAGTATCTCAACTCTCCCATCATGGACATCTCGAATCTATCTGTCATAATCTTACTAAATTCAATCTTGAAGCCATTCTCAATCAAAAATTCTCTAAGGCACTCATACCAAGCTCTAGGAGCTTGTTTGAGGCCATAGAGAGCCTTATGTAGCTTGTACACATAGTCAGGGTACTCTTGATCTTCAAAACCGGTTGGTTGCTCCACGTACACCTCCTCCTTGATCAGTCCATTGAGGAAGGCAATTTTCACGTCCATTTGATACAGCTTGAAATCATGGTGAGTAGCATATGCGAGTAATATACGAATTGATTCAAGCCTAGATATAGGAGCAAAAGTCTCGTCGAAATCCAAACCTTCAACTTGTGTGTACCCTTTGGCCACAAGTCATTCCTTATTCCTTGTTAGCACTCCATGTTCGTCTTGCTTGTTGCGGAAGACCCATTTAGTGCCGATGACGTCGGATTTGGGTCTTTCAACAAGCTCCCACACTTCGTTCCTTTTGAAGTTGTTCAATTCTTCTTGCACATCACCCAATCCAGATCCTTTAATGCATCCTCAACCGTGTATGGTTTCAAAGTGGATACAAAAGAATAGTGTTCACAAAAATTAGCTATGCGAGATCGAGTTATTACTCCCTTTTGGATGTCACCGATTATATTGTTGACGGGGTGATCTCTTTGGATTCTTTGGTGTACTCTTGGATGTGGCACTTATGGTCTTGAATCTTCATTATTATCATCTTATTCTCCCCCTGGATAGTTGCCCTCATTGATGTTTTGATCACCTTGATCATCTTGAGGTTGATCTTGTGTGGAAGCTCCCCCTTGATCATTATCCTCCACTTGTGGTTCATCTTCTTCATTCACATTTGGAGGTGGAACTTGTGGTTGAACATCGCCCAGTGCCATTCTTCTCAATGCTTGACATGGAGATTCTTCTTGATCTAGCACACATTGATCAACTTGCTCTTCTTGAGAGCCGTTAGTTTCATCGAACACTACGTCACGTGCTACTTCAACAAGTCCTGAGGCCTTATTGAAGACACGATAGGCATATGTGTTCGAATCATAGCTAAGTAAGAAACCAATTATAGCTAAGTAAGAAACCTTCATTGTACTTCGAAGTGAACTTCTAAGCCCTAGGCTTCTTGTTGAGAATATAGCATTTTGAACCAAAAACTCGAAAGTAAGAAATGTTTGGTTTGTTACCAGTGAGTGGTTCATATGAGGTTTTCTTGAGTAGACGACAAAAATAGAGTTGGTTTATGGTGTGACAGGCGGTGTTAACCGCTTCAGCCCAAAACCTGTCTGAAGTCTTGTATTCATCGAGCATTGTCCTTGCCATCTCAATGAGTGTTCGGTTCTTCCTTTCGGCTACTCCATTTTGTTGAGGAGAGTATGGTGCTGAAAACTCGTGCTTTATTCCTTCCTCATCTAGATACTCCTCAACTTGAGTGTTCTTGAATTCTGTCCCATTGTCACTTCGTATGTTCTTGATCTTTAGTGAGAATTCATTTTGGGCACGCTTGATAAAATGACTAAGCCGTATTTATTACCCCTGATGCTTATGTAAGCAATTGGACCGAATAGATCCATGTGGAGAAGCTCGAGCGGTCTTGTTGTAGTCATGACATTCTTCACGGGATGGGGTCTTCCTACTTGCTTCCCGACTCGGCACCCTCTACAAGGCCTGTCTTTCTCAAAAACAACATCCTTTAAACCTTGGATGTGATCGCCTTTAAGCATTTTTTGAAGATTCCTCATACCAACATGTGCTATCCGTCACAGCAAACCCATGTTGGTCTTTGCAATCAGGAATGTGTAAAGTTCAGCTTTATCTTTATTGAAGTCAACTAGATAAAGTTTTCCTTTTAACACACCCTTGAATGCAACCGAGTTATCACTCCTTGTAGAGACGATCACACCCTCATTATTGAATAAACAATTATAATCCTTGTCACATAATTGAGATATGGACAAAAGGTTATAATCTAAGGAGTCCACGTGTAAAACATGAGAAAGAGTATATTGTGATGAAATTGCAATTTTACCGGTACCAAGCACTCTTCCTTGACTATTATCACCAAAGTAAATGCCTTCGCTTGGCTCTTCATTTTGTTCATATTCCACGAACATTCTTCTTTCTCTGGTCATGTGATTTGTGCATCCACTATCTAGCACCCATTTTGCTCCATCGGATGAATAGGACTGCAAAAGACAAATTATGCCTTGGTCTTAGGTACCCAAGCTTGCTTGGGTCCTTTGAGGTTAGTCACAAGTGATTTGGGCACCCACACATGAGACTTGGTTTTCCCATGGCGTGGCCCAACATATTTGGCATAATCTCTTCCAAGATTACCTTTCATAAGTACATATGAAGCATCAAATGTTATAAATAGGAGTTGTTGTTCATATGTGTTCACAATGTTAAATTTATCAACATTATTAAGTTTTCTAACTTGAGAAGAGTTTCCCCTGACAAAGGCAATGTAATCCTTGTTTTTCTTGTGGCTTCTAGCGTTTTTCTTTTCACCATAAGAATACCCAGTGCCATATTTGACATTAGGAGGTCTTGTGACCGAGTATGCACTACGTGCATACTTGACCTTCTCCTTGTCAAATATGCCACTTTGGGAAGGTTGCTTGTCCTTTGTCAAGTTTGGCTTTTTCTTCAAGTTAGTGTCACTTTTAGCACAAGTACAAATAATAACAGTTTCAGATTTGATTTGCTGGGAAGGTGAGCTCGAAGAGGATGAAGAACCACTTTGCTTGAGTGACTCAACTTGTCCCTCAATGATATTGCTAACTTTGGTTAAGTCAAGTTCATCCTTGATAGCCATGTTTGAGTTTTTTAGCTTCAAACAAGCTTCCTTGCTTGAAGCTAACTCAAGTTCCAGTGATTTACTTTGCTCATTTTCAAGCTCAAGGAGCTTTTTGATCGTAATATATTCTTCCCTTTGGAGGATGATCATATCTTCTTGACGATCAACTAGCTCCTCCTTATCAACAAGCTTAACCATTAGAAATTTCATCTTGGCAGCAGTTTTCTTATCTAAACCACTAAGCATATCTTCATCATCACTAAAATTATCAATATCACTAGTAGAAGAAAGTGAGGAGGAATATTTAGTTTTGACCTTTCTTTTTCCTTCCTTGGCCATTAGACACGTGTGGTTGGTGTCCTTTCTTGCGCTGATGGTTGGAAAGAGGTTGGATTTCTTGGTAGGCTCTTCTTCTTCTTCAGATTAGTCATCATTAGAGTCCCACTCCTTACCTAAGTGTGCTTGGCCATATTGCTTATTTTTCTTGAACATTTTCTTTGGTTGAGGTTTGCTGTCTTTATCTTCCTCTTATTTTCTTCATGTGGACAATCTACTATGAAATGGTCATAATCTCCACAGTTATAGCACGCCCGTCTCATCTTGGGTCTGTGTTTGTTCCTTTGTCTTCCTTCATTTGAGCTATTACCATTTCTTCTTCTCATCATTTTCTTGAACTTCTTCATGAACAAGGTCATGTCTTCTTCATCGGTATCACTGCTTTCATCATTGCTGTCATCTTCTCCATGAGCTTCTCGAGCTTCTTTTGATAGAAACTCTTTTCTTCTTCGCCGAGGTAAGATCGGCAATTTTCTTGATATGCTTGGCTTGCTTCTCCATCATTTCAAAGTTGATAATCTTGCCAAGAAGTTCAACTAGGGTCATTTTCCGATACCCGGGGCTTTCTCTAATCATAGAGCAAAGGGTCACGTTGTGAGGCATGAATGCTCTAAGTATCAACTTTACGACTTCATGATCATTCCAGTGACACCCGGTTCCGAAAACGAACCAAGTGAATGCATATGTGTGCCCAGGACGTTCAACACACATACACGAGTGCATTCACAAAAGGATATATAGAAAATTACCATAGAACAAGATTAATTAAGAACTTTTATTATAGAATTAAGAATATCCTCGAATAAAAGCTCTAATGATTATAAATGTCAAGTTTGAACTAATGCAGCGGAAATAAACTAAATAAGCAACTAAGAAGCTAAGCAAAAAGGCATAAGGGTACCGCATCTCCAATCAACACCACAGGCAAAGCTGACGGCAGACACTGCCTAGAACTCCGCATTATCACCGTTATACTCTCAATCCTGACCTATAACTGGTGGTGGGGGAATTGCAAGGGTGAGTACATGTCGTACTCAGCAAGTGTGGAAAGTATGACATGTAGCTGATTCAAATGATGACATTAATAAAGGCTAAGTGCTGAAAAGTACAATAAAACATTTGAGAAGCAACATATTATATGTATGTGAAGTAAACCCATCATAAGCCATAATTATCAACATAGCACAAGTCCATATCCCAAATCCATCACTGTTATACCATATTTCACCATTAGCATTAACCATATCCATTGCTATAAACCATAATACCATAACCAGTACCAAACCATAACCATTACCAAACATCCGAAATTCCAAGTTTCCTTCTAATCATGGAAGTTGTCCAGATGCTCATAACCGGGAGCACGACTATCATGATAGTTTTAAACACTCTGCAGAGTTTGTACCACTTTACCCACGTGTTTGTGATTTCATCACCCGTCGGCGACTAAAGAAAACCTCCATCATGCCAAAACACTACCATCGGTGTATGGACAAGAGATTACAAAATAACCTTTACAAAGGGACTACTAGCATGTACGGATCCACTAAGGTTTCACCGATGGCGATGTCTCCAACTGAGCACATCGTCAACCAAGGACCCCTCTTGTCCCATTCGGATCCCAGGGAGTTTTGCCAACCATATCCAAACCCAATCCGACTCCCCTTCCCCGATGCGCCAAATGATCCATGCAGTACTAGCAATACCCTAATTAATCAGCTACACCGCACCCATACTTGGCCTCGTGGTGGCACTGTTATCCTGGCATATTCTCGCATGAACCGGTCCTTAGATCTAAAGCAAACAAAACCATCATAACATCCAACCCATCCAGATACCATGCTTGCATAGATCACCCATTACCATGTCACCTTAACCAGTTCATATTAACCATAATCTCATTAATGCATAATTAAATAGTGTAGTTGTTCTCCCATCCCGATTAATTAAGCGAAGGAAAAAGGTACAAAGCCCTTCCCGACTCTCTACCATGAATTCCAGGTGACAAGGGTGGTCAAACAAAGCTAGTAAACTTCCTACCATAAGATTTCCCATCAAATTGACACAAGCATGCAGTTTTGAAAACAAGACATTTATTTTGGAAAAAGGATCAATATGTTCAAGGACACTTGCCTTGCTCTTGGGCTTGATTAGGATCAAAGAGTTCAAATTCTTGGTGCTGGAGGTCCTCCGCTGCACTCTCTAGTGCAAATCCGCCTAAACTGCGCAATAAACATACAAGACAAGAATCACAATCAATAAGTGCACATATATTACCCAATATGTCATGACATGCATGATTAATGCAAATGCAAAGTAAAACTTGTTAATGAGTTGTTAATGATGTTTACTAAATAGTTCTAATAGTTTTTAACAAGTTTAGGAAGGTTTGGAACTAATTCGAAACAATATAGATTTAATTCAATAGGAAATAGATTGCAAGATGAGACTAGTCCACTAGGGACCGGACTAGTCCGCCCTTCGCAGGAACAACGAACTAGGGTTTTCTAGATCGACGTGAATTTGGAGAAATGAGGTTGAATTCACATGAGAAATAGAGAGTAGAAGGTATACACGGTGTTTAGGACTCCAAAGAATCAAGAGTTTTGGAGGCAACACTTGGATCTTGATGATCTAGGGTTGATGAGATCTTGATGGAGAATTGTTGATGAAGAACGAAAACTTGATGGAGGTCTTGATCCTCTTTCGTTTCCTCCTCTTCTTCTTCTTGCTCGGGATCTCCTTCTCCCTCCTTGGCGGTGGCTCTCCACTAACTAGGGTTTTGTAGACTTCAATTGAGGGTAAAGGATGTTAAGTCAAGAGGCGGGGTTGTTTATATAGAGGCGGAGATTAGGGTTTGATGGAATTCAAGTTTATGATGGGTATAAGCCGGTTTGGGGTCCCACATGGGCTCCAAAAAGAGTTAGACATGACGTCCTTAGGCCCACTTAAGGTAGCACCCAAAAACAAATCCTGGAACAAAAGATCAACTCGGAGTCGTAATTAACTGGACAAGTCCGAAAAGGGGCCGGACTAGTTCGAAGTTAGACAAAGAGATATCGGACAAGTCCGGACTATATCGGACAAGTCTGAACTTGGTTAAAGAAAAAACAGACAAGTCTGGCCAAACCGTACAAGTCCAATTTTAATCAGAGGAAAAACGGACAAGTCCACTGGAATACCGGACAAGTCCAGGGACTTAGCAAAATATCGAGAATTGGAATATCGGACTAGTCTGCAAAGGACCGGACAAGTCCGAAACTGTCCAGAGGATAAAACCAGAATATTCTGAACGAAAACGGACATGCCCGAGCGAGGTCAGAGAGAAATCGGACTAGTCCGCAGCAAAAACGGACTAGTTCGCACTCCTTAGAACTTTTGAGTGCGGTTTTACTCTAAATTCATTTTAAACTTGTTCCTTTTTATGTTGATTAATGTTAAACATGTATATGAACTTATACAATGCATGATGATTTAAAATGAGGGTGTTACATTCCACTTCTTGCTGCCATATGCTCAAACTTTATTGACTAGAGACTTCAATTGATTTTACATATCTTGTGGTGATTCATCTTCTTCTATAGCGAATCCTCCCAATTCACTTTCAATCATTTCAATCTTGGATTCACGTACATGACGATCACCTTCATGTGTGGTTTGTAGAGTGTCTCATATCTCCTTGGCAATTTCGAGTCCATCCACCTTGGTGAACTCGTCTCGGCTCAATGAAGAAGTAATCACAGCTGCGGCTCTGGCATTTCGATGAATGGCTTGTTCTTGTGTACATCCTTGATGTATGACATTGTCTCATCGAGCGGTGAGTCTCTTTTGAACAGTTTGGCTCTGATACCAATTGAATGTAGCCTAGAGGGGGGTGAATAGGCTTTTTGAAACATTGTCGGTCCTTGAAACACTTGATAGATTGATTTAATAAACAGACAGATCAGACTAGTCCAGTACAGTGTAGACTAGTCCGGTATGCATGGAATAGAAAGATCAAGATTGATCAATAATTTCACTTCTAGTACCCTATGCAGCGAAAATTAATTGGCAACTTAGATGTATTACCACAATGAAACAATGTATGGCAAAGATCAACTTTAGTTTCAATGTTTCAATGTGAGTCACACAAGATTATGCGAACCCTAGAATATGATGAACGATGAAAGAAAAGTGCGTGAGACAAGATTTTATCGTGTGGTTCGATTCCCAAGGAGGAAACCTACATCCACGTTGAGGAGTCCACGGAGGACCGGGTCTTCACCAACCCTACCCTCGTCGAATCGCCACAGAGGCCGATTCTCTTCCACTAATCACAAAGGGGCAAATAACTCGTTCAAGTGGCCTTCTCACAAGTTGAGGGCTCCCTAAGAATTACAATGAATGAACACCACCAAACACACTCAAAAGATATACAATAAACAACAAGAGTGTGTGAGAGATCAAACCCAAGAGCTCAAGATGTGTAGAACAAGTCTCTCCTTTGATCAATTGCTAATCCTCAAAGATTTGATCCTTATAGGCTTAGAATGTGTGGAGAGATGTGTATTTTGGTCTCTTGGAAGGTGTGACAGTGCAGGGGGTCGAGAGTTTTGGTTGTATGGCCATACGCCTCTATTTATACTAGGGTTTCCAAAAGGTACCATTAGGGTTTGCGATGTCCAGACTAATCCGCGGTGGACTCCAGACTAGTCCGGTGTGCGGCGTGTGGAAAACCCTAAGTGTTGAGATATATCGGACTAGTCCGTTACTGGTGCGGACTAGTCCATTTTTAGTCACAAACTTTTCGGACTAGTCCGGTTGATATCGGACTAGTCCGGTGTAGTGAACACCGTGAAGAAATGAGGACAAGTCCGCACTTGGAGGGACTTGTCCGATTTTAGTCAGAGAGTTTTTGGATTGGTGCGACTGATATAGGACTTGTCCGGTGTAGTGCAAATGTGAAATGCTGAGGACTTGTCCGCACTATGGGGGACTAGTCTGATCTTCGTCAGAGAGATATCGAACTAGTCTAGTGTACATCGACTAGTCAGGTTTTCCTGTGAATTGTGCAGTGAGTTGAATTATTTGTTCACTTGAGCTCTTGGGGTGTGTTTATCCAACACACTCCATACAAAATAATCTAATATTTCCAGCTCTTGAGCTCTTTTTGCTTTAGATCCTCATTCTCCTTCCTTTTTGGGCCTTCTTCCTAATTTCTTTGAAACCTTCGCTCATCTCAACAATTTTGTTAGGATGTCATTTGTTTGTCATAAATCAACCAAAACCCACAAGGAATGCCTAGATGCACTTTCACTAGTGCCATCGAGCAAATAATTTTTTTTGCTTTATAAGTGCTTCTCGACAGTTTATTTGGTTTTTGAAGAATTTCCGCCAAAAGTTTCAAAAGATCAGAGAAACTACAATCGGACCATCCGTGTGTGGCTTTAAACTTTAGTAGTTCTAGGACTGCATGCAATGTAGTAAACTCTTTATCACAACCGTTTGATTCGTCATGTAAATGCTCAGTCGCCGCATTATGCAATGTTTCCATTTTACTTAAACCTTTACATGCTCCCATAGAATTCAATGCATATGGTTCAATGTGACGCAACATCTCCTCAAAATCGAACTCATCATCATCATCATCATCATCATCATCATCATCATCACCATCTTGATTGTCACTACCATAATCGATATGAACATTATCATCATCTGAACTTCTCTCATCATCTTTATCCACTTCATGTGTATCTAACTCACCATGCTTTGTCCATATCGTGTAGTTTGTTTAAACCTCTTTCAACCAAATGAGATTGGATTACTATAGTATCTATCCAATCAATCTTATTTTCGCAGTCGATACATGGACATAATATGTCATCTATCTTTTGCATCTTCGCATGTCTTTTGAATGCTTCAATAAAATTTGCAACATTTTAAATGTACATAGGATCGGGTCTTGGCATGTTATACATCCACGCTCGACGGTCCATGCTTTAATAACAGAAATTTTGTAAGATTTACAGAATTTGGCCACAAATATTCCGTAAAGGTCTTCTTTAAAATGAATTTAAAGATACATAACCAGTATGTATCATGAGTGAATACTATCATGTAGGTATGTTCATAAGGGTTACAAGAAAATTTATTTCATAATTTTCTCAGCTTCCTAGTGGTCATAATGGATTTTTGAAGTTGGGTTTATTCATTGAAACATTTCATCAAACATGTGATGTGCTTGTATTCATCTTCAACCTTTAATCCTTCAAATCTACTTCTTTTTTTACAAAAATCATGGATGAGCTCAAGGGGAGACTCAACTACATCTTTTAACCTTTAATCCTTCAAATCTACTTCTTAAATGCATAAAGTGGAGGGGGGGGGGGCTAGAGCCATGCAAACTCAACAAAATGAAACTGAAAACAAGACAACAAACTGAAAACATGACAATGAAGTTAAAGATTCTTCTAACCTTTTCTCTGTTCGAAGCTTGATCAACTGATGAATAAAGGACTGACGCACGCATGTTGGAAAATTTTGGCAGCCTGGGGGTGTCGATGGAAAATCTTCCGGGTTAGATTTTCTGTGTTCCCTGAGGGGCCCTTTATATAGGCGTACGTTTTCACAGGCGGATTTTAATGAAAAAACCGTATGTGATAAAAATTAATTAAGCTCAGTACAGGCGGTTGTTGCTAAACAATTGCCTGTGATAATGGCCCGAGCCTGTTCTTCAGTTTTCTTTTCCTTTCTTTTTTATTTAGATTCCAATATAAATACTCAAACATGTATAGATTCTGCAAATTGAGTACAAATTTGATGATTCTTTTTTTCTATATTATTAAAAAATTAACACCTACCACATGGACTAAATATTTTAAAACTTGTATAGCTAACATCGTAATGTTTTGGTAAATATCAAATTAATTTATACTCAAATATTATTCACATTTCTGTATCTCCTTAAAAAGGGGATCCTTCACTGAAATTGGTTTGTATGAACATATTTGTCTTATTTTTACATGTATGAATTTTTTTAATTTTTTAAAGCATTCCAACATGTCAAAATTCAAATTATCCATCATTCTAATGAAATACTCATATCCATATGAGGCATTCATCAAATTTTGAACACACATTGATTCAAAAAAAATTATAAAAATCTGAAAAAAATCATAGAGGTTGGTATGATGACTAAAAAGTTCCATTGAAAAACTAAATGAAAAAATCATTATATTCATCAAGATAGAAAAATGACAAATAACTAGTGTTATTTGTTTTTTATGTTGTGACCAATTTCAAAGGTTTTCCCAACTGAAATTTAATGGAAAACTTTATTACTCAAGCATATTACAAGAAAGTGGAATTTGAGCTTTTAAAAGGCTCCTCATTTTAATCAAGAATATTAATTAAACCTAGACTCAGTACATTTTTTTCAGGCGGTTTTTAACTACTGAACAACTGCCTGTGATAATGCCCCGAGCATGTTCTTCAGTTTTCTTTTCCCTTGCTTCTTTTTTTTATTTAGATTCTAATATAAATACTCAAACATGTATAGATTATGCAAATTGAGTCCAAATTCGATGATTCATTTTTCTATATTCTTCAAAAATGAATGTCTACCACCTGGATCAAATATTTTAAAACTTGTTGAATGTGGCCTAGAGGGGGGGGGGGGGGTGAATAGGCCTTTTTGAATTTTATCATAACCTGCAACACTTAACAACCAGATCAAAACATGAGATATCGGGCTAGTCCGGTCAAGTGCAGACTAGTACAGTGAGTACCGACTAGGTTAATCAAGTTTGATCAATTAATTTGATTCTAGGATGTATGCAGCAGAAATATAAAGGTAATTGAAGTGTTACACGATTATGAACTAGGGTATACCACAAGTCAATGTTATGTTTAATGTTTCAAAATAAAGTAGGCAAGATTGATTGAAACCCTAGTTTGATATGATGTATAAGAAAGATGAACACAAAGTAAGAACACTAGCAATTTATCCCGTGGTTCGTTTCCCACAGAGGCAACCTACATCCACGTTGAGGAGTCCACAAAAGGACCGGGTCTTCTCCAACCCTACCCTCGTCGGATCGCCACGAAGGCCAATCCTCTTCACTTATCACAAAGGGTAAATAATCAAATTCAAGGGGCCTTCTCACACGTTGAGGGCTCCCCTAGATTACAACAAGAACTCCACCAAGAACACACTCGAAAGATTACAATGAAAATCATAGGAGTGTGTTAGGAAATCAAACCAAGAGCTCAATGAGTGATGAATCATGTCTCTCCAATGTTCCAAAGTGTATCCTCAAGGGATTGATCTTTTTGGATTTTGATTTTGTGGAGAGATGTGTTTTTGAGGCTCTTGGGAGGTGTGACGGCGCAGGGGTTCGAGAGTAGTTAAAGTTGGGTCGTGCACATCTATTTATATGGGGTTTCTAAAAGTGACCATTAGGGTTTAGAAAGATCGGACTAGTCCGTGGTGGACACCGGACTAGTCTGGTGTGCTGTGTCTAGCAAACCCTAAGTGTCCCGAAATATCAGACTTGTCCGACTAGGAGCGAACTTGTCTGATTCCGCTTCTGGAAATCTTCGGACTAGTCTGATGGATATCGGACTTGTCCAGAAAAGTGAAACCTTATGTGAATTGGGTGACAAGTCCGCACTTGAAGGACTTTTTCGATTTAGGTCAGAGGGTTTTCGGACAAGTCCGTGCCAATATCGGACTTGTCCGATTTTCATCAGAATGATATCAGACTAGTCCGTTGTGTGATCAGACTTGTCCGATTTTCATCAGAATGATATTGGAATAGTCCGTTGTGTGATCGGACTTGTCCGACTTTGTGCAACTTGTGAAGTGTTTTGAGGATTAGTCCGCACTGGGGAGGACTAGTCCGATTCTAGTCAGAGAGATATTGGACTAGTCCGTGGTGATATCGGACTTGTCCGATCTTGTGCAGAAAGATATCGGACTAGTCCGGTGTCAATCAGACTAGTCTGGTCCTGTATAAAGTTGTGAAATGTGTGTTTTTATTTGTTTTTGAGCTCTTGGGGTGTGTTTCCTAACACACTTCATACACAATGATCTACCACACTTGTTCCTTGAGCTCTTTTCCGCATTGCTCCTCATTCTCCCTTCTTTTTGACTCTTTGCTCATTTTCTCATTAAAACCTCTGCTCATCTCAACAAACTAGTTAGGATCTCATTTGCTTGTCATAAATCATCCAAAACCCACAAGGGATTTCTAGATGCACTTTCACTTGTATAGCTAACATTATAATGTTTTGGTAAATATAAAATTAATTTATACTCACATATTATTCATATTTTTGTATCTCCTAAAAAAAGGGATCCTTCACTGAAATTGGTCTGTATGAGCATATTTGTCTTATTTATACATGTATGAATTTTGTTAATTTTTTAAAGCATTCCAACATGTAAAAATTCAAATTATCCATCATTCTAGTCAAATGCTCATATACATGAGGCATTCATCAAATTTTGAACATACATTGATTCAAAAGAATTTATTAAAATCTGAAAAAAATCATAGAGGTTGGTATGATGACTAAAAATTTCTATTGAAAAACTAAATGAAAAAAATCATTATATTCATCAAGATAGAAAAATGACAAATAACCAGTGTTATTTGTTTTTTACGTTTTGACCAATTTCAAAGGCTGCCCAAAGTGAAATTTAATGGAAACCTTTAATTCTCAAGCATATTACAATAAAGTGAAATTTGGGATTTTAAAAGGCCCCTTATTTTAATCAATAATATTAATTAAGCCTAGACTCAGTATATTTTTTTCAGGTGGGTTTTAACTGCTGCACAGGCGGTTGTTGCTAAACAACCGCCTGTGATAATGGTCCGAGCCTTCTTCAGTTTTCTTTTCCCTTACTTATTTTTTATTTAGATTCCAATATAAATACTCAAACATGTATAGATTCTACAAATTGAGTCCAAATTTGATGATTTTTTTCTATATTCTTCAAAAATTAATATCTACCACGTGGACCAAATATTTTAAAACTTGTATAGCCAACATTGTAATGTTTTGGTAAATACCAAATTAATTTATACTCACATATTATTCACATTTCTGTATCTCCTAAGAAAAGGGATCCTTCACTGAAATTGGTTTGTATGAACCTATTTGTGTTATTTATACATGTATTGATTTAGTTAATTTTTTAAAGCCTTCCAACTTGTCAAAATTCAAATTATCCATCATCCAAATCAAATGCTCATATACATATGAGGCATTCATCAAATTCTGAACACACATTGATTCGAAAAAAAATTTAAAAATCTAAAAAAAATCATAGAGGTTGGTATGATGACTAAAAAGTTCCATTGAAAAAATAAATGAAAAAATAATTATATTCATCAAGATAGAAAAATGAAAATAACCAGTGTTATTTATTTTTTATGTTTTGACCAATTTCAAAGGCTTTCTCAAGTGAAATTTAATAGAAACCTTTAATACTCAATCATATTACAAGAGAGTGGAATTTGGGCTTTTAAAAGGTCCCTTATTTTAATCAAGAATATTAATTAAGCCGAAACTTAGTACATTTTTTAGGCGGCTTTTAACTACTGCACAGATGGTTGTTGTTAAACAACCGCCTGTGATAATGGTCCGAGCCTGTTCTTCAGTTTTCTTTTCCCTTGCTTCTTTTTTATTTATATTCTAATATTGTCGAAGTGTAGCAACAACACATCCCCCGATACTACTAAAGCGTAGTCTGCGGAGGTTCGCATTCGGATGGGGCGTGTAAAATCACGAAAAAGATGATGACACAGGAGTTTTTATGTGGTTCGGGCCGCCTGAGCGTAATACCCTACTCCACAGGGTGGTTGTTGATTGTATGAGCGTGTGGCGAGTGTCTGTGGTTCCTTGTATGTGTATGAGCTTAGTTCTCCTCTACCGTGTGACACAACCCTTTTATATGCTAAGGACTGGCCGTTGCAGTATTTTCCTGGCCCGACAGGTGCCCCGGCTATAATTAACTACTTATACACGATCTACATGTATTATACGTGATTAACAGTGTGATAACGTGCCTTAATGGCGGCGTTACCTGTATTGACGGTTCACTGATCGTGTGTCATTAATACTAAATTAATGATACTTTAATCAGGTCTTGTAACGTTTGTCTAATAGCCTCTTTAATGTCCGCACTGTTATATATCCTGTAGTCTTCGCGTTGCAGGCTTAGGTTCGGGGGTCTAAGTGGAAGCTCTGGAGCTTCCCTTTGTGGGGAGGCAGTTCCGGAGCCACTTAACGCGTGGCGGCACCAGAGCTTCCTGTAGGATCAAAGAGCACGTATAACCTACTAGAGGGGAGGTGAATGGTAGATTAAAACTTTTTCAGCGAAAGCAACAAAAACCCCTTGGTAGAAAATCAATTTGTTAAGAAATCGTCTGTGCGACTAATATAAACGTGGTCAATTGTGAACAAACCAGTATAGATTGTGGATAATCAAGTCATGAAGACACGACAACAAGAATCACAAAAAACCGTCGAGAAAAACTCAAGTTACGATTGAAAGATTGAACGAAGGTCAATCTGTTCTACCCGAGAAAAACTAGATCTGCAACACTGCAAAGAAACTCGTGTAGATCCAAAAACACAAATACAATGATTGTGAAATTTTCACAGATGATATATAATCAAGTTGTGAAGACAACCCAAAAGAAATCACATCAATTGGATCTGTAAAACTCAAGTTATGATAAAACAACCAAAGTAAGGTAGTGCTGTGCAGAAACTTGACGAGAAAGACTTGACAGAAACAAGTCGGACAAACAAGGCATAAAAGCTCCTTTAGACTACCAATTTTATTGATAAAAACAAAAAAGGAACAGTCCCAAAGTCGTTCACCACAAGCTATGACCTTCCTTGCTTATATAATCAGCTCTTAGGCCAACCCAATCCTAACTAGGACTCAAATCCTACTCAGATTTAACTGAAACTTTCTAGAACTGCTCAAGACTCTTCCATATGAAGATAGAAGCAATCTTAAGACTTCCAAACACCTTAGGAACGTATCCCACATTCCTAAAACAACCAAACTTCGTGACCCACACGAAACCTAACCAAAACAAACTCGAAACTTTCTATAAACGAACCATAACCACCTCAGCCGCAGCCTGAGGCATATTCTAGCCGATTGGACCTTTCTGACCAATTTTTTACATTCACATCTCTTCATCAAACCTTACAACCATGTAGCCATGTCCATGCACTCCTTGCACACATGCAAACATCTTCCAACGATGTCCATGATACCTTCTTATGCATTGTTCTTGATTCAAACATGTTGCACAACCTCTCGATCAACTCAACCACAATTCCTCCCGAACTTGGTTGTTGAACCTCATATTCTCCCTAAGACTAGTTCAATGGATCCCGTCACTAGCCATGTCTTGAACTCAAGCAATAAACAACCAATACTTCCTAGCACAAGTCCTCGACTTGAATCTCGTTAGTTTCAAAACCACAACACCTTACATGAGCACCTCACATAAGCATGTTGCAAACCTTAGCAAAAAGATATCGACCATAACCACCAACACACACCAATCACTTAGTAAAAGAATACTAAGAAAGCTTTCTATAATCCAAAAAGCAAGTTAGAAACATTGCAAGTTTAAAGCAGAACCATTGCAATCTAGCACCGAACCTTGCCAAAGCTAACGGAACCTTAAGACGAAGCTTACCAAAGCTAGCAGGACCTAGCACCAGAGCTTACCAAAGCTAGTCGGACCTAGCGCTGGAGCTTACCAAAGCTAGTCAGAACTAGCCACAACAAGTCAGACCTAGAAAAAGAAGTCGGACCTAGCCAAAGCAAGTTGGACCTTACATCGGACCTTGCTGGAGCTATCTAAAACAAGTCAGACCTATCGTTGGACCTTGCAGGAGCTCGGTCCTAGAGTTGGACCTTGTTAAAATGGTGTTTTGGCAGTATTCAAAACTTTTATCATCATAGCCAGTGTATTCAGCACATGTAGGTCTCACAATCTCCGCCTTGATGAATGCATTGGCAACACCACTTAAAATCCGAACATTGGCTTATTCACATGAAAAGTTTTGAAAACAATTTTCTCCCTGAAATATTTCTCCCCCTTTGTAAATTATAAATAAAATGAGAAAAAAATTCCTCCCCCTGAGAAGAATCGTGCCAAAACACTTGTGAATGTGTGCAATGTGTGATTAACCCCCCCCCCCCCCCCCCCTTGAGAATGTATTCAACAAGGTGCAAAAGAGAAATTTCAATTGTTATGAGCATATTATAATATATACATATAAAAAAAAGCTCATCTAAGTCATACTATCAAATAACTTACACTATCACATCAATGAAATACATAAAGTAGTGTAAGCCATGCTAGAGATCAAATGTAATTTTCAATTTAAGCAAGTCATGATCTCACAAACTTAACTATTTAAAAACCTCTAAGCATGACACTTGTTGCTGCAATTTTGATTTTTCAATATTATTTAAAGCACAAATTCTGATCATATAACATTTGCAAGAGATTATATGCCACATCTGCCTTATTCTAACCAACCAAGCCAAGCCTATGTCATTTGACAATCAGAAGCTTAAGGTCATGGTTTTAGTCGTACACAACTTCTTCTAAGTTCATGTCTAAATGCAATGATAAGCCATCTCAAAAGAAGAAGTACGATGCATGCATACTCTCTTGATCTATTCTCATTTTTATTTGATCACAAAAGCTCAACATGTGGATAGTCGATTGATTAATTTTTCATTATTAAAAGCACTTGTGAGCATGCAACAAGTTCAAAACAGTAGGGAAGTTTGATCATGACCAGATTTAGTGTAAGTAATTATTCCAATTACTAGTCATGGAAAAAACTACAAAATATATAACATGAGTAATGTAGTAAGAACTTCATCATGTAAAAGGAATCAAAGTCATATATGTATGAAATACTATGCTCATATTATTTTAAATTCACATTCACACATAGATTTCCAAAGTTTCAAAACTCCCCCTCAATTTAAGCCATGAGGATGCGTAACCCCTATTTCACTACGAATGAAACAAAAACGAGTGAAATCCAAAGGTTTTGTGAAAATATCAGCAATTATTGTTCAGTATCTACATGGTGAAGCACAATGTTTCCTTTTTCAACATGATCACGGAGAAAGTGATACCTAATGTCAATGTGCTTTGTTCTTGAATGTTGCACGAGATTTTTAGTAATGCAAATGGCACTAGTGTTATCAAAAAAATAGTAGAACACAATCTAGATCAACCCCATAGTCCTTAATTGTTTGAATAATCCAAAGAATTTGTGAACAAGCGCTAGCAGCAGCTACATATTCAAATTCAGGATTGTGCATCTAAGTTTTGTTTTCTAGAGGACCAATCAATAAGTGAATTAACAAGAAAATGACAAACACCCGAAGGTGAACCCCTTGCCCATGGTAAACCCCTTATCAAGTAAGAATGTTTTTAACCTATCATACCATGCTCTAGGGGCTTGTTTGAGACCATACAAGACGTTGGACAGTTTGTAAACATGATTAGGAAAATATAGATTTTCAAAACCCTATGGTTGCTTGACATAAACCTTCTCATCTATGTAGCCATTAAGAAAAGAACTTTTAACATCCATTTGATATAACTTGAAACCTTTAGACGCAGCAAAAGCTAACAAAATTCTTGTAGCTTCTAATCCAGCAACAGGAGCAAAAGTTTCATCAAAATCTAGACTTCAACTTGTGTGAAACCTTGAGCAACCAACCTAGCCTTATTCCTAACCACAATTCCATCCTCACTTTGTTTATTTTTAAACACCCATTTACTTACAATTAAAGTGTGACCTTGAGGTGGAGGTACAAGTTTCCAAACATTATTTCTTTAAAAATTTTCTAACTCTTCTTGCATGGCAATAATCCAAGATTCATTATTGAATGCGTGTGATATATATTTGGGTTCAAAATAAGCAACAAAAGCAGAATGAGCATGAGAGTTTGGATCGCAAAACCTGAACTGTGTGACTCGTTCGTGCAAGCTTCCAATCATTTGTTGTGGAGGATGACTTTTGAGAACCCGGAGGGGAGTGGACACTTCACAAGCTTCTTCTTCTTCTTCATGTTCATCACAAATCAATGAGCTTGTAACTTGAGGACAATCCAGAGCAACAATGGTGGTCGTCGGTGCTGGTTGTGAAATCAGGGTCTGGAACGATATAAATACTCAAACATGAATAAATACTCAAACATGTATAGATTCTACAAATTGAGTACAAATTTGATGATTATTTTTTCTATATTATTCAAAAATTAATATCTACCACCTGGACCAAATATTTTAAAACTTGCATAGCTAACATTGTAATGTTTTGGTAAATATCAAATTAATTTATAATCACAAATTATTCACATTTCTGTATCTCCTAAAAAAAGGGATCCTTCACTGAAATTGGTTTGTATGAACATATTTGTCTTATTTATAAATGTATGAATTTAGTTAAATTTTTTAAAGCATTTCAACTTGTCAAAATTCAAATTATCCATCATTCTAATCAAATGCTCATATACATATGAGGCTGTCGACTGTTGGAGTCGGCAGATCCCCTGACACTACGAAAGTGTAGAAGGAGTTTGTGGTTCGGTTTGGGCGCGCGGAGACTCAAGAAGGTGACTTGCGATTGGACTCGAGTGACACGATGGTTTACGTGGTTCGGGCCGCCTGAGCGTAATACCCTACTCCACGGATGTGTGTGTGTGTTGTATTAACTTGTGAACTTCAGGGTGTTCGAGAGTTCTCTCTCCCGTGTATCGTCAGTTTGTCCTTTTATAGTACAAGGACAAACCGTTACAAGTCAGCCTGGCCCGACATGTGGCCCTGGCGGTTATTGGTATTGATACACGAGATTAATTGCTGTTAATAACCCTGTAACGGCTCCGACAGTGCCGTTACAGGTGTTAAGGTCATCCGATTAAATATCATTAACGTGGAATTAATGATAATTAATCGGGTCTTGAAGTCTGCGGCTGTCCTTTGGAGATCCGGAGCCGTTACAACGTCTCCCGGGGGTTTGAAGCGGCCAGCTCCGACGTATGGACACGTGGCAGCTCCGGAGCTTGCTCGTGGGAAGCGGGAAGCTCCGGGGCGGCCTGCCACGTGTCAGCTCCGGAGCTTCTCTCGGTCAGGGGTTACCTCCGGAGGTGCCGTTTCAGTACTTGGCCCGGAGCTTCACCCTTGCGGGTAATAGCTCTGGTCTGACAGTACACGTGGCAACTTTAGGGCTAACCATGTTGGAGAAGCGGGTCCGGTTACGTCTGGCAAGTGGGCCCCCAAGGGTCTTCAATTTATGAAGATGTCCTTCCCCTGAGATTTTTGTAACCTCAGGGGGTGTATGGTTTTTAGGGTACCGACAGAGGCATTAAAAAAAATTAAAAAAATCTGAAAAAAATCATGGAGGTCGGTATGATGACTAAAAAGTTCCATTGAAAAACTAATTGAAAAAATCGTTATATTCATCAAGATAGAAAAATGAAAATAAGCAGTGTTATTTGTTTTTTATGTTTTGACCAATTTCAAAGGCTTTCCCAAGTGAAATGTAATATAAACCTTTAATACTCAAGCATATTACAAGAAAGTGGAATTTGGACTTTTAAAAGGCCCCTCATTTTATTCAAGAATATTAATTAATCCTAGACTTAGTACATTTTTTTTTCAGGCGGCTTTTAACTACTACACAGATCGTTGGTGCTAAATAATGGCCCGAGCCTATTCTTCAGTTTTCTTTTCGCTTGCTTCTTTTTTAGTTAGATTCAAATATTGTCGAAGTGTAGCAACAACACTTCCCCCGATACTACTAAAGCGTAGTCTGCGTAGGTTCATATTCAGATGGGGCGTGTAAGATCACGAACAAGATGATGACATAATAGCTTTTATATGGTTCGGGCTGTCTGAGCGTAATACCCTACTCCACGGGGTGGTTGTTGATTGTATGACCGTGTGGTGAGTGTATGTGGTCTCTTGTATGTGTATGAACTTAGTTCTCCTCTATGGTGCGACACAACCCTTTTATATGCTAAGGACTGGCCGTTACAATATTTGCCTGGCCCAGCTGGCGGCCTCGGCTATAATTAACCACCTATACACGATCTACATGTATTATCCGTAATTAACAGTGTGATAACGCGCCTTAATGGAAACATTACCTGTATTGACGGTCCTCTGAACGTGTGTCATTAATACTGAATTAATGATACTTTAATCAAGTCTTGTAACCGCTGTTTAATAGCCTCTTGAATGTCCGCACTGTTAGATATCCTGTAGTCTTCCCGTTGCAGGCTTAGGTCCGGGGGTCTAACACGTGGCAGCTCCAGAGCTCCCTTTGTGGGGAGGCATGTCCGGAGCCACTTAACCCGTGGTGGCACCGAAGCTTCCCTCTACTGGGAGGTTAGGTATGGGGCTGCTGGATACGTGGCGGTACCAGAGCTTCCATGTGAAGGAAGGTAGATCTGGCCCCGTAAGACACGTGGCAGCACCGGAGCTACCCAAACGAGGGATGCGGGCCCAGTGTTGTTGGACGTGTATTGCCTTTGGAAGTCTTCAACTCGAGCATAGGGACTCCTTGGTTTTATGTGCGGTGTCAGGGGTACCTGGTATCCAGGATACCGACAAATATAAATACTCAAACTTGTATAGATTCTGCAAATTTACTCCAAATTTCATGATTCTTTTTTCTATATTGTTCAAAAATTAATATCTACCACCTGGACCAAATAATTTAAAACTTGTATAGCTAACATTGTAATGGTTTGTTAAATATCAAATTTATTTATACTCACATGTTATTCACATTTTTGTATCTCCTAAAAAAGGGATCCTTCATTGAAATTGGTTTTTATGAACGTATTTGTCTTATTTATAC